>VMOF01000001.1:56752529-56805309 GCA_011764245.1 Trialeurodes vaporariorum
ATTCGCCAACAGATCTCATCTTTCTCATTAAAAACCGTTGAACGCCTTCAATTAATTAATTAGGCAAAAACTAGTACCCGGCAACCGCGAAGGAAGACTCTGTATTTATCCAACATCTTGAGTGGATTTTGCGAACGGTGGTGGTTTAACCAATGAACGTAAGTATATTGAAAGGATTAATATCATGATCAATTAAACAAAGGAATTGAACTACACTAAACGTCTCTCTATGAGTTTTTCAATTAATTGGATCTACCTCTCACAATAATATTTAGCAATGGTAATGAATGAAGCTCCGTACTATCGACGGAGCAGGGCCTCCAAGGAGCTGACACAGCGGAAGACGTATTTGGAGTAACGTAGGCACAGTTAGGGGGTGTATTGTTGGCAATGTTATTTACTTAGGAGATTCGACTAACGACAAAACCTGTTCCACTCCAAGTAATTTCAAACGTTAATATTGTAGAAGGCTTTTGTAACGTCGCACACTGGAGCGAGTCAATGGAAGAAACTGAACTCAGCGTCGCAACTTTGCATGTGTATATTATTGTTAACATGCAACTTAGAAGTTTAAAAATGGTTTCATTGGCTTTATTGTAAAATTTGCTACCAGAATCACTCTTTACAGTTGGTTTTTCGACTTTTAAAAACAACCAAATTTGCATTTTTAGTCACACGGAGAAAAAAACCTCGGTCCATATGGAACACCGAGGGTGTTCGGTTCCAGTAACCGAAGTTTTCAGTTGTGAGTACCGAACTTCAGTTAGGAGTACCGAAGTGGTTCAGTATAAACGAAATGTGAGTCATAGTATTAGTCACATTTACCGAAACCTTCGGTACTCCTAACTGAAGTTCGGTACTCACAACCGAAAACTTTGGTTACTGTAACCGAACACCTCGGTGTTCAATATGAGCCGAAGTTCAGTTCTTATTAACCGAATTTTTTTTCTCCATGCATATATTCCATTTCCGACCCCTCACACTGACTAGCTCCACTGGGGTTCTCCAAGAGAATACACGATGTTATTCTATCAGGGAACGGCATCAGTAGACCTGTTTTCAATGCACGTCATTCTCAAAGAAAAAAAAAAAAAAAAAAAAAAAAAGCTGACATGGCAAAAAGCTTTAAAATTGACATCGGTGCTCTCCAAGAGAGTCAATAATCGAGAAAATTGTACAGAATGTTTTAGGTTCAAATTTAATAATATTTTACTTATTTTTTGATCATTAAACATGGCAGTTTTTTGTAAAAATTATTAAAAAAAAAAAAAAAAAAAAAAAAAAAAAAAAATGAGATAGATCAAAAAACATATTCTAGTTGTTTGTTTGTTTGTTTTTTTTTTTTTTTTGCTATTTTCCATTGAAATATAAACAACCAAACCACTGATCCTATAAAAAGACACGGAATCTAGTACAAACTGTTAATTAAACCGATTTTTATTCATAACCCAAAAGTTATAAAAGCCGACAAATCCTAATATATAACATCAGAAAATTGTTGTATAATAAATTTGAAAATCGGCAGTTGGTCACGAAATTCCAAAATTTAATTCAAGAAAATGCGCGTAGAAAAAAAAACTACTTTAAGGTCTTTTCAGGCAACCCCCTCCTTTCGCTCTAAAGGGTTTAAGAAAAAAGCATTGCAGGGTAACCTCATCCTTTTAATATTTTCTCATGGAGGGATGGAGGATTTCGACGACTGAAAAAGAGCATGGGTAATGAGACGAGGACTCGAGGTGAGCCGATAGGAGCGAAACTGACGTCTGGTTTGTGTTTGGGGGATGTGTGAGTGTGTATTTGTTCTACGTGTTGCGTTCCGCGATGACAACACCGCGCGGTGCATGTACGAGATGGCTTATAAAATTAATTAGATTCGCCGCCCGAGTATGTGTTACAGAAATTTCGGCGCACGCCTCCTCTCTGATATCTAATCCAATCCAGTTAATCTCAGAGGAATGGGACAGAGAGAATGACGGAGTGGGGCGGTATGAAGGGGGTGTCAGGTGGGGTGTGGGAGGGGGGTGGACCCACCATCCCCTTCTCGCGGCTTAAAACGCGCGATGCAAGAACTCCCGTGGCGGTGTCGACTGTCGCGTCAAAATTCGCCGTCCGCGGAGCTGACGTAACTTTCGAGCACAGGCACATCTCGCTGATGGTCGGTGAAGGATCCAGCAGGTATTTATCTGTCCTTCTCTCTCTCTCTCTCTCTCTCTCTCTCTCTCTCTCTCTCTTCTCTCTCTCTCTCTCTATTTCTCTCTCTCTCTCTCTCTCTCCATTTCTCTCTCTCTCTCTCTCTCTCTCTCTCTCTCTATCTCTCTCTCTCTATTTCTCTCTCTCTCTCTCTATTTCTCTCTCTCTCTCTATTTCTCTCTCTGTCTGTCTCTCTGTCTCTGTCTCTCTCTCTCTCTCTCTCTCTCTCTCTCTCTCTCTCTCTCTCTCTCTCTCTCTCTCTCTCTCTCTCTCTCTCTCTCTCTCTCTCTCTCTCTCTCTCTCTCTCTCTCTCTCTGTCTGTCTGTCTGTCTCTCTCTCTCTCTCTCTCTCTCTCTCTCTCTCTCTCTCTCTCTCTCTCTCTCTCTCTCTCTCTCTCCTCTCTCTCTCTCTCTCTCTCTTCTCTCTCTCTCTCTCTCTCTCTCTCTCTCTCTCTCTCTCTCTCTCTCTCTCTCTCTCTCTCTCTCTCTCTCTCTCTCTCTCTCTCTCTCTCTCTTCTCTCTCTCTCTCTCTCTCTCTCTCTCTCTCTCTCTCTCTCTCTCTCTCTCTCTCTCTCTCTCTCTCTCTCTCTCTCTCTCTCTCTCTCTCTCTCTCTCTCTCTCTCTCTCTCTCTCTCTCTCTCTCTCTCTCTCTCTCTCTCTCTCTCTCTCTCTCTCTCTCTCTCTTCCGTCATTTGAACGTGTTCACCGTTCAGTAGAAAAGGATAGATCGAGTGTAGAGTCACGTGACTTTCACCCCTTCCTCTATCCTTTTCTAACGGACACGCTCGAACGGGTGAAGAGAGCAGGGCTGCCGTTTTGCATATAATCAATGCTATTTTTCTATTCACCGATGATTCCACCGGCTGAAAAAATATTACACAGTTCAGTTCAGTGTATGACTGTAATGCACGAAAATACTATGATCTGTAATCTTTCCTTAATCGGTGAAAACTCCGTTGATTAATTAATATATCCGCAAGTTTTTTCTTTTTAAGTCATCGACGACTCCACCGGTTGAGAAAAGATTACAGATGCGAGTATTTTAGTTTATTATAGTCATACACAAAATTGAACTTTTTAATCTTTTCTCAACCGGTGGAATCATCGGTGAATAGAAAAATAGCATCGATTATACGCAAAACGGCAGTCCTGGAAGAGAGAGAAGGACAGATGCCTGCTGGATCCTCCGGCTCCGACGACCGTCGCACTACGGTGTATGATATCGTCGAAAATTGGCCAAAAATTAGGCAGTATATTTCTCGTCAATTTTTCCTTTATAAACTTACAAGAACATTTTTAATCACAAGGCAAACACTTTGAACAAGTAATTTTAACCTAAAGATATCACTGAAAAGTTTCAAATTCAGCTTCAAAAGATGTGTTTTAATGATTTTGTTTCACTGTTTTTATAGCCAATTTTTTCCAACCTCAAACGATAGTGCGACGATGCTTTTGTGTGGGATGTTTTTTTCCCCTTTCCCTAAGAGCTTTGAGCTCCTCTCCGCCTGATAGTGCACTGCTTGTTGGACTGTTCAAAGGTGCATGCATATTACAAAGCATCGTGCCATATTCACGCGTAAAACGGACGCTTAAAACAAGGCGTATGCTCGTCGCTGGATATCACCGTGGACGAAGAGTTGTGGCTATTAATTTAAAAGCTAGACTGATGTTTGATGAGCTTTGGTCCTGGAGAGTGGCTTAGATTCCGATGAGCGATGCACTTACGCGGATTGTGGGCCGTGCGCATACGGCGGTCGAGGTCCTGCTGCAACCGCAAAAGAGTTAAGACTGTCACTTGCTGTCCGGCAGTTCGGTATTCCCACCCTCTTGAGTTGCAACTTAATGTACAGTGTTGCCAGTATTTGGGGGTTTCACTATTATTATCACCAGATGGGAATTCGTATAGATAAATCGAATACCAAGGGGCTGAGATGAAGGCTAAATTTAATCAAAGGGTTAACACTGAAATCTAACTCGGGCTTAAACGAGAAACGTGTGCAGGTTTGATTTTCTTATTATTTCATTTTGAACATTCTTCGATTTTGATCTCGGTGAGGCATGTTATTTTCTAGAACTAAAGTTTTGTCCGAACTGCATGACAGGGGAACTTTCCGTTTCTCAGTTATTAATTTTTAAAAATCGCTATTGCGGCGGCGTTCTCAGCGACTGTGACGAGACTTGAAAACATTATTTCTCCTAATCTAATGAACAAAATTTGATGACAATTGGTGGATTTCGGTATTATAGGTCGCACAATTTTAATTCTGCTATCAGTTTTGAAGAACTCTGGGATCCAAGAAAAATAAAAATAAACAAAAATCACTGTCAGAATTTCGTTTATTCGTGATACAACGCAGCTATCTTGTGCGATTTATATCTATTTTAAGCTTTGGTATCTCTGTGTTTTCACAGAGAAAGTGACGAAGAGGTTTATTCGAAATCGACATTTTTCGCTATCTGCCACCCCACCCACTTGACAGCCATCTTGGATCTCAGAATTATTCAAAACTGACAGCAGAATAAAATTGTGCGACCTATAGTACCAAAATCCACCAATTGTCATCAAATTTTCTTGAGACGCAGTCGCTGAAAACGAGTGCGCGTGAGTGTGGGACTGATCCAGGGCTGCCGTTTGGCGTATAATTAATCGCATTTTTCAATTCACCGATGATTCCACCGGTTGAGAAAAGATTACACTGTTCAATTCAATGTATGACTGAAATGCACGAAAATACGATGATATGTAATCTCTTCTCAATCGGTGAAACCTCTGTTAATTAATTAAAATATCCTCAAGTTTTTTAAAGTCATCAACGACTCCACCGATTGAGAAAAGATTACAGATGCGAGCATTTTCGTGCATTACAGTCATATATTGCATTGAACTGTGTAATCTTTTCTCAACCGGTGGAATCATCGGTGAATTGAAAAATGCGAATAATTATACGCCAAACGGCAGCCCTGGACTTATCTGCAACGGCTCTCCCACCCCACCCGCACTGGCCCTTTGCCTACAAGGTGTGAGGGGTATGAAGAGTGGCCGAACTGGAACCTTGAAGGCGAAACTTAGCTCGAAAAAATCGCGTGACTTTCTTTAATATGTCGATAGTACGTATTGTCAGTACAGTCATGGACTAATTTCATGTAATTTGACTAGTTGACCGCTTGAACGAATTCGGAGGTTATACGTTTGACGGTAACGGCGAAACTGGTGGCTTTTTGTCGGCATTCTAGCTCCTTCAATGTTTCAATAGGTTCTTCTTCAGAATTTTATAAGAGGGTGTAAACGTTCACCTAGAATATAAAAGAGCGACCTAGAAAACTCTCTCACTTCATTAAAGGGGTCCTCTGAAAATACATAAGAGGGCCGGGATTCTCCTTTAGATTAAATTTGATGCGAGAAGAGTATCTTCGTAGGGCATTGCCTACAGTTTATCAATACCTCCAAAGGAGATTTTTTAGAGAAAACTTGAAAAGTGCGTTTGAAACCCCCCCCCCCAATAATACACATGGGACTTTCGGGGTTTCTGAAAATACAACAAGTTATACATTTGGGGTGACTTTCCTCTCCGCAAATTATTTGGACCAGCCGATCACGATACAAATGATCGGTCCGGTTGGTGTTGGACACTCTGTATACGTTACTGAATTCATTTGAATATAATTCGCTTTTCCTTAATATACATATATTACCTTTCGCCCATCATTAAGTAACCATCCTTAAAATCAGAAGTGCGCCTTAGCATGGATGTAAGTCGAAGTATTTCAAGCATGGATATAATGGCCTCATTCATTATTCACCAATGAAAAGTATGTCATGATAGAGAGGTTTATTGTTGAAACGTAAATAATAAGTTAGCGAAACATGTAAAGGTTTCAAACAGTTAGAAACCTTCAGTACTAATAGTCCTGTAAATTCCCTTATTTACTCATCTACACTGAAATCATGTTCAAAGACAAAAAATTCGAAGTGAGCCTCACAACCTGGTTCCTTTGGATAGCTTCCAGCGTTCAAGATACTCCAGAAAACTTTAAAATACCAATCACAGAATCTGAATTCATCTTGAAGGTATGCTCTTCGACCCTTAAAACAAGCATATCTGCACCTCCGTTTTTTCACATTGCAAATCTTAATCAAAACTTCCCGATCGAAGAAATGATTCCACTACTGCACAAAAATTTGATACCAACGATACTAATTGACCATCAGATTGACATGGAGAACTGCGTTACTCAAAATCGAGCTAAAAACATTTTATTCCTTTTGAACAATTGTCTGGAAATACCAAATTTGATTCTGGACTTTGCTAAGAGGAAAGAAATAGGAAATACGGTTTCATCCCAAAGCTTTCGCACAAATTTATCCAGTCCTTCATCCACTGCGACCGTTCTTCCAAGGTATTGCGTTCGCTTTGAGTCGAGCACAATTTTTCCGAGGTCCGGTTTGAAGCAGCATTGCGATTACAACGTATCGATAACGCATCGTAACCTAAAATATCGTTCTATACTTTCGGATGATCTATGGAATCTCACCCGACCTTTACACGCAGATCGCATTTTCAATGGTGAGAGCTACTTGATATTTTTCATACAGGACGAAAGAGTGTTGGATTTTCAGTTCAGAAATTCTCGGAGATCAGCACCTTTCGATCAATATGAAAGTCCGGCACCTTTCGATCAATATGAAAGTCCGGCATGTGACTTATTGTCGTTGTTCAGGTTCGTGTGGCGCATTTTTCGAGGCTTTAAAACCATAATTTGTCTCGAAAATAGAGTCTGCTACAGGTATGATCCATTTAATGATAAGATTCTCAAATATACAGGTGACGCAGATTTAGAATTTTGATGGTCTGACAATACATGATTAAAAAATTCGGTGCTGAAGATCAAGGAACGTGAGGAAAAGTCGTTCCATTTTCCTTTAAAGTTGGCCAATGCAGCTTTCATATTGGATATCGGCAAAATTTTAGACAAACTGCAAACTCCTCTAAACTACAATTTCGATACTGTTTTCGTGAACAAACCGATATCATTTCGAGACTATTCGTATGGACAGAAGGTGAGCGCAGATTTAATCATATTCGAAGGAAAACCGAAAGATTTCGAGCATTCCTACTTCGATGTCTCGCTTCCAGTAGAGATGGGGTCCCTTTGTTTCATAGCACCACGTACAGGATTCCTGCCTCAATTTTTGGCACCCTTCTCGAGTTTTACTCCCCAATTATGGATGTTGACTCTGTTTACGTACTTGTTCTGCGTTCTGATGCATTATTCTATCAAATTTTCCGTGGTAACATTATTCCGGCCTTATCTAACGGAACAGGAGGTGATGGATACCCAAAAACAGTTTAGTTTTTGGAGCATCTTCTGCTATTACATCATGTAATTTACATGAATATTGCTCAATCGAGGTTACTCATCATCGGTCGATTTTCTAGTGGTAAAGTCTTTTTTATATCACACTAGTCTTCTCGACATTGATTTTGACGACAGCTTTTCAAGGTCAAATGGTCACCTTCCTGAGTACAGGAGTGAGATTGAGAGGCATCACGTCGATCGAAGATTTGGAAGAATCCGGACTTCAGATACAGACCAATGATTTGGCCGAAATGTTTGGAATTGATCGTCGAACACTTTGGACTCCAATCGATCAGAGAAAAGTTGACGGACAGTTTACAGCGCTTTGATTCCTACTCGTCAGAAGAGAAGGGCGTTATTTACGACCCACAAGAGCTATCAAATATTAATTCTGACAAGGACGAAGAGATAGCCTCGAAAAAGTCCCTTGAATAATTCCGTGAAATAATGCGAAGAAACGCTTTTTTATTCCGTTTCCCCAGACGAGAAAATCAGGAGATGAAAAGCGTGGCGTTGGCCATGAAAAGCGTGTCGTTGGCCATGAACCTGATGACCGACGATAGTCACTCCATAAATTGCGTCATGAAGTATCCCATTTACTTCTCATTTCCAAAATATTCTTTGTACAGCAAGAAGTTCGCCAAATATGTGGTCAGATTGATCGAGAGCGGGCTGTTTCACACAGCAAGTGACACAGCTGTGGAAGAATTACGTCTCTTTTTTATGAAATTTGGAATAGAAGTTCATGAATTTTTAAATTTGAGGGCTTTCACAATGGCCGATCTTAGCATGGGCTTCATTTTTTTGGGGTGCGGCCTGAGTTTTGGCTACTTTGTTTTCTTAATTGAGTTATTGCTGGGTTACTTAGGTGGATCCAGGTGTTCGAAAAGATGGAAGAAAAATATTTTCTTGCAGTTTTTGAAGAAACGTTTCAAGAAAAATACCTTTACTTTCCAGAAATAATGTTTGATTTAGCCGCCCTCTTAGTCCAGGCAATCTAGCAACTGACCTTCGAAAAAATCGGTGCCAGGTGTGAGTGTGAAGAGGTTCAATTGGACCATTTGAAGTATAAGCCCGAAAATTTCCCCGACTTTCCCATCCCGGGAAAGCCCTGAAAATTCGGGAAAACCCCGGAAAAACCACCATTCTTTGATTGATCATAACTCCTTTCCTATTTGACGTATAAAGTTGTTCTAGGTCTCATTCTGTGATAAATTGAGTTTTCTATCAGAAAAAAAATATACACTTTTCACTCGCATTGATGACTTACGAGATATTTTGAAAAAATTGAAAATTTGAAATTTTGCGAGAATTTTGAAGCGAAAAATTAGGACTTCTTGATCGGAAAATGGAAAATTTACCTTCTGCAAATGTTATTGGATATCTTATCAACAATAAATTCTTTGCAAAAAAATCGAGCGATGAACGGACTTCGAAATATATGAGTCTAAACAGCAAAAAAACCGGTGACTCGGCGTCGTTCAAATAAGCCACCCCGCCCTCCCCGTACCAGCGTGCGTACATAAGCGTTCTCGCGGCTCTTTTGAATCCGCGCTGTTAGTCAGTGCTGCCGTTTTATGGCAGATAATATCCGAAATTTACCATTACGTCAAATGTGACAAATCGGTTAAGTATCCGAAAAATGGCTACACTGCGCTGTTAGTACACCTATCAGAGTCAACTTAGAGCGCTTTAACGAAAAATGAAAAAGCTGACGATCCCTTTAAATCCCCTTCCCGTCTCCTCTCCTCCCTGTCATACTTCCTTCCTATTGTGGCTCCGTAATAATTATTGGGAAGAAAATCATATGAAGGTACTTGACGGTTCTTTAACATTTAGTCGGAGACATCCCTAATAATGAGAGTGTAAGAAACGGTCGTTTAGAGGGAGGTCTCGCTTTAATGGGGCTCTTGCTATTTTTTGCTGTAAAAGATTGAGTAGTTAATTCTTGATTGAAATCTAGCAAAAATAATGGTGAGCACATAAAAAATAAAAAAAAAAAATAAAAAAAAAAAAAATAAAAAATTAAAAAAATAAATAAAAAAATAAAAATCATATACTCACAAAATGACTTTAAAGTTTAAGGCGTTGCTTGTGGCTGAATTACGCGTAGATACCATAAGATATTCCTTTCTAATTTGAGGATTTTTTCTGTGTGTTTTTGTAGTGATAAATGAGACAGGAATCTCCCAAGACAGCTGCGTACCCATATGCCATTGATACACAGATGATCCGTCCAAATTTGTATGTCCAAAACTTCTAAGTCCAAAAATCAATGTCCAAAGCATTAAAGTCAAAAAAATTAGGTCCAAATAGGACACGACCAAAAGAAAAGAAGGCCATTTTTAAAATGTCCCGAGAATTTAAGTCCATTAAATGAAGTCCGAAAATTCGGAAAGTCTAAGGGACAAATCAATTTTGCAAGCGATCAGTATGCAAGTGTATCATAATTTTTTAATTGAATCATAACCCTGGCAACCTTTTGTCCTCAAGTTCGATCAACAAGTAGATTAATCAACAAGTAGCTGCTTTTTTTCAAATCATCAGATGGATTTCACAGGAAGATTTATTTTAAGCTTTCTATAGAAAACAATGAATACTAAAATTGTACTGGAATAATGTTGTGCAATTTCAATATGAACCGTAGGACATTTTTTTGGACATAGACTTTTTATTTGCGGACATTGCAGTCCACTGGACATTAGAACATTTGGAGGAAATGACATTGGACAAAAATATAACTGGACAAAAAAAATTTGGACAAAAAAGTTTTGGACATAAAAGCTGTGGACATATCATCTGGGAACCACGCCATTGAAGAGCAAATAATATGGCGGAGCTATGCATTTATCAAAGTGCTTCCTATCTGATTTGTATTTCTGATGTATAGAAACCGACGGAGAAAAGCTCCCAATGGTACCTACGTAGCTCTGCCATTACGTTTTAAACATTAAAGTCAAATACTCAAGAATCAATTATTCAGTCGCATATACAGCAATAGTTAGAGAGAGTCCAATTAATGGTGATGGGGCAGTTGCAAGGGTCTGAAATGTTGTGTTTTTTATAAAAGAAATGATAGTACTTGATGAGCTGAGAACAATGGTGCCTTTGGTTTTTTCCTAAAAGTCCCGGTTTCGATGATACACACGTGTATAAGGTTGTAAAAAATGGGTGTGTAGTGACATCACTTCGCGGAATTCCCAACTAAAACAATGTATTTTTGGCCCAAATATCATCTCCGGAACAATGGGACTTAACTAGAAACCAAAAGCATCTTTGTTCTCAGCTCATCAAGTACTTTCATTTTGTTTACCAAAAACACAACATTTTAGACCCTGTGCAACTAACTGCCCCATACAGTAATCGAAAATGGGAAAGAGGGATGAGCTATTGATATGTTTGATTTGTAACACGTGTTGACATGTTTTGGTAGTCTTTGATGCTCTTTCCGGTTACTTTAGTCACGGCATTTTTAAATTACTGTAATACTTATTGGTTTGCTTAAATTTTTCTTGCTCTAGTTTTAAAATTAAAACTTAATCTTAAATAATAACCTTTAATTTGTCGATAGTACCATGTGCTAGCGGAGACAAGGATACCTGACCAGGGTATGCAATACACAATGCACAGCATACCATTAAAGACACGTATTAAGTGAGTGTGTTGCGTATTGTATACCTTGGCTACGTATATGTATCCCCGCTAGTACATGCAAAATGCTCTGACTCTTTCAGTGCATTATTATTGTGTCTTCAATATTCATTGAATGTCTATGTTTCATGATTACAGTTTTCAAAGATTGCATATGAGAGTGCGGTGATTGGAGGGGGGGGGGGTCCGAAAGGGTGCTTTCACTCTCAAAAATTCTCATTAAACGCATCTTCAACCAAGCAGTTTACCTATGACACGTGGTAAACCTCCATTGTATACATATTCAGTGGCGTCGCGTGCAATTCGGCAACAATGTATTCTATCCATTTAAACTCATGTAAAATATCGAATGTAGGGGGTTCACAGTGCACAAGAAAAATTCGATATATTTATTGAGTTTAAATGGAGCAGTTGCATTGTTGCCAGATGGCACGCGATGCCACTGTACATATTACATATACAAGCAATGTAAAACATATCTGTAATCTCTAGCGGGGAAAATTACTTGTTTTGTTGATAATGTGCATACGGGGAGTTATTTGGGTAGAGCCAGCGCTTAACTTTAGCGACTAAAGAATCGGGGGGGGGGGGGATGATAGGGTAATGGAGCGAGCACACGGGGTAATAGACTCCACCGCGCTGGCTTAATGAAGCGTGCAATAAACGAAGGTGTGGTGCGGTATGCTATGGTGGTCAGTTTGAGTTGTCAGTTGGCGTGCTTGAAGAGGAGGTCGATTAAAGTCAAGGTCAGCGCACTTTGACCCTGCGCTCAAGAGAAAAGATATAGCATGCAAAGCAAAAGTTTATCAATGATATCTCCTCCTTGGAGATTTTATTTTAAAAGTTTCCAAATGCATTAAATATCATGACTCATGACGCACAAACCTTCTTTCTTTCATGGAATGAGACTGTTGCACATTTTTGATACAGGCGATTTAACCCGTTATCGATCAAGCCCGAATATACAGTGGAAATCGGATATAACGACCTTCGCGGGACCGGCCAAATTCGGTCGTTATGACCGATAGTCGTTAAAACCGATAGTTGAATTTTTACGCACTTACCTCATGTCAAATGGCGACTTTTCATGATTCGGCGATGCGCTTTGAGACAGGACATTCTATTTTGCCGTGCTAGTGACGTATTTCGTCACGTTTTATTTAACTTAAAATTGATTTATCTATTTATTTATTTGTACTTGGTTTTCTCCTCTAGTCTATTTCACATTGTTCCAGTATCAGGATTCCGAATAAACACGATTCTCGATGTAGTGTAAAAAGAATAGATTTCGTCTGGCGCCTTCAATCCGTCGTATATGCAATTCCAACTCCCCCGAGTACGAACAGTTAACTACCTTCCCTATACAAACGGAAAAGTGACGTTCATGTGAACTAACCTGGTCTTTAAAGGATTAAGGGTTGATTTAGATGTTAAAACCTCCCAAAAACCAGTGTTGGGCACCCATTAACTTTTGAATAATCGTAAATAATGAACTAAAATTATTCACATTATGCTCATGTCATTCCTATTGATAAATCGCAGTTTTACCACTACCGGTCATTCATCTTAAGATGGATGAATATGATTGTAGGGTTAAAACTTATCAATTTATCAATATGAATACCATGAGAATATTGTGAATAATTTTAGTTACTCGTTGATCATGATTATTCACAAGTTAATTTTTGCCCAAATTTGCCGAAAACAAGGACATTAACACTGGAAACTTACGAAATCCACTCATAAACTCATAATATGATTTTAGACGTCTGACCGTAATGGTGGTGTTGGACACTAATAATAATGAGAGATTCGAATCTAATTAATAGTGTCACTCAAGTCTCAATCAATAAAAATTGGCCAAAAAGATACGACTCTCCTTTGGAACCGGTGTCACTAAAGTGTCACGGTATCATTAATCGACTGATCACTCCTCTGATGGCTAGTTATACTCTGTGAATTTTCTTTCCTGGAATTGGAAGAGTGACGAAATTAAAAGAGGAGTCTACCATTATATTATTGTTTAACATCGGCATTACGGTCGCGTGTTTAAAATCATTTCATGGGGTTTACGAATGGAGTTCATAAGTTAAGTGGAGGTTACTTTTACATCGAAGTCGACCTTTCAATCACCTGTATATAGCAAAGGTGGGTGTGCAACCCATTTTCCGGATTTTCATCACTTAAATTAGCCTTTCAAAAAAGAATCGAAGATGCAATCCGAGTTTAAAGCAAACAGTTTTAGCGCGAGTTATTCAAAATGAAAATGATTTCTTGAGGTAATGAGTACATTTTGAAAGTTTGAAATTTGCGCATCATTAAGAATTTTCGTAGAATTTCACGTCAGAATCAATGTGCCAAACGGAACAATAAAGACTGGTAGAATTATTAAACATCCGCGTTGCTGATTTCAAAGTCCACCAGGAAGTATGGTAAGTTTCAGTAAATTATTGTAAATTGTATCAACAGGTTATAACTTAATTTACCACAAGGTACGTTGCATTTACCATGCTATGGTGTTTATCAAACTTTTTAGCAGATGCCAAAATAAGCTTTGCAGATGGTAAATTCTACTAGTCTTTTTTTCGAGGAGGTTTCAGGACATTTCGTCAACGACTTTTTGTCCGCGCGCATGTTTCGTCCAACTGTTTACGTCACTGCGTTTTTTCGGCAGCAACACATTGGCCCACTTAGTAAATGATGTCCAAAGTTTATTGGTCCAAAGAAAAACACAAACTCCATACAGGAAATATCGCAAGACTTGGGAAACATCATAATTTTGGACACAATTTTGATAAAACTCACATGATCATTCGTTGGGAGCCTTATGTTCGGCTGCTGTGGATTTTACACACATTTTGACATTTTAAACAAATTTTGGCAACAGAAAATTTGGAAAAAAATAAAGAAAAAAATAGAATGATATCGGTAAGGACGCAAGAATTACTCCTCACGAAAATGAAGTTACCATAGCAGTACCTTCATCTACCTTCCATTTTCTTATTTTCAATGTTTCCATGAATTCTTTTCCTTGCAGCATGATTATTTTTCATACAAATGTACAATTTGTACATGCATTTTCTTAACTGTTGTCAAAAATTTTAATTTTTCATACATGTTCTTAACTGTTGTCAAAAATTTTAAATGTTCAGTATAATCAAACATATGGACCAAAATTAAACGCTTGGACCTATCTTTTCTTGCCTTCATACCTGCGTGGACGTAAAACGCCTTGACGAATTTGTATCCGGACAAAAAGTCGTTGACGAAATGTCCTATAATTTTCGAGGATATTGCTGAAGCAAAAGTACGCAACAGAACAATTGACCTTCTCAATTGCTGTAGGAAAAGTTTGCATTAGACCTATATTGAAATGGGACACCCTGCATATAAAATGACTTAATGATAAATTCGATTAGTATGCACTGCACTCTCAATGTTATCTGGCTAGTAATTGCTCCTCCCTTGAAAACGTTACCATCGAAATAATTTAATGCTCATAAATGGTCTGCTCACCGAATCCGGCAACTATCGAATGACTTTTAATAGCGTCTGAGAATAGAACTGAAGCGGGCGACATGCAATCAAGATGCAGGGCGTTGCAGCGAGACACGCTACCACCGCCGATACTACTGTTTGCGTTCAGGGCCCAAAAATAAGTTGGCGAGTCATGAGTCCTCAAGTCGAAACCTGTGTCACTAAACGATGGGAATCGCTATATTTATACATACAACCAAAGACATGGCGGGAATTTTAAACTTCTCGGTTGAATTGAACACGATCAGAAATAAAGTTGGAAAGTTGAGCCCTAGTTAAATTTGGGCCGCGTCTCAAGTTCAGGGTCGTGACGTGTTTTGTTAATACAGGGTGTGGTGTGACGTGGAGGTTGGAGAGGATGGTCTGAGTTAACAATAAAGTTGTACTCGTATACAGTCCGACTCGCCTCCCCCCAGATAAAAGTATTTTTAGACATCAGAGTTATTATAAGGAAAAACAAAATTGAAATCGTTCGCAATGTTTATGCTGTTTGGCTTGAAGAGGTCAAGTACGACCAGCGGGCCGATCCTTGAAATTCACGAATTTTGGGTAGACTGGATAAGAATGGAAAACGGTGATTGGTGGAGACGAGTCACGTGGTTGCCAAGTCTAATCAAAATACGGAATGGCCCGGATTAGATAATTTATCGGGCAGTCTTGGAGTACCCGATAACTTATCTAATCCATTCCGTATTTTGATTAAACTGGGCAACCACGTGACTCGTCTCCACCAATCACCGTTTTCCATTCTTATCCAGTCTACCCAAAAGTCGTGAATTTCAAGGATCGGCCCGCTGGGCTGCCGTTTTGCGTATAATCAATGCTATTTTTCAATTCACCGATGATTCCACCGGTTGAGAAAAGATTACACAGTTCAGTTCAGTGAATTGATGTAATATATTAAAATACTCGCATCTGTAATCTTTTCTCAACCGGTGGAGCCGTCGATGACTTTAAAAAACTTGCGGATATTTTAATTAATCAACGGAGTTTCCACCGATTAAGGAAAGATTACGGATCAGAGTATTTTCGTGCATTACAGTAATACACTGAACTGAATTGTGTAATCTTTTCTTAACCGGTGGAATCATCGGTGAATAGAAAAATAGCATTGATTATACGCAAAACGGCAGCCCTGAGTACGACAACTTTTCAGGTGGAAGTTAGAACCATCTGTGGCAGCTCGTGCAATGAGGCAACAACGGATTTTCTCCATGTAAACCTACGTAAAATAATCGATCTTCACGGGACTCACCGAATCTCTGAGAAATCGATACTTTCGCCTAGAATTAAATGGTAAAAATACACGGTTGCCAAACAGCGTGACCCCCCACTGGTTTAGAGCTGTATATTTTGAATAACGCGGAAAAAAATTACGGTGAAAATAACCATACGGATAACTGATTTTGGCACCTGCTAGATGTTATGGTAATGCTAACCATAAGTATACTATGTTTTGACTAGGTACTAGGTGATGTTACCTGATTGTGTGTCGAATTTATTTAAAGTATCGGTAAATGTACCATACTTCTTTTCAAGTTTACTATAACATCTAGCAGGTGCCAAAATCAGGTATCCGTACTCCGTGTGGTTATTTTCCCCAATCTTTTTTTTCCGTGAAGAAGAAAAAGGTGAAATTTTCCTAAGAATCAAGAAGAAACATTTTGGTTTTAATCGGCTGATTTAGCCATGAACTACATTAAATAGATGGTTAAAGATAGGACTAGCCATAACATTACTTCATTACTCACGTCTAATTTGAGAGTATCAGAGAGCAGTAGCCAAGGTTACATAACAGCACATACCTGCAAATTGAAAACGATGAAAAGGGGGAAAAAATCGTTTTTCAATAACACAAGAAAGATCATAGTTATGAAAGCAATGACCAGTTCCACTTTAACTTTATAGGTGTAGTGGTCGTTAGATAACGATAAATGTGAGAATTTCCGATTTTGGTCTTCTATCAAATCGCAATATCATTCACACCTCGGCGGTAGCGGCTGGTGCGATTTGGCAACCATGCTTTTTACCATTTAAACCTATGGAAAAGTATCGATATCTTGGGGGTGCATTGCACCTCCTGAAGATCGATTGTTTTACGTAGGTTTAAATGGAGGGATTACACTGTTGCCACATTGCACGAGCCGCCACTGGACCTCGGCTCCTTCCCTCTCTTCGATTCAAGCCTACGCGCGCAGAAAAGAATGCTTTTTGAAACGCTCGATATTTTGTCAATTTGTTTTACCTTTAAAGTTACACTCCAATCAAACGTATTATATGTGTTGCAGTGACTAGTGTTGTCAGTTGTACAAGGGCTTTTTAGTCTTTATATTTCTTTGAAGAATCAATGTAAAATATAAGGTTTTTTTACATCAAATCTGGCAACACTGCATGTTGATAAATTTTGGAAACTTTGATCCCTGCTTTTTGTGATGAAAATGACGGATAAAACAAAAATCTACACTAAATTAAACGTTCGTGTTTAAACGAACAAAGAGTTGTAATTCAATTAATTCACGTTTCAAAATTCTCATCACAGTTTCTTTCCTCAGTGCCGCACGGTGGTCAGAGATTTGCAATTTTACGGCCAAAAATCAGAGATTCCAAATCACTTTAAATAGTGGGTCTTTTGCAGAATTTTGATGCAGCATTACGGAGGGTCGAAGGACGACCCCTTAACTTAAAATTATGAGCAAACTAAGGAAATTGTTCACTGTTTCACTTTTCGTGTACGTCAATTTTCGTGCTAGATTTTGAATCGTTGCTCGGACTGTTTTTCATTAAAACACTGAAGGTTTGACGTCTGTTGAACTCGTCTAGTCATCCAAGAGGTGATAACATGGCGAAATATGAGAGAGAGAGAGACAGAGAGAGAGAGAGAGAGAGAGAGAGAGAGAGAGAGAGAGAGAGAGAGAGAGAGAGAGAGAGAGAGAGAGAGAGAGAGAGAGAGAGAGAGAGAGAGAGAGAGAGACAGAGAGAGAGAGAGAGACAGAGAGAGAGAGGGGGAGAGAGAGAGAGAGAGATAGGGAGAGAGAGAGAGGGAGAGGGAGAGGGAGAGAGAGGGGGGTAATATAATATGCGATTTCAGTTAAATACCTTGCATATTGCGAACAATGGAGGACGTCACAATTGTAATGAAACTGTATAGATTCTTGCTGACACAAACTGTGGAGTGCAATGCAATCATTGTGGAGCAAATGAATAATTATTGTTAGACTACTTATTCTCTTGGCTGACTCCTGAAAAGCTTCAGTTCATGCTCTGGGACTCTCAAAAGTCTGCTGATTCCAATTTTCCTCGAAATCGTGTCAACTTGTGCGTCAACAACTTCATAGAGAGCACTTGCAACCAGAGATACCTAAATTAAAACCGGGGAAGTATATAGCGACGAAATTTGAGTCGACTGTAATAAAATTTCCCGCAGGGTTGGAACATAAATATCGTAAGGCCCGGGGAGGAAAAGGATGTGACGCGTAATTCCTCGGTAATATGATTTTCCACTGACGACGGAAAATAAAACTGCTTAACAACTTGCATCATAAAAATATCGAAAGCTAGCAAATTATGGAATATTTCTGTTAACCCTTGAGGCCCCATAGGTGTTGGAAGGGACTGGATAAATGGACCAAGGCAACTTTTTTGGGAGTAAAACAATCATTTTTGTAAATTATATTTTAGAATTGTATGCCATTCAATGTACTGATATAACCAACGACCATCATTCATATCAATTTCCAGGTTAGACGTCAAACAGGGTTTTCTGTGCTATTATAAATGACTTTTTATGTTACTTCCATCTTTAATTGTAAAAGTTTGCGGGTAGAAACCGACTCAGTAAATGATTTTTAATAAATGTCTTTCTAGGCTCATAGTGGTTCACTAACGCCCCTCCAAAATGTATTTTATATTTTTTTTTGAAAAGGCATGATGATTCATCTGGGTATTTTAAGGAGATCCCTGGAAAAAAAAATCGAAACAAAATGTCTGTAAGCGCCGCAAATTGAAATTTAAAATCAGAAAAGGGGGACTGATTCTGTCGCTTAAATGCCATCCCTCCAACGGTAAACGAGATGTTCCGAGACTTCGCTTCGCTGCAAGGCTGCCGAATTGCGTATAATCAATGCTATTTTTCTATTCACTGATGATTCCACCGGTTGAGAAAAGATTACACAGTTCAGTTCAGTGTATGACTGTAATGCACGAAAATACTCTGATCTGTAATCTTTCCTTAATCGGTGGAAACTCCGTTGATTAATTAAAATAACTGCAAGTTTTTTAAAGTCATCGACGACTCCACCAGTTGAGAAAAGATTACAGATGCGAGTATTTTAGTTTATTACAGTCATGCTCTGAACTGAAATGTGTAATCTTTTCTCAACCGGTGGCATCATCGGTGAATTGAAAAATAGCATTGATTATTCGCAAAACGGCAGCCCTGCTTCGCTGGGCTCTCTTATCTGTTTCAGAGGGTTTCATCGGACAGTGCAGTTCGAGTGATGGGGGAGAGGGGAAAGTTCATTTCCTCGCGAATCTTTTTAGCACTTCGACCTTCAATTTTCGATGCCCGTCCTAAAACTGTCGCAACTCCCTCACTCCATACTTTTATTGCTAAACCTCAGCGCTCCGATACTTTTAATCTGTAATTTTCTGTCAGTAATTTTTACCGCGTCCTTCTTTGTTTGTTCTTTCAACAACCATCATGCTTTTCTAAATACAAATCAAACTTGCTTGAATACCAACCAGTGGCGAGGCGTGCGATTTGGCAACGTTCCTTTTTCCCATTTAAACACATTAGAAAGGTCGATACCAACTAAACCGTGCCCTTACACAGAAAAAAAAATGGACGTGCTCCAGACACAAACTTTCCGTATTCTAGACACGAATGTAACAATATTAGAAAAGAATAAATTAGGGTCAAAGCTAAAACATTTAAATAAAATAAATAAATAAATAAACGGTCGGAAATGTTAAAGAGAATAAATGTTTTAGCTTTGCCCCTAATTTATTCTTTTCTAATATTGTTAAAATTTCGGGCTATTTGAGTAATTCTGTTGTCGACACGAATGTACACACCAGTACGGGAACGAGCTCTGAGCGCAATCTATTTAGGTTGAGTTTGCGTCTGAAACGCATTTCGTCGTGTCCAGAACCTGAAATGTCTGTACTCTGAGCACGTTACCTACTGGTGTGTATGTAGATCGTGTCTGGAGCACATCCTTTTTCTCTGTGTTGAATGCTGGCCGTGGAGGGTGTCTGTAGGGTGCCTGGAACGGCCAGTATGATATACTGAATCGTTGGTCAGCTCGCAGGAAATCTTACAAGCGAGTCTGTGATGCATACTGCAGAGAGTAGCGATCTCGATGTGGGCGGCGATCGAACGAACTAAATGATGGAGGTAAGATATTACAAAGTAATAAACAATGTTTGCTCTTTGATTGACGTGGGCAAATTAATAATTCCCTCCCTTCCGAAAGGAGCATGAAAATTACGAGGACGGGAGAGAAAACTTATCGTGTGGGGGGGGGGGGGTGGTCGACACGCTGCGATGCGATGCGACGGGCGGGTTGCCGGGTAGTGGAAAGGAAGGGGCAGGAACAGGGGCGGCGTCTTTCACTCATTAACTCCGACGATACCTTGCTCTAATTCCCGGCGCAGCGGTCTGCATCTTGTTTCGCATCGACAATCCAACGGACTGCATCCCACGGATTATAGACTTTTGCCGCGAGTCGGCGCACAGTCGGTGGAAAGGACAGATTTTCCGGCCAACAATTAGCATGTCCAAATCACTGACGCAATGGGTCTGTTGCATACTTTTGCTACAACATTATAGAACCTTGATTCTTACGTAGAATTCGGCGAAAATAACGATGCGCACGTTAAAAACGTTCAAAATCCACTCATTAACTCAGGAAATCACTTCAATCTCAAACAGCCCTCGCTACACTAGACCCTATTTACACCGGTATACTACTACATAGACAGAACCACCGTGCATAAGTAAACAACATCGTAACTACAAAATGATGGAATTTTTTTTTTAATACGTGAAATATAAGCTGCATTTGCTGTCTGGTCTTTTCGGTTTATCAAAGAAGATTACAAAATAATATAAGAAATGTACGCATCTAAACAAAACATTATAATGTTTGTAAGTTCTGTTCATGTTTACATAAGCGAGATGGTTCCATCTATGTAGTTATAAGTCGGTGATATAGTGTCTATTGTAGCGCGGGTTGTTTGAAAAGGAAGGTATTTTCTAAATTAATGAATGGATATTGAAAGTTTTTAATGTGCACATCGTTACTTTCGCCGAATTTTACGTTAGAAACAATGAGTTGTATTGATGTAGCGAAAGTACGCAACAGACCCATTGGGGTTCTTGCTAAATTTTGCTGTAAGCAAGTGAATCGTTAATTTCTGTAACTAAAATCTAATGAAAACTGTAGCGACATTTGAGGGGGGGGGGGCTTTTTGCTCATACATAAAATGTATGAAGCAAAGAAAAAATAAAAGTTGTCAAAAGTGATTGTGGGTTAAGAAAGTTTGAAATTTCAAGACAGTATATGAAAAGAATGTCATTTCCCCCGAAATGTGCACAATTTGTGAAAAAAGCACATTGGGTCATTAAGGATCTCCGAGTCAGAGAATCAAATGCAGGAGAAGCAAAACAAAAAACCATCAGATTTTTAGGACCTGAAATGACGCCACACGGAGCGTAAATTACGACAAGCAGATTATTTAATCATAAAATTCACTCACAGAGTCATAAAATTATTTTAAGAACAAGCTACAGCAATAGAGTGGATTTATGGGATGTGATTTTGAAACAACTATTAGGCAGCCATGCAGAGGCGGCTCGTGCAATGTGGCAACAGTGTAATCCCTCCATTTAAACCTATGTAAAACAATCGATCTTCAGGAGGTGCAATGCACCCCCAAGATATCGATACTTTTCCATAGGTTTAAATGGTAAAAAAGTATGGTTGCCAAATCGCACGAGCACCGCAGCCATGATAGAAATATCTTATGGACATTTTACACGGAATCGATTTGCTTGCCTCATTTGATTTGGTATTAAAAAGAATGTTGTGACAAATCCACTTGAGATTGGTTTCAAAGGAAACAAGCAGATAGTTCTGACACTACAGTGTCAGAGAAGGCACACCTTGAGCAAATTTGGTCCTCATGAGTCAAATTCCATTTCCACCATCTCGAAAATAATGAGTCCAGCAAAAAACCGGGTCCGAACCTGGATGCGGCGAGTAGGTAGGGGTTAGGACCACTTCATACGATCTTATATGGGACAAACCCTTCGAATATTCCACCACCTCAGAAAAAATTGTCCAGCAAAAGTGAGGGTCCGAACCTGTGTGCGGCGAGTGGGGGGAGGGGGGTGTAGAACCCCTACAGACAATCTTAGAACAAACCCTTCGAATTTTCCACCATCTCAAAAAAATTTTACAGCAAAAGTTCAAGTTCGAACCTGTATGCGGCAGGTGGGGGGGGGGGGCACTACGGACAATCTCAAACCCTTCGAATTTTCCAACAACTCAAAAAAATTGTCCAGCAAAAGTTTGGGTCCGAACCTGTGTGCGGCGAGTGGGGGGGGGGGTGTAGAACCACTACGGACAATCTTAGAACAATCCCTCCGAATTTTCCACCATCTCAAAAAAATTGTACAGCGAAAGTCCAAGTTCGAACCTGTAAGCGGCGAGTGGGGGGGGGGGGGGGGAGGGAGACCACTACGGACAATCTCAAACCCTTCGAATTTTCCAACATCTCAAAAAAATTGTCCAGCAAAAGTTAAGGTCCGAACCTGTGCGCGGCGAGTGGGGGGGGGGGGGTAGAACCACTTCGGACAATCTTAGAACAATCCCTTGGATTCTCAAAAAATCATCTCAAAAAAATTGTCCGGCAAAAGTTTGGGTCCGAACCGGTGTGTGTTGATTGGGGGGGGGGGGGGGGGGGTTAGGACCACTACGGACAATCTTAAACCAACCCCTCAGATTTTCCACCATATCTAGCAAAAGTTCGGGTCTGAACCTGTGTGCGTCGTGTGGGGGGGGCGGTGGGACCACTACGGACAATCATAGAACAAATCCTTCGAATTTCCCACTGCACATCACTAAACGCACGTAATAAGCAATCAAATACTCATAAAACAATTTTGAACCCCTTTAGTAAAAAGGTAGTCAACGATATAGTATGTCCCGCAAAAAAAGGACATGAAAAAGTGATCGGTAGTAAGAAAAAATCGGACCACCAAGAATCGATTATTTTTTATGATGTGTTAGAGTAGAGAAAAACAATGTTGCCATATTCCATTAGCTGGCACCGTTCTTTGGTTGCACGGTAAAAAATTTGAACGTGAAGTGTGATGCCAAGTAAAACAAAGGACGCCATGGCAAAACGTAAGAAAAGATAAAGAAGTTACAGTGAGTCAAAAGACATCTCTCCTAAATGTCCCCCTGAGGTCCCACGAATGGTGGCAAAGCATTTGATCCGCGCACAATGGCCGAAATACGTTAATCGAAACTCGAAATGGTAAAAAATAAACTGTAGGGAATACCCTACGAACACTTTCTCACATCACTTTTATCTGAGGGAGACCCCCAGATCCCCCCCACCACTAAAGAATTCTGGAGGAGGCCCTCTAACCCCTAAAGAATTCTGGGGGAGACCCCCAGATCCCCTTTAGAATACTAGGAGAGACCCCCAAACCCCCCCTTTTAAAAAGCTGGGGATACCTCCAGACCCCCCTTTAGAATTCTGGGGGAGACCCCCAAACCCCCCTCAAATTTCAAATATTTTCACCTCCGGACATAATATTTCTGCCTTCAATTCGAAGAGTTTGCAATTTTGTAGAGAAGCTGTAGGAATAGTTGCCTATTTTGTTATTTGAAGGCTAATTGAGAGTTTTTAATGTGCACATCGTTATTTTCGCCGAAATTTACGTTAGAAACGATGAGTTATTTGATGTAGCGAAAGTACGCAACAGACCCATTGGGGTTCTTGCTAAATTTTGCTGTAAGCTAGTGAATCGTTAATTTCTGTAACTAAAATCTAATGAAAACTGTAGCGACATTTGAGGGGGGGGGGCTTTTTGCTCATACATAAAATGTATGAAGCAAAGAAAAAAAAAAGTTGTCAAAAGTGATGGTGGGTTAAGAAAGTTTGAAATTTCAAGACAGTATGTGAAAAGAATGCAATTTTCCCCGAAATTTGCACAATTTGTGAAAAAAGCACATTGGGTCATTAAAGATCTCCGAGTCAGAGAATCAAATGCAGGAGAAGCAAAACAAAAAGCCATCAGATTTTTAAGGACCTGAAATGACGCCACAAGGAGCGTAAATTACGACAAGCAGATTATTCAATCATAAAATTCACTCACAGAGTCATAAAATTATTTTAACAACAAGCTACAGCAATAGAGCGGATTTATGGGATGTGATGTGTCGTGCAATGTGGCAACAGTGTAATCCCTCCATTTAAACCTATGTAAAACAATCGATCTTCAGGAGGTGCAATGCACCCCCAAGATATCGATACTTTTTCATAGGTTTAAATGTTAAAAAAGCATGGTTGCCAAATCACACGAGCACCGCAGCCATGATAGAAATATCTTATGGACATTTTACACGGAATCGATTTGCTTGCCTCATTTCATTTGGTATTAAAAAGAATGTTGTCACAAATCCACTTGAGATTGGTTTCAAAGGAAAAAGCAAGTGTTTGAGGGTGGCATTCTGGATACAGAAATCAATATAACTGTCTCTTCTGGAAGGATTTGCACGCGATAAAGACACCACCTCACACTATGCAAATGGGTCTGTTGCATACTTTTGCTACAACAAAATAGAACCTTAATTCTTATGTGAAATTCGGCGAAAATAACGATGCGCACATTAAAAACGTTAAAAATCCACTCATTAACTCAGGAAATCACTTCAATTTCAAACAGCCCGCGCTACACTAGACACTATTTGCACCGGTATACTACTACATAGACGGAGCCACCGTGCATAAGTAAACAACATCGTAACTACAAAATGATGGAATTCCCTTCTAAATACATGAACTATTGGCTGCATTTGCTGTTTGGTTTTTTCGGTTTGTCAAAGATTACGAAATAATATTCGTAATGTACGCAGCTAAACGAATCATTCCAATGTTGGTAAGTTCTGTTCATGTTTACATAAACGAGATGGTTCCATCTATGTAGTTATAAGTCGGTGATATAGTGTCTAGTGTAGCGCGGGTTGTTTGAAATGGAAGGTATTTTCTGAGTAAATGAGAGGATTTTGAAAGTTTTTAATGTGCGCATCGTTATTTTCGCCGAATTTTACGTAAGAAACAATGTGTCATATTGATGTAGCAAAAGTACGCAACAGACCCATTGTTTACTTCTTACAAAATAAAGCAGCTGCGAACTCACAACAAAAACACCCGTGAGGTCTTATTAGGACTTCAACGGAAGAGAACACCTGTGGTTTGATAATTCATAACCCAAACCTTGCGGAAATATAGCCTCAATCTCATTTTTTGCGTCATTATAGGAGTTGAGCAGTGAGCTGTTTCCATAAGAAATTATTCTTAGTGTCTAAATAAGATTTTCGCCGAAGAGAACGGTGTGACTAGAGTCCCTATATATGAAAGAGTCTCGCCATACGAGGTTCCATCTCTGATTGGCTGCTGAAAAGTGAAGAAGAAGAAGGGGTTCTATGAAGCCTGGAGGTGCGCCTCTTGTTTACATCTTCATGGAACCATCTTCACTGCTGCCCAGCTTTGAGGAAACTTTCGGCGTTTTCAGCTTGTACTGATGAAATTTGAATTAGAAATTGATTAAAATGTGTTCAGAACAGAATAAAATTCACGCATTACTTTTAAAACAGGTAGTGAAGCCAAAGGGTATTGGAGGTTAGCTTGACCTGAAAAAGATTACTTACACACGAATACATGTATAAGTAATCTTTGGCGGGAAGATCGTTGGATAAAAATTTAAACAAGAGGCGCGCCTCCAAGCTCCTCAGACACCTTCTTCTTCCTCACTTCTGTTCACGTGTCTTGACTCTTTCATATATAGGGACTCTAGGTGTGACTAGAGTTTATTTGGGGGAAGGGGGGGTCTTGAATGAGACGATGACCATTTTTTATTTTTGTTTTCTCTTGGCCATCAATTTTATTCGATTATGAAATAGTTAAATAATAACTTTTTTTTGGTTTTGTTTGTTTTTTTTTTTTTTGGAATCATTTAGTTTCTAGCGATTAAGGGCCAACGGATTAAAATATGGACCGTTTGTAGATCCGTCTGCCCCCCTCCCACTCTCCTTCAAATCATATAATACGGTTTTAAAATGTAACAGATGCTACACTCTGCCCATAATGAGCCTTACGCCATTAGTTACAAATTGCAACCACCACATTGAGCTCAATGATAGCCTCACCAGTGGCGTCGCGCGCATCTCGGCAACAAAACATCCCATCCATGTGAACTCATGTAAAATATCGAATTCAGGGTGTTCACAGTGCACAAGAAAAATTCGATATATTTAATGAGTTCAAATGGAGCAGTCGCACTGGTGCCAGATGGCACGCGACGCCGCTGAGCCTCACTAAAGAAGTCTCAAAACTTTAACCAGTGCATACATTTTATTTCTGGTGATCATTATAAATCTTAAAATTATTTACTTATTTATTTTGTCTGTTTTTCTATTTATCTATTTATCTATTTATCTAATTTATATTTATTATTTATTTTATTTATTTTTTCGTTTAGTTTGATTAATCGTTTAGTGAAAGCTAACTCCCCCGCCACCGCATTAAGTCGCAGAAACTGCAGCAGCACGATGCTCTCAGCATTATCGCTTTTTAATTGAATAAATGCAGGAGCGAGCGAGGTACTCCTCTTCAAGGGATTGTGTAATTGAAACGCTTATTTCAAGATAAATTTTTAAATAACGATAATCATGAATTCAAATTAGGAAAAAAACCGAGGAGAGGGAAAGTTTCAGTCAATGAGAGCGAGACTTTTCGGCGGTGTCTATATATAGCACAAAAGCACCGGCGGTGGCGCACTATGGTCTGAGTTCGTCAAAAAGTGCGCAAAAATTAAAATGTAAATTTCTCATCAATGTATCATTCATAAACATTTAAGACCAATATTAATTGTAATAAAAACACTTTTAAGGTGATTCAATGACTAACTCCCGAAAATTTTAATCCGATAGATGGCGTTACTTGTCGCTGGTTCCAAAAATAGTCGTTTTTTGACGGTTTTCGGCTATTTTTCTCTGAACAGACGAATGAGAGACGAACAATCGGAATGTCAGCACATGCTTAATTTTTTGCTTGCTTTTTTGAGCCATAAACGGGCCAAATTGGTTCTAAAATAAAGGCGAAACTATGCAAAGAAAAAATCATATGTAATTTGGAGTTGTATCAGTAAAGATTACGGGTTTCTGTTTGATCTGTATCTTTACTGATACAACTCCAAATTACACATGATTTTTTCTTTGCATAGTTTCGCCTTTATTTTAGAACCAATTTGGCCCGTTTATGGCTCAAAAAAGCAAGCAAAAAATTAAGCAGGTGCGCTGGCATTCCGATTGTTCGTCTCTCATTCGTCTGTTCAGAGAAAACAGCCGAAAACCGTTAAAAAACGGCTATTTTCGGAGCAAACGACAAGTAACGCCATCTATCGGATTAAAATTTTCGGGAGTTTGCCATAGAATCAACTTAAAAATTAATTTATTAAACCTAGAAATTTCAGTGGAAGGTTTTCATGAAGCATGGAAGGTCAAAAAGGATGGTTTTTGATTACTTCTTTCACTTATTCTAGTCCAATTTTTTCAATTTCAGCCCGTAGTGCGGCGAATATTAAACAGGGAGAAAAAAATGGCAAAACTTGGACTTGAAGAGAAGAGACGGGAATTTTGAGACAAGTATACCGGGCTCGATGCTGAATTTTTTGTGCTCGTTAAATCATAATGGTTTTTAATTGCTTTGTGAAAATTAATTTGCTTTCCGAATGAAATTTAATACGCTGAGGATACCCTTCAGTTTTGAAGTCACGCTTTGAAAACTTTGAAAGACAACACTATGGAGTTGAAAAAAAAAAAAATGAATTATAATATATAATTAATAAAAAAAAAAACTTCGATTTTGTTGAGCTTTTCTGTCAATCTCTTCTACCACTTTAGAGTTTTAAAGCTCGGAACGTTTTCAATGGGACTTATTGCATTGAGCTCAATTCGATGATTGCGGCTGGTAATTAATGCTCTTAGTGATGCGTAATTGTCGAGTGTTTGCACTGAAATGGAAACTTGATTAATCTGCAGGTTTGTTAAGATTTTTTCTAGTTGCCGTTGCGTAGCCGAATAGCAAGCTCCATCGTTCTATTAAATAGAGTCGCTGTATATTGTGTCGTAGGCGCAGGTTCCATTATTTTTAGCAATCAGAAAACCGGTCAAATGATAACAAAAACTAAACCTACAGTTACAGTGCCTTTGAAAAAAAAAATCGCATCAAATTTACTTAAGCTCATTTGAAAGCTGAAAAGTAGCTGACAAACAGTTGACTGTATTCAGAGATTAATTTTCTTTGCAATGACGTTTCATGAATAAAATGTTCCTGGTCGTATCTTACGATCCAGTGATCTCTTTTTATGATTCCCATACTTAGCTCCGAATCCTTGCATAGAGCTGTTGTCCATCGTCTTTCTAATTCTTTTAACTTTATTACACCTTTTTTTTCTTACTGTGTTAATTTACCACCTACCGCACCTCCTTAAAGCAATTAATCCTTAATATTCTTAATTTAGCTACCAATTTCAAGTTTCAGTTTCTACTTCTTAATTAATTTTAATTTTATCTGTCCTATTATCTTCTTTTTTTTTTTTTTTTCTACTCAAACATTTAATACGTGTATCTAGTGTACTGCCTATTAACTATATTTTGTTATTTTTGTCCAAGGGCTTGTCCCGTTTATATACAAATAAATAAATAAATAAATAAATAAAATGAACAGATGTTGGAAGAATAAATTCGTTTAGAAATTTAGGAGCGTCCAGACCGGTAATCTTTGGTGATTCAATGTTTCGCTTTGAAATTCAACGCGATCAAATACAGGATTCAAATTAAAGAAAGACAGAGTAACAATGACCGTTTGTAGTAACGCCGCTGGAACTCATAAGCTTCCTCTTTTCATCATCTCGGCATTTTCTAAAAAACCATTTATATTATTTTCATTTTCGGAAAAAGCAAGTAAGACAAAGAATATCAAGTGCTAATGCAGCTCAAGCACGAACATATGTAAAACGATAAAACTGGCTGTAAACAATGATAAGACAATAATAAATGAGCTGTTCAGTCCAAGTATAAAACAAATGAATAAGGGTAAATTAAATCACAATAACATACAAATTATTTTTTTTACATTATTTTATTACTTTTTATTATATATTTATTTAATCGGTTATTGTTTTATTATTATTTACAGCCAGTTTTATTGTTTTAATTAAGTATATATGTTATCAGTGGCGTACGCAGGGAGGGGCTAAGGAGGATGAAGACCCTCCCCCCAGACCTCTGATTTTTAAGGGTGGAGGGAAAGAGGGGGATCATTTTCAGTCAAACGCTCATCAGTGCAACCCTCTTCCAAAAAAAAAAAAAAAAAATCCTGCGTACACCGCTGTATGTTATATTAAACGATAGTTGTGAGGTATTTTTCCGAACCTCGCGTTACCGGGGTTTCCACTTATCCTGGCCTGCGCCAGTCCCGTTCGTCGCCGGATAAACGGGGATTTACTGTAATACTCTATAAACCCAAGAACTATAATGATTTTAACGAGCTTTGGTGCTGAATCCGAATTTTGCATCCATTTTGATTTCAGACCGGAAGGGGGGGATGAAATTTTTGATCAAATTTCGCGGGAAATCGCTCTCTGAACATTTTGATCGGTGAAGATAAGTTACTTTATTCCTTGGCGCGTCACATATACATTTACACTGTGTTATAAAGCTAACAGGTGGTATCCTTCCGATCTTGCAGGCGCATTATGTACCCATTACCCAGGCCCATTTTCCCTGCCTTATGTATGACTTATTTTCGTCTCTGTTTAATATGAATCTTTGATAGTGTCAGTTGCACACACACGCCAAGACTTTCCGAATCTTACTTATTGTAACGCTTATCAAAACTCGTTCTAATCATGTGTTTTCTTTTTCTCTGTTGCGCAGTTTTTTCCCTTTGGCACCGGTCTACTGCCTGATTTGGATTTGTTTGGACGTTCTTTTTTGCACGGCATCGATAATGCATCTGTGCACCATTAGCGTAGATCGATACCTCAGTCTACGATATCCGATCAAGTTCGGGCGCAACAAAACCCGTCGAAGAGTTACGTTGAAAATTGTTTTCGTTTGGCTGTTGTCGATCGCAATGAGTCTTCCACTTAGTTTAATGTACTCACAGGTAAGAATGACAGTAGATACTTACTCTAACGAAGTTTTGTTGTTTTGAAAAGTTTTTATTTTTATTTTTTTATTTTTTTTATTTTCCTACATACATGTTAACTTTGTTTACAGAACATCTTCATGATATCAAAGTATCTGTTTTTCGTTGTATGTTCTAGTTTTATTTGTCTTGTTTTTTTGTGTGTTAAAAATCATCCTTCAAACATTTATAAAAGGGTGATTTCACGCATAACGGGAATTGCATGTCGCCAGGCCACTCAGGGGCTTTGGACCATTAAATGAAGATAATATCACAATTTTTCAGATAGACTTTGTGCACTTTGTTAGATACTGTTTGGTGATAGTAATAAAAAGAATAAATTCTGCCTGAAAAAGTGTGATACATTCCACGGCAATGATAATTTTTCCCCTGTTATTTTTTTTTTCCCCCTTGAATGTTTGTTTCTTCTATGAAAAACCACTGCTATTTAACTTTTTATTCTTCGTATAATGGTCAAAAGCCCCTGACCGGCCTGCGGGCTGATTCTGCTCATTTGGACGAGACGAGACGAGATAGCAAGAAACGATCAATCCCATTGGTTAAATGGCGTCACGTGACAGATTCGAAGTCATTGCAGCGCGGTGACGACGAGCCTCGAGTCATTTTATTTCAAATTCATGACTCGCGGAGCTAGTCGTCGTCGCCGTACAATGACTCCATATCTCTCCGTGACGCCATTTAAACCAATGGGATTGATCGTTTCTTGCTATCTCGTCTCGTCTCGTCCAAATGTGCAGAATCAGCCCGCTGGTGACATGCAATTCCCGTTATCGTGAAATCAGTGGCGTGTTGTGCAATTTGGCAACATTGTAGTGTGCCCATTTAAAGCCATTAAAATATCGAACTATTGGGCGTTCGGTGAAAACCTTTGCATTCGACCTTTTATAGGGTTTAAACGAACTCAGTACAGTGTTGCCAAATTGCAAGCTACGCGCCACTGAGTGAAATCATCAACCATAAAGAAAGATGATGCACCTTTTCAAAACTTTAGTATACTCATATTTTGATCTTTCGCAGTCCTTTCCCGGTCAATCTTTTGTCCCTTGGGTCCAGAGCACTGTGAGGGCGTATCTATATAGGGAATTTTTCTAAGGGAGCGCCGCGCCGTGGATACAAGATCCTGGACAGAGAAGTTAGTGTTTCCTCGAAATCAGATGTTTTCCTTTCGATTTCTTCCTTTTTTTCTTCTATTCTAACCCAGTTTTTCTCATTTATAATGATTATCCTTGGGGAGGAGGAGATACCTCTACTCCTCTGCCCCCCAACATCATAGTTACGCACATTTTATGGTGCGATGGGAATACAGGGATAAAAATCAGTAGCGGCTCGTGCGATTTGGCAACCATGCAATTTTCCCATTGAACTTAGGCAAAAGAATCGATTCTAGAGGAGGCTGACAGCCTCCGGGAGATTCTATTCTTTTACATTGTTAAATGCGAGGAGAACAGTGTTGCCAAATTTCACGAGCCGCCACTGATAAAAATCCAATATGAGTCCAGTGGCGTGCATGTAATTTGGCAACGTTGCATTGTGTCCATTAAAACCCATTATAAAAGTTCGCATGCTAAGATGTTCACCGAACACAACTACTATTCGATCTTTTTAATCGGTTTAAATTGACACTTTGCAACGTTGCCAAATTGCACGCTACGCCACTGTATGAGTCTGTTGCGTACTTTGATACATCAATGTGACGCACGATTCAAATCGGAAAAAATAAAAATAGATGATTAAGCACATTAAAAACTTTCAAAATCCACTCATTAATTCAGGAAATTACTCCATTTCAAACAACAACCCGCGCTAGACAAGACACTTTATCACCGACGTACAGCTCCATAGACGGAACCACAGCGTTTATGTATAAACATCAACATAACTTACAAACATTGAATGCTCTGTTTAGATGCATACAAGTCTTGCATTATTTTGTAATATTTGATAAGCTAGATAAGACCAGCGGGACGGGCCGATCCTTGGAATTCACAACTTTTGGATTGGATAAGATGGAAAACGGCGATTGGTGGAGACGAGTCACGTGGTTGCCAAGTCTAATCAAACTTCAGATTTATCTAATTGGTAATCGGGCAGTCTTGGAGTACTTTTAAAACAGGTAGTGAAGCCAAAGGGTATTGGAGGTTGGGTTGCCCTAAAAAGATTACTTACACACGAATACATGTATAAGTAATCTTTGGCGGGAAGATCGTTGGATAAAAATGTAAACAAGAGGCGCGCCTCCAAGCTCCTCAGATACCTTCTTCTTCCTCACTTCTGTTCACGTGTCTTGACTCTTTCATATATAGGGACTCTAGGTGTGACTAGAGTTTTTTTGGGGGGAAAGGGGGGGGGGTCTTGAATGAGACAATGATCATTTTTTATTTTTGTTTTCTCTTGGCCATCAATTTTATTCGATTATGAAATAGTTAAATAATAACTTTTTTTTTTTTTTTTTTGAATCATTTAGTTTCTTGCGATTAAGGGCCAACGGATTAAAGTATGGACCGTTTGTAGATCCGTCTGCCCCCCCCACACTCTCCTTCAAATCATATAATACGGTTTTAAAATGTAACAGATGCTACACTCTGCCCATAATGAGCCTTACGCCATTAGTTACAAATTGCAACCACCACATTGAGCTCAATGATAGCCTCACCAGTGGCGTCGCGCGCATCTCGGCAACAAAACATCCCATCCATGTGAACTCATGTAAAATATCGAATTCAGGGTGTTCACAGTGCACAAGAAAAATTCGATATATTTAATGAGTTCAAATGGAGCAGTCGCACTGGTGCCAGACGGCACGCGACGCCGCTGAGCCTCACTAAAGAAAGTCTCAAAACTTTAACCAGTGCATACATTTTATTTTCTGGTGATCATTATAAATCTTAAAAATTTATTTTACTTATTTATTTGTCTGTTTTTCTATTTATCTATTTATCTATTTATCTAATTTATATTTATTTATTTATTTATATTTATTTTTTCGTTTAGTTTGATTAATCGTTTAGTGAAAGCTAACTCCACCGCCACCGCATTAAGTCGCAGAAACTGCAGCACGATGCTCTCAGCATTATCGCTTTTTAATTGAATAAATGCAGGGAGCGAGCGAGGTACTCCTCTTCAAGGGATTGTGTAATTGAAACGCTTATTTCAAGATAAATTTTTAAATAACGATAATCATGAATTCAAATTAGGAAAAAAACCGAGGAGAGGGAAAGTTTCAGTCAATGAGAGCGAGACTTTTCGGCGGTGTCTATATATAGCACAAAAGCACCGGCGGTGGCGCACTATGGTCTGAGTTCGTCAAAAAGTGCCCAAAAATTAAAATGTTTTCTCAACAATTTATCATTCATAAACATTTAAGACCAATATTAATTGTAATAAAAACACTTTTAAGGTGATTCAATGACTAACTTCCGAAAATTTTAATCCGATAGATGCCGTTACTTGTCGCTTGCTTTCCCAAAATAGCCGTTTTTTTACAGGGTTTTTGGCTATTTTCTCTGAACAGACGAATGAGAGACGAACAATCGGAATGTCAGCACCTGCCTAATTTTTTGCTTGCTTTTTTGAGCCATAAACGGGCCAAATTGGTTCGAAAATAAAGGCGAAACTATGCAAAGAAAAAATCATATGTAATTTGGAGTTGTATCAGTAAAGATTACAGGGTTTTAAACAGAAAACCCCCAAATTACATGGTTGGGGCGTTTTTAGATCTGACCTTATTTTCAAAAGGCCCTATTAAAAAAGAACAAAAATTTGACTTGGAAAAAAACTTTTTTTCATTATTCGTGTACAGAATGCCGTTTTCTTACATTAAGTTTTAAAAATACATCTCGTAGATGTTGACCGTCAGCGTCAATACACTCTTGAAGTCGATTTCGAAGGAATTCACCGCTCTTTCACATTTGGATGGGTATATTATCGATTTCTCTCTGATTCGCAATTTAATTCCTCTTAAGTATGGGAGCGACTCCTAAAAACCCTTTCCTTAAGATAGCCCCATAAAAAAAGTCACAAATGCTCAAATCGGGAGATCGCGAGGGCCACTGTAAATCTCCTCTGAGAGACCAACCGATTTGGAAACATTTCCGCATAGCGGCAAGGGAAATGCGAGCAGTATGAGCTGTTGCCCTTAATTAGGAAAAACCGAGGAGAGGGAAAGTTCAGTCAATGAGAGCGAGATTTTTCGGCGGTGTCTAAATTAGCACAAAAGCACCGGCGGTGCGCATATGGTTGAGTTCGTCAAAAAGTGCGCAAAAATAAATGTAAATTTCTCATCAGTATCATCATAAACATTAAGACCAATATTAATTGTATAAAAACCTTTTAGGTGATTCAATGACTACTCCGAAAATTTATCCGATAGATGGCGTTACTTGTCGCTGGTTCCAAAAAGTCGTTTTGACGGTTTTCGGCTATTTTCTCTGAACAACGAATGAGAGACGAACAATCGGAATGTCAGCACTGCTAATTTTGCTTGCTTTTTTGAGCCATAAACGGGCAAATTTGTTCTAAAATAAGGCGAACTATGCAAGAAAATTCATATGTAATTTGGAGTTGTATCGTAAAATTACGGGTTTCTGTTGATCTGTATCCTTACCCGTATACAACTCCAAATTACAATGATTTTTTCTTTGCATAGTTACGCCTTTATTTTCGAACCAATTTGGCCCGTTTATGGCTCAAAAAAGCAAGCAAAAAATTAAGCAGGTGCTGACATTCCGATTGTTCGTCTCTCATTCGTCTGTTCAGAGAAAACAGCCGAAAACGTTCAAAAAACGGCTATTTTCGTAGCAAACGACAAGTAACGCCATCTATCGGATTAAAATTTTCGGGAGTTTGCCATAGAATCAACTTAAAAATTAATTTATTAAACCTAGAAATTTCAGTGGAAGGTTTTCATGAAGCATGGAAGGTCAAAAAGGATGGTTTTTGATTACTTCTTTCACTTATTCTAGTCCAATTTTTTCAATTTCAGCCCGTAGTGCGGCGAATATTAAACAGGGAGAAAAAAATGGCAAAACTTGGAACTTTGAAGAGAAGAGACGGGAAGTTTTGAGACAAGTATACCGGGCTCGATGCTGAATTTTTTGTGCTCGTTAAATCATAATGGTTTTTAATTGCTTTGTGAAAATTAATTTGCTTTCCGAATGAAATTTAATACCGCTGAGGATACCCTTCAGTTTTGAAGTCACGCTTTGAAAACTTTGAAAGACAACACTATGGAGTTGAAAAAAAAAAAAAATGAAAAAATTATAATAATAATAATAAAAAAAAAAAAAACTTCGATTTTGTTGAGCTTTTCTGTCAATCTCTTCTACCACTTTAGAAGTTTTAAAGCTCGGAACGTTTTTCAATGGGACTTATTGCATTGAGCTCAATTCGATGATTGCGGCTGGTAATTAATGCTCTTAGTGATGCGTAATTGTCGAGTGTTTGCACTGAAATGGAAACTTGATTAATCTGCAGGTTTGTTAAGATTTTTTTTAGTTGCCGTTGCGTAGCCGAATAGCAAGCTCCATCGTTCTATTAAATAGAGTCGCTGTATATTGTGTCGTAGGCGCAGGTTCCAATTATTTTTAGCAATCAGAAAACCGGTCAAATGATAACAAAAAACTAAACCTACAGTTACAGTGCCTTTGAACAAAAAAATCGCATCAAAATTTACTTAAGCTCATTTGAAAGCTGAAAAGTAGCTGAGCAAACAGTTGACTGTATTCAGAGATTAATTTTTCTTTGCAATGACGTTTCATGAATAAAATGTTCCTGGTCGTATCTTACGATCCAGTGATCTCTTTTTTATGATTCCCATACTTAGCTCCGAATCCTTGCATAGAGCTGTTGTCCATCGTCTTTCTAATTCTTTTAACTTTATTACACCTTTTTTTTTCTTAACTGTGTTAATTTTACCACCTACCGCACCTCCTTAAAGCAATTAATCCTTAAATATTCTTAATTTAGCTACCAATTTCAAGTTTCAGTTTCTACTTCTTAACTTAATTTTAATTTTATCTGTCCTATTATCTTCTTTTTTTTTTTTTTTCTACTCAAACATTTAATACGTGTTATCTAGTGTACTGCCTATTAACCTATATTTTGTTATTTTTGTCCAAGGGCTTGTCCCGTTTATATACAAATAAATAAATAAATAAATAAAAAAAAAATGAACAGATGTTGGAAGAATAAATTCGTTTAGAAATTTAGGAGCGTCCAGACCGGTAATCTTTGGTGATTTCAATGTTTCGCTTTGAAATTCAACGCGATCAAATACAGGATTCAAATTAAAGAAAGACAGAGTAACAATGACCGTTTGTAGTAACGCCGCTGGAACTCATAAGCTTCCTCTTTTCATCATCTCGGCATTTTCTAAAAAACCATTTATATTATTTTCATTCTCGGAAAAAGCAAGTAAGACAAAGAATATCAAGTGCTAATGCAGCTCAAGCACGAAAATATGTAAAACGATAAAACTGGCTGTAAACAATGATAAGACAATAATAAATGAGCTGTTCAGTCAAAGTATAAAACAAATGAATAAGGGTAAAATTAAATCACAATAACATACAAATTATTTTTTTTACATTATTTTATTACTTTTTATTATATATTTTATTTTAATCGGTTATTGTTTTATTATTATTTACAGCCAGTTTTATTGTTTTAATTAAGTATATATGTTATCAGTGGCGTACGCAGGGAGGGGCTAAGGAGGATGAAGACCCTCCCCCCAGACCTCTGATTTTTAAGGGTGGAGGGAAAGAGGGGGATCATTTTCAGTCAAACGCTCATCAGTGCAACCCTCTTCCAAAAAAAAAAAAAAAAAAAAAAAAAAAACCTGCGTACACCGCTGTATGTTATATTAAACGATAGTTGTGAGGTATTTTTCCGAACCTCGCGTTAACCGGGGTTTCCACTTATCCTGGCCTGCGCCAGTCCCGTTTCGCCCGGATAAACGGGGATTTACTGTAATACTCTATAAACCCAAGAACTATAATGATTTTAAACGAGCTTTGGTGCTGAATCCGAATTTTGCATCCATTTTGATTTCAGACCGGAAGGGGGGGATGAAATTTTTGATCCAAATTTCGCGGGAAATCGCTCTCTGAACATTTTGATCGGTGAAGATAAGTTCCTTTATTCCTTGGCGCGTCACATATACATTTACACTGTGTTATAAAGCTAACAGGTGGTATCCTTCCGATCTTGCAGGCGCATTATGTACCCCATTAACCCAGGCCCATTTTCCCTGCCTTATGTATGACTTATTTTCGTCTCTGTTTAATATGAAATCTTTGATAGTGTCAGTTGCACACACACGCCAAGACTTTCCGAATCTTAACTTATTGTAACGCTTATCAAAACTCGTTCTAATCATGTGTTTTCTTTTTCTCTGTTGCGCAGGTTTTTTCCCTTTGGCACCGGTCTACTGCCTGATTTGGATTTGTTTGGACGTTCTTTTTTGCACGGCATCGATAATGCATCTGTGCACCATTAGCGTAGATCGATACCTCAGTCTACGATATCCGATCAAGTTCGGGCGCAACAAAACCCGTCGAAGAGTTACGTTGAAAATTGTTTTCGTTTGGCTGTTGTCGATCGCAATGAGTCTTCCACTTAGTTTAATGTACTCACAGGTAAGAATGACAGTAGATACTTACTCTAAACGAAGTTTTGTTGTTTTGAAAAGTTTTTATTTTTTATTTTTTTATTTTTTTATTTTCCTACATACATGTTAACTTTGTTTACAGAACATCTTCATGATATCAAAGTATCTGTTTTTCGTTGTATGTTCTAGTTTTATTTGTCTTGTTTTTTTGTGTGTTAAAAATCATCCTTCAAACATTTTATAAAAGGGTGATTTCACGCATAACGGGAATTGCATGTCGCCAGGCCACTCAGGGGCTTTGGACCATTAAATGAAGAATAATATCACAATTTTTCAGATAGACTTTGTGCACTTTGTTAGATACTGTTTGGTGATAGTAATAAAAAGAATAAATTCTGCCTGAAAAAGTGTGATACATTCCACGGCAATGATAATTTTTCCCCTGTTATTTTTTTTTCCCCCTTGAATGTTTCTTCTATGAAAAACCACTATTTAACTTTTTATTCTTCTTATAATGGTCAAAAGCCCCTGACCGGCCTGCGGGCTGATTCTGCTCATTTGGACGAGACGAGACGAGATAGCAAGAAACGATCAATCCCATTGGTTTAAATGGCGTCACGTGACAGATTCGAAGTCATTGCAGCGCGGTGACGACGAGCCTCGAGTCATTTTATTTCAAATTCATGACTCGCGGAGCTAGTCGTCGTCGCCGTACAATGACTCCATATCTCTCACGTGACGCCATTTAAACCAATGGGATTGATCGTTTCTTGCTATCTCGTCTCGTCTCGTCCAAATGTGCAGAATCAGCCCGCTGGTGACATGCAATTCCCGTTATCGTGAAATCAGTGGCGTGTTGTGCAATTTGGCAACATTGTAGTGTGCCCATTTAAAGCCATTAAAAATATCGAACTATTGGGCGTTCGGTGAAAACCTTTGCATTCGACCTTTTATACGGGTTTAAACGAACTCAGTACAGTGTTGCCAAATTGCAAGCTACGCGCCACTGAGTGAAATCATCAACCATAAAGAAAGATGATGCACCTTTTCAAAACTTTAGTATACTCATATTTTGATCTTTCGCAGTCCCAATCTTTTGTCCCTTGGGGTCCAGAGCACTGTGAGGGCGTATCTATATAGGGAATTTTTCTAAGGGAGCGCCGCGCCGTGGATACAAGATCCTGGACAGAGAAGTTAGTGTTTCCTCGAAATCAGATGTTTTCCTTTCGATTTCTTCCTTTTTTTCTTCTATTCTAACCCAGTTTTTCTCATTTATAATGATTATCCTTGGGGAGGAGGAGATACCTCTACTCCTCTGCCCCCCATCAATAGTTACGCACATTTATATGGTGCGATGGGAATACAGGGATAAAAATCAGTAGCGGCTCGTGCGATTTGGCAACCATGCAATTTTCCCATTGAAACTTAGGCAAAAGAATCGATTCTAGAGGAGGCTGACAGCCTCCGGGAGATTCTATTCTTTTACATTGGTTAAATGCGAGGAGAACAGTGTTGCCAAATTTCACGAGCCGCCACTGATAAAAATCCAATATGAGTCCAGTGGCGTAGCATGTAATTTGGCAACGTTGCATTGTGTCCATTAAAACCCATGTATAAAAGTTCGCATGCTAAGATGTTCACCGAACACCCTACTATTCGATCTTTTTAATCGGTTTAAATTGACACTTTGCAACGTTGCCAAATTGCACGCTACGCCACTGTATGAGTCTGTTGCGTACTTTTGATACATCAATGTGACGCACTGATTCAAACGTAAAATTCGGCAAAAATAATGATTAAGCACATTAAAAACTTTCAAAATCCACTCATTAATTCAGGAAATTACTTCCATTTCAAACAACCCGCGCTAGACAAGACACTTTTATCACCGACGTACAGCTCCATAGACGGAACCACAGCGTTTATGTATAAACATCAACATAACTTACAAACATTTGAATGCTTCGTTTAGATGCATACAAGTCTTGCATTATTTTGTAATATTTGATAAGCTAGATAAGACCAGCGGGACGGGCCGATCCTTGGAATTCACAACTTTTGGATTGGATAAGATTGGAAAACGGCGATTGGTGGAGACGAGTCACGTGGTTGCCAAGTCTAATCAAACTTCAGAATTTATCTAATTGGTAATCGGGCAGTCTTGGAGTACCTGATAACCAATTAGATAAAGTCCGTATTTTAATTAGACTTGGCAACCACGTGACTCGTCTCCACCAATCACTGTGTTTCATTCTTATCCTGTCTACCCGAAAGTCGCGAATTTCATCGATCGGCCTGCATCAGGCAGGAAATCAGCAAACATTTCATGTATTATTGTTTTTAAAAAAAAAAAAGCCATCAGTTGCAGTTACGGTATTGCAGCGGCGGCTCGTGCAATGTGGCAACAATGGATTTCCTCCATTTAAAACTGTGTAAAATAATCGATTACTTGGTGAGGCGTAACGCCTCACCTAGTATCGACCTTTTTGCATACGTTTAAATGGCAAAAGTGCACGGTTGCCAGATTGCACGAGCCGCCACTGCGGTATTGTTTTCATATACAAGGTGGTTCCGTCTATGTATTAGTACGCCGCGCCGGAGTCAATCGTGTCTAGTGTAGCGCGGGCTGTTAGAACTTGAAGTGACTTCCTGAGTTGATGAGCGGTTTTTGACAGTGGCGTAGCGTGCAATATGGCAACGTTGTAGTGTGGCCATTTAAACTCATGGAAAATATCGAACTGTTGGTTGGGTGTTCGGTGAACACCTTCGCATTCGACCTTTTACATGGGTTTAAATGGACATATTACAACGTTGCCACATTGCACGCGCCGCCACTGCAAATGCGTGTTTAATGTGTGCATAATTATTTTTGCAGAATTGTACGTTAGAATCAAGGCTTTGTATTGTTGTATCAAATGTACGCAACAGACCCACTGTCATTTTTGCCAACAGTGATAATTTGGCTCTAAATGCCACTGTCCAAAAATTCACGATTTCTGAAAAGTGGAGAAAAAAATAGATGGCGGCTGCAGTAGATTTAGTGGAAGTCTAAAGGATAAGTTCAAAAGGGTGAAGAAATATGAAAGAAGCGCGTCTTCGGTGTGGTGTTGTAAAGATTTAAAGCAATTTTCCACCACACCTCGTTTTACTGAAAAACACTTTATGTACTCAAATACTTACCTATGGCTCGGAATCGCGGTCGCTTTGAAGTTCCTTTTAAAAAGACGCCTTCCGTATTTAATCTACTCTGTGATACTCCAGCAGTGCTAGATGCTGCCAAATTTGATATGAAAAGCCGTAAACCTTAACATTCATGGATGGATACACGGATTTCTCTTTCTCTCTCAAGCTCCTGCCATTTGAACGCGTGCGTTAGAAAAGGACGGAGAAAGGGAGGCTAAAGTATCACGTGATGGCCCCCTTTGATATCCTTCGCTCACTCATGTCTTCAATTGGAAGTAGAGAGAGAGAGAAAAAAAAAACTGTATCCACTCATGTGTACATCGAGTCTTTTGGGGAATATATATACGAGGTCTAAGAAGTTGTATATCTGGCAACATCATGATACTCAAAGTAGACAGTGTTGCCAGATTGGGGTGAAAAAGCCGTAGGCTTTACATTGAATTAAATGGGAGACGATACGGCTTTTTACCCTCCATCTGGCAACACTGAAAGTAGAGGAAAATAGCTGACTCTCTGAACAGTTATTCCATGGCAGAGTCGACAAAAAAAGACTTTTTCACAGGGCACTAAACACCGCAAATGTTTGCAATAACTCGAATTACTCACTTAATTATGCTTGGCGACGCGTTTTTTGTTTGGTTGAAGACTTGAATGCGATTTAAACTTTCGTTCTGGCGCCAAGCCACCGCGTTAAGCTACTCTAGAGCTCTTTTAAGCGTCTTCTTTTTAACAGGATTTACAGAGATAAATTGGTTTTTTGCGAACTTTTCCTTCGGCGAATTTCAACATTGATTCTAATATATATGATGATGCAAAAATAACGAGGCACTTCGCGCTCCCTGTAGAGTGTAGGATCGTCTAAAAAAAATACTTTAAAAACTGTTCAAGAAGAAGAGTTTTTCACGTATACGAAAAAAACAAGTAAAAAAATGAATGAATACCTTTGTCAAATATAATATAAGTTTCAGACGCAGTTCTTTATTAAGATTAAAAGAAGTAAAAAACAAGTACATTCATTGTGAGTGTAAGACGTTTGGCTCACATCTTTTTTTACTTAAAAATTTTAAACAATTAATTAAAATAAATGGAAAAGTTCTGTGCAGTGTCGAATTATTTGTTTCACATTTCCTTTGATAAAAAAAGGCTTACAAAATATGTTAAAGAAATACTTAAAATAAAAGTGAAGCTATTTGACTTTAAAGGAACTTTACTGGCTCATTATCGAGTAAAATTTAAGGAAAAAGACTGGAGAGACTGTAAAAAATTTTGACTAGGGAGCAAATCCTCGGCCTTTATGGTTAAAAATTACGTGAAAAAGACGTACGTTAAGCTTAAAACAATGTACAAGTTTGAATTTAAAATGTTCAAGACACACCCGATAGTTCTATATTTTCCATGGATTTGCGAACAAAAACTCAAAAGCTATACATTCCTAGATTGTATAAGCTAAGCGAACCTGATTAGTTGATGCTAGGCGACACTGATTAGTTTGGTTTGAGCACGATAAATTAGTGCGAAGCTTTTAAATGAGAAACTTGAGACAAGAAAGTATTCTTAATTTCTGATATACGCAGAGCTGTGAAATAAACTAAGCGCCTTCAAATGACAATGTAGGCAAAACCAACTCCGTTATGCAGGAATAGTTAACTACTGCCTGTGTTCAGGGGCGAATGCTGCGCTTACGACGCGACGCGACGCGGTGGGCAGCCCGGTTGAACGATCTGTCTCTATCTTCCTCTCTCTCTCTCTGTCTCTCTCTCTCCTTCCCTCTCTCTCCCTCTCTCCCTCTCTCCCTCCCTCTCTTTATCTCTCGCTAGAGAGAGGAAAATATCAGATCTACTAGGAATCTCCCATGTTACCACTGTGGTCTGAGAAGAGGGCAACGCAATCAAAGCATGGGCAGATACAGGGAATTGTCTTTCTCTCTCTGCCTCTATTTGAACTTATGTGTTGGAAAAAGACAGCAAAGAGGGCCATCACGTGACTTTGGCTCCCTCTTCTGTCCTTTTCTAACACACGTTTTTAGATGGGAGGAGAGAGAGAAAGACAATTCCCTGTATCCGCCTAAGAATCAGAGAGCAAATTTCTCATCAATTTATCATTTATAAACTTTCAAGGCCAATTTAAATCACGCAGACGACACTTTCAACAAGTAATTTAAAACTAGAAATGTCATCGACAAGTTTTAAAATAAGCTTCAAAGATCGAAAACGATGATTATTTATTACTTTTTCTCAGTGGCGGCTCGTGCAATATGGCAACAATGTCATCCCTCCATTTGATTGTATGTAAATTAATCGATTCGGAAGTGAAGCAGCGCTTTACCAGCAATCGATTGTTAAACATAGATTCAAATGGAGCGAAGACATTGTTGCCAGATGGCACGAGCCGCCACTGCTTTTTCTCACTCATTTTTGGCCTCTTTTTTCGAAATCAGACTTCAATGCTTTCAACTTTAAAGTCATTTTGTGAGTATATGAGTTAATTTTGTTATTCTTTTCTGTGCTTATCGTCATTTTCGCTGGTTTTCACGCAAGAATCAACTATTCAAGCGCACATGGATGATCTTAGAAACAGGGCCCTTTTTTTTTTTTTTTTTTTTTTTTTTTTTTAAAGCAAGGAGCAGACCTGGGGATCGATCATTTACTTCATCGATAAACAGATCGTCAAGACTGTCTATGAGTGATGCTATTGGTTGACAATTTGTAAAACTTGGGTGTTGCTATTCTTACTATTTTTAATTGTCTGTTATTTAAAGGCTATTCATTGAATGGCTTTAAAACTAGGAAACTTTAACGATGGTTATACCATAGCAACAGCCAAGTTTTACAATCTTCTACCAATAGCATCACTCATAGACAAAATTAACGATCGGCTTATCGATGAAGTAACTCATCGGTCCCCTGAAGGCTTTAATTCTGTTCTCAAGGCATCAATTCCGTCAAAATCATTTTGAGTAAACATCAACAAGTTAGACTAAGGAAAGCGCAATTTAAATCTCCATAATTTATGCAGATGATAATAAGTGTATGAATGACCAGTGGCATCTTGGCAATGCAACTTGGCAAGAATGTGTTCTATCCATTTAAACTCATGTAAAAGATCGAATTCAGGGGGTGCACAGAGCACAAGGAAAATTCGATGTATTTAATGAGTTTTAATGGAGCAGTTGCATTTTTGTCAGATGGCACGCGACGCCACTGTGAATGACCCAGAAACGTCAAAACGAGTGCTCGAGTTGCACAGCCTGAACGTCAGTAACGTTAAACAGAATGCAAAATAGTCGATGAGAAGTGCTCAATTTTTCAATTTTTTTTTTTTTTTTTTTTTTTTTTTTTTTTTTTTTTTTACGAACATTATGCTTTTACCCCCGCGCTCTTGAAACCTGAGCCAACTTTGCGAGAGAGGAGATAAATTGAATTTAAAAAGAAGTTGATATTTTAATTCGTGCAATGGCATGTTGTTGAACGCTTGTTTTGCAGTAAAGGCTGGAAAATCATTTAAACATTAAAAAAAAAAAACAAAACAAAACAAAAAAAAAAAAAACATTAAAAACAAGTGCGTTTATTGAATGCCCACTGTCAAGCCAGTGGGCATTCTTCATGATTTTGTTTCTTCCACCCGGTCTGAACAATTTTCATCCCCACTAATTTTTTCAGCTGCCTTTTTTGACAACACTGCTATAGGTATTACAATCCAAGTAAAGTTAACTCTTTGCAGACCAGGTTTGATCAAAAGAACTCTGCACTCTTCCGTTAATATGGGGGTAGTTAACTATTCGTACTCGGGGAAGTTGGAATTGCCTATACAATAAATTGAAGGCGCCCGCACGAAACTTTATTTTGAGTCTACATCCAGAATCGCGTTGATTCTGAATCATCATACTGCGATGCAATGTGAAATAAACCAGAGGAGAAAAACGAGTAAACTCGGACTGGGCCTATAAGAGGTTAAGCACATAAGTAAAGCTGAGCATATAAGTATAAGTTCCAATATAATAATATATTATGTATAGAATGCGCGCAATTGGGACCAAAAAATAACCATTGTTACGGTTTCAAGTTGTTTAGTGTACTAAAAATTGGTCTACAGTTACGAGATCTAATGAACTACGTCTAATGACAAAAAGTCTAATTAATTTGGTCCGCAGACAAGAAGTCTAATAATCACGGACGTCTGTTTGACAAAAAAGTATAAAGCTTTTGGTCCAAGAAAACGGGTCTACGACGAGTGTGCCTGGTTAAAATAACATTGGCGGTGCCCGGGAAGAGCACAGGGGACATTTTGATGAGCCCTGCGCCCTGTTCACGATTAAAAGCCCACCAAAATGACAGGTCTGCTCGTAAGTCTGTTGTTCCATTTAAAATAACATTGGCGGTGCCCGGGAAGAGCAGAGGGGACGTTTTGGTGAGCCTTGCGCCTTGTCAACGATTGAAAGCCCACCAAAACGACAGGTCTGCTCGTAAGTCTGTTTTCCCATTTAAAATAACATTGGCGGTGCCCGAGAAGAGCAGGGGGGACATTTTGGTGAGCCCTCCGCCTTGTCAACGATTGAAAGCCAGCCAAAACGACAGGTCTACTCGAAAGTCTGTTTTCCCATTTAAAATAACATTGGCGGTGCCCGGGAAGAGCAGAGGGGACGTTTTGATGAGCCCTGCGTCTTGTCAACGGTTAAAAGCCCACCAAAACGACAGGTCTGCTCCTAAGTCTGTTTTCCCATTTATAATAACATTGGCGGTACCCGGGAAGAGCAGAGGGGACGTTTTGATGAGCCCTGCGTCTTGTCAACGGTTGAAAGCCCATCAAAACGACAGGTCTGCTCGTAAGTCTGTTTTCTCATTTAAAAAAACATTGGCGATGCCCCGGAAGAGCAGAGGGGACGGTCTGATGAGCCCTGCGCCCCGTTAACGATTAAAAGCCCACAAAAATGACAGGTCTGCTCGTAAGTCTGTTTTCCCATTTAAAATAACATTGGCGGTGCCCGGGAAGAGCAGAGGGGACGTTCTGATGAGCCCTGCGTCTTGTCAACGGTTCAAAGCCCACCAAAACGACAGGTCTGCTCGTAAGTCTGTTTTCCCATTTCAAATAACATTGGCGGTGCCCGGGAAGAGCAGAGGGGACGTTTTGGTGAGTCCTACGCCTTGTCAACGATTGAAAGCCCACCAAAACGACAGGTCTGCTTGTAAGTCTGTTTTTCCATTTAAAATAACATTTGCGGCGCCCGGAAAGAGCAGAGTTGACGTTCTGATGAGCCCTGCGCCCTGTTAACGATTAAAAGCCCACCAAAATGACAGGTCTGCTCGTAAGTCTGTTGCTCCATTGAAAATAACCTTGGCGGTGCCCGGGGAGAGCAGAGGGGACGTTTTGATGAACCCTGTGTCTTGTCAACGATAAAAGCACACCAAAACGACAGGTCTGCTCGTATGTCTGTTTCACCATGTAAAATAACATTGGCGGTGACCGATAAGAGCACAGGGGACATTTTGCTGAGCCCTGCGCCTTGTCAACGATTGAAAGCCCACTAAAACGACAGGTCTGCTCGTAAATCTGTTTTCGCATTTAAAATAACATTGGCGGTGCCCGGGAAGATCAGAGTGGACGTTTTAATGAGCCCTGCGCCCTGTCAACGAATTAAAGCCCACCAAAATGTCAGGTCTGCTTGTAAGTCTGTTTTACCATTTATAATAACAATGACGGTGACCGATAAGAGCACAGGGGACATTTTGATGAGCCCTGCGTCTTGTCAACGGTTAATAGCCCTTCAAAACGACAGGTCTGCTCGTAAGTCTGTTGTTCCATTTAAAATAACATTGGCGGTGCCCCGGAAGAGCAGATGGGACGTTTTGGTGAGCTCTGCGCCTTGTCAACGATTGAAAGCCCACTAAAAAGACTGGTCTGCTCGTAAGTCTGTTTTCCCATTTAACAAATTGGCTTTTAAAAAATTGGTCCATAAATTTTTGCTAATAAATTAGGAGTTGACCAATCATACGCACTGAATGGAAAAAAAATGTTTTGTGGTGAGGACCCATTTAAACAAGAATAGATCCAATTATATAAGACAATAATACTTGTTCATTTACATCTTGGAGTAAGAAATGTAGGAAAAATAAACAATGATATTTTAAGCGTAGGCGTTATTTGTTTGCGGGCAAAAGAATAAGGTAGTCCCATTTTGCAAGTAGACCTTGTTTGTAAGTAGACATAATTAGCCAAAGGACGAAGAATCGGGAGACATAAAGTGCTTGTGGACAAAATGAGACATTAGACGAAATGGCTGCGGACGAAATAATAGTAAAGACCTATTTTTAAGTAGACCAAAAAAATAGTAGACGATATTGCCGAGGACCAAACGACCTCTAATCATTATTTTTACACTCTTTTTTACCGTTTTCCCTTTTGTTGTGAGGCTACGCAACATGAGGTAAAAATCTTTGTTTCTGGCAATACTATTAAAACAGAGCCCTGGCGTGGTAAGCAAACAGTATATCTTTTGATTAATCATGAATACAACAGCTAAAATTATTCACGTTATTCCATGTTATTCCTTAGTAAAGCGTCGTTTTAATTTCATCAATCATTCATTTGATGACAGATGAAATATTGAATATACCGGTAGGTAGAGTTGAAACTTCGATTCACTAATAGGAATGACTTGAGAATAATTTGAATAATATTGGTTAAATTATTCATGATTATTCAAAGAGTAATTTTTGACCATAATTTGATAATTCCAATATGAACTGAGTATTCCCTTCAAAATTTATTGTTTGCAATTTACATTGAAATTTGTGATATTCAAAGGCATTGTGGCAGCCCTTTAAAGTCGGTCTGACTTGTATGAAAATGATATAAAATTGACCACTTTTCTGTCACAATTTTTCTTCGCCGTTTTGTGCACATTATTGATCAGCAAACCTTTAGGCATTCAAGAATGGGCACAGCTTTTGAAGGTAATTATGTATGATTTTGAATTTAGAAAGTTATTTGTCTTTTCATATCTCAGTTAGAGACCATACTTAATTTGAATTAGCCTACCAATTTGGTCAATTGGTAGTCAACCTGTTTTGAAACATACTTGCTTCTAAAAAACGAGTTGCTGTGTGAAGTGTATAAAGCTGTTTAAGTGTTTAAGCTCACAAATTTGTATATTTCAAACCTTTCTGATAATATGGTATAAATATTTTTGGAATAATTCATTAATTAACATCAAACTTTGATATTAGCAGAAAATACAAAACGGCAGTTATAAAAATCAGTCACCGTTTGACTGTAAACCTGAAGCACCCTGCCCATCAATTATTAATTAAGGTCGTGCATCCATTCTTAACCCGCGCGCGTGTTTTGAAGGCTGCTTGGTTTTTACTCATAACAAGATCTGCTCTGATCTAGGGTCCCTAGATATAAGAGGGTACTATGGATAGGTTTTCTAGAGGTTCGCGCTGTAGCGGGACAGTGTAATTTACTTGTATTCAAATGGGCGGAATCGACTTTTTCACCCGGGTTTTTAACTATGCCTAGGGTCAAAGTTTTGAATCAATTTTTTTTACATTAACTAGACGTATTGAACAAGATTTTCACCCTACCAAATTGATTTTACTTCACAGGTTTTTGACAAAATCGCTTCTAAAGATGACCCTTTCCCAGCGCTCGAGACCGCGTAATTCAGATTTCATGTTCGGCGCGAGCGGACTTGCTGCCTCCGGTTGGCGCTCAAAGTGGCTTCAAACAGACCCATTTCGGCACGCTTTACCGATACATAAAATGTATTAGAGTTCTCCAGCTTGTTTTTTTTTTTTTTATCGTCACCCTGTATATGCAAGCAATGGGGTTGTTGCAAACTTTTGCTAAAAGCGATGTAACAGTCGATTCTGGTGTAAAAACCTCCTGCACTGAAAAAAAAAGTGGTAAAGTCAAGTTCACAGGGGGTTGATTTAACTATTTCAAATACTTAAAAGTATGGACACCACTATTATTACTTGATTGAACTATTTCAAAGTGAGTTAAGTATACTCTTCGGGATTAGTTCAGCTAACCTCTTCATTTTTTGAATCAACTCAACCTATTGGTCAAAATTACTATTTGCCGAATAATCTAAGTTTTCGGCATTGGTAGTTTTTACTATTTCATTGGGTCGCGGAACCCATGCCAATGTCTGAATTTACTATTTGCAATGAGTTGAAAGAACTAATTGCAAATGCTTCCACTAACAAATCCTCATGCTAGAAAATACTACTTGAGATGCTTAATTTTACTATTTGAAAAGCTTGATTTGAATATTTGAAATGCTTGACTTTACTAATTCACTAAAAAAACGTAATAAATAGCGCACTCTGGTTGTGAAATTGTGTACTAATTTCACTTGTCGTTGTTGTTGTTGTGGAACAGTTGTTGGACATGTAATTACACAATTCATCGACATACAGAGGATACACATTCAAATTACATACACAGACATATAGACATATATTAATTGCAGTTACAAATTTTACCTGAAGGTGGTGAGGTTTGAACCCGGGTCGCATCGGTGACAGACAAGCGTCCTATCCATTGAGCTAGGATTGCTCGCGTAAAGTCACGACGAATATTTCCTATTTATTATAGTTTTATGAAATCCAACTAATCAAATGCTAGAAGTTACTAATTGGAAGAGTTGTGTTGACCATTTTCATACTCCATTCAACTCATGCAATTGTTTGATTTTACTAATTCTTCGCAGTTCATCTTACTTTTTCTGATGGTTGGTTTTACTATTTCAATGCTAGAAGTTACTAATTGGAAAAGTTGTGTTGACCATTTTCATACTCCATTCAACTCATGCAATTGTTTGATTTTACTAATTCTTCGCAGTTCATCTTACTTTTTCTGATGGTTGGTTTTACTATTTCAATGCTAGAAGTTACTAATTGGAAAAGTTGTGTTGACCATTTTCATACTCCATTCAACTCATGCAATTGTTTGATTTTACTAATTCTTCGCAGTTCATCTTACTTTTTCTGATGGTTGGTTTTACTATTTCAATGCTAGAAGTTACTAATTGGAAAAGTTGTGTTGACCATTTTCATACTCCATTCAACTCATGCAATTGTTTGATTTTACTATTTCTTCAAAGTTCATCTTACTATTTCCAGGGGCGCCATATCAGACTTCCCTTGTGGGGGGGGCAAGGCCCTCCAAAAATTTGGATTACTTTTTTTTTTTTTTTTTGCCGTGCATCTTCAAAACAATCTCTCTGACTTGATTTTTCGGCCACCTTAAAAATCCTTGTGGGGGGGATTGCCCCCCCCTGCCCTCCCCCAAATGGTGCCACTGCTAGCGCCCAAGGCTATAGCCTATGGTCTAAACCTCACCACCTTCAGGTAAAATAGTCTATTTCTTATGGGTTATAGTAAATACTTTTTTGGGGACAACATAGAAGGTTTAACATAGATGTTTCCCCCACCCCCTGTCTAACTTTTGAACGAGTTGAGATAAAAAGTTGCAATTTAGACCATCATTCATCGTTTTAGATGAAGTTTTTTTGGGCGGTCAAACCCCCCTCCCCCAACAGGGCCCCCAGGGGGGCTTTCTCAAAAATTTCAAATAACAACCTCTATTTTGGGATATCTCGTTCAAAAGGGCATAGCATTCTAAGACTGTTTGCGCAAATCGAAGGTCAAACATGCAATATCAACTCCCTTAAGCACGAATAGTTATCTATCTATGTAATGCGATTGTTGATGTTAAACATATACTCTGTTGTCCGTTACGGCAAATGCGTGGATGTGAGGTATAAAAACCTAACGAGTAACAAAACCGTGGTACAAACTTTGCATGCCCAATATGATGTCAGATTCAACGCACGCCGAGTTTGCTTTGGTGAGACGTAGAACTGAAATGTACCATTTATCAAATGTACAAACAATAAACATTCCTAACAGTGTAGGTATATAATATAAAGTGCCATGCAAAATGCATAATTCAGCAATTTACGGCGCTTTGTATGTGAAACAGTAAATTTTCCTAAAAATTAGTAGATTCAAGACATTACATTTGTTTACGTTAACAAAAGGAAATGTTGGATCTAAACTTTTCAATTAGTACTTGGTGTCATGCAAATTGCATAATTTGACATTTCCGGCGCTTTATGTGAAATAGTAACTTTGACTCAAAATTAGTAGATTTAAGACATTACATTTGTTTGGGTAAACAAAAGGAAATGTTGGATCTAAACATTTCAAATAGTACGTGGTGTCATGCAAAATGCATAACTCGGCAATTTACGGCGCTTTATGTGAAATAGTAACTTTAACTCAATATTAGTAGATTCAAGACATTGCATTTGTTTAGGTTAACAAAAGGAAATGTTGGATCTAAACATTTCAAATAGTACTTGGTGTCATGCAAGAGGTATAATTTGATATTTACGGCGCTTTTTGTGAAATAGTAACTTTAACTATTTCCGATTACTTAAATCAACAAATTTTTTTTGGAATAACATTATAAATAGTAAAACTGACTAAGCGGACGGTTGGTTGGTTTAACTTTTCTTACTAGAGTAGAACTAACTATTTGAGATTGGCTAAAGTAACCCGCTGCTGCTTTAAAACAACTAATTTCATCTTACTATTTGCAAATAGTTAAGGTTACTCGTTCCTTTTTTTCAGTGTGAAATAACGATGGGAGCACTTGAATTTTCCAAAAAATTCACTCCTAAACTCATTAAACGCTTTTATTTGCGCGCGTGTAATGGTGGCATATGGCAGTAATAATGGGAGATTCCGATCTTAATTTCGTCACTCTCTCTATACACATCTACTAACAAGGACGTCTAAGAGTAATTAATCATCAGAGTAGTGATGCATATCCGTTGAATGGTACCGTATGACGTCCGTGACATCTAGTGACACCGTTTTCAAATTAAAGACGTCTCTTATTGGTCACTTCTTCATGGAGTTACAGTATTGTTAGATGAGAAACTCCCATTATTACTGCCCTATAAGCCGCCATTACACTTACGTAAATAAAAGCGTTCATTCAATTTAGTAGTGGATTTCGGAAGTTTTTAGTGCTGCCATCGTTATTTTTGGAGGTTTTTACACTAGAATCAACTATTAAAATCGCTTATAGCAAAAGTGTGACACAGCCCCATTGTGTAATGACACCTCCAAGCTTCATCATTTCCTACAGTGTTGCCAGGTCGAGGGTGAAAAGCCGTATCGTCCTCATTTAAATCAATGTAAAATGTACGGCTTTTTCACCCCAATCTGGCAACACTGAATTCCTATGCTGATGTTTGTAACAATCTCAACGCAACTCTCATTGCATAATCAGGGACTCAAGAGTCACCGAAGAAAAATACTAGCCAGTGGCGTCGCGTGCCATCTGGCAACAATGCAACTGCTCCATTTAAAATCATTAAATATATCGAATTTTCCTTGTGCACTGTGCAACCCCTGAATTCGATCTTTTACATGAGTTTAAATGGGTAGAATACATTGTTGCCAAATTGCGCGCGACGTCATCACTGATACTAGCTAATATACAAAGAATGCGTGGTATGCAGCCATTACTGCTCATAAATTAACTATTGCTAGATTGCTAATTGGGTTTCATGGAGGCGAAAAAGGAAGCGATAATGAAAACGAAGGGAGAGAAGAGGTAAGTAATTATATCTGAACAGGTCGGAATTCCTAGTTATGTGCTTACGATCTCCTCTTTTATGTAAAGCGTAGCATCTAACATTCCAGGAATGAGTAAAAGTGGA
>VMOF01000001.1:56805809-56859287 GCA_011764245.1 Trialeurodes vaporariorum
ACCCCGTTGCGTGCTAGCTCTGCCATTAACCCCGTTTTGGGAGGGGTGAATTATTTTTTGTGTGTTCATCAACATTTCTTTTTCACAGGATTTTATGTGAGCACCGTCTCTTTAGTCATTTCTAGCAAACGTTTGCAAGCAGAGCTCCACTGACCCTCAAATGGTAAAAACCCCCTTCATTTTCTCGAGCGGCAATCACCACAACCTATAAATAGGACCTTTTTTTTAAAAGTCATACTCTGTATAAAGATCAATATGCTACCCCAGATTTGGCGAGAAATATTGACATTTCCTTTATGCTGTAATTTTGATTGTGTATTATTTTTGCTGCCAAATCAGTGGCGTAGCTGCTTTGGAAACGTTGTAATGTGTCCATTTAAACCCATGGAAAAGGTCGAATGCATAGGTGTTCACCAAACACCCTACATTTCGATTTTTTAATAGATTTAAATGGACAATTACGACGTTCCAATTTGCACGCTACGCACTGAGCCAAATATGGCATCGCTGATGAAAAAAACTCAAAAACAATTCGTAATATTTTTCCCCCCAAGACTCCCCCCCCCCTTCTGTTTTGCTTAAGTTTCATGTTTTTTGCAAGAGAAGAGTTTTATTTACATCATGCACTTTTATTATCATTTTTTATGTTCACAATAGTTTCTGATCACAATGGTAAAATATGCTTTATCGTCGCCCGAAAATTTTTCCATTATTTGTTCTTATAGTTTCGCCTTCATTTCCCATTTCGTCGAAATGAAATTGAAAAATACAAAAAAAAAAAAGGGAAATGTAATATTTAAAAATTCCAGCTGCAGTTTTGTCCCCCGGAGTCAAAATTTTGGGGGCGGGGCGGTTTTATCACATCTGAAAATACATAGAAGCGAGTCGGACGAGGGAGGATAAGAAATTGATGACGAGGGGGAGGAAGGGGGGGGGGGTGGGGGGAGGGTAGGAGCGGAGGAAAGGGAAAGGGGGAGGGGGGGGGGGTGGGGGAAGGGGGGGGAGGGGGAGGGGGGGGGGGGGGGTAGGGGGGGGGGTAGGGGGGGGGGGGGTGGAAACGAAAGTGGAGAGAAGTTACTTGAATGAAAGATCTCTTCGCAATTCATATACGCGAATGCTACTGGCCTATATTTTAACGCTTTTCCCGATCCCCCTCCCCTCCCCCCTTTCCCCCCCCTTCCCTCCCCCCCCCCCCCTTCCCTCACCCTTCCATTCTCGTCCCTTTGGCTTCCCTGAAGGCTGCTATATTACACCCGAGAAAAGCCCCAGAACGATTTTTCCCTTTGGCTCCCAAATTCTGAGGCTCAAAACGTGCATCGCAACCCCCGAGCCTGCAAACAATAATCATGCCTGCTGCTGTGTGTCGGAATGAATGGTGGCTGTGTTGTCAGATTCAGATATCATCACGTGTCGAAGATCATTTGTCTTCTTTCACTCTTACATTACGTCCAGTAGGTTGTTGTTACTCTTGTGGTTAGTCCTGAAACTTGGCTCCATTTTTTTTCAAGTAGCTTGAAAAATTGTCTGTTTATGGTGGAGATTGTGCGTTTTATGCAGGACCCTAATGGGATGCACATTCGTTTGGGCCCGGAGATTACTAAGCCTAAGAGATATGGCATAACGATTCAAAAGTTGTTCGATCCTACGAAGTATGCAAGTGGCGTACGCTGGTGACCGTAAACATTGTTACTACTGTTGTTGTTTGAAATGGGGTTTGACAGCAACGCCACTAACAAAATTAATGAGATTAATAAAGTGTTTGGGAAGTTTCATGAGCTCTAAGTATATTTTGAACGAGAATCTGAAAATCTAAGACACTTTAATCACCCCATCGGCCATGAAATGAAAATTTATTTAGATGCTGGCTGAAGAGAATCTAACCTCATTTCCAGCAACATGAATAAAACAATGTTTACGGTCACCAGCGTACTGCACGTTGCATCACGGCCATTCTGCAGGCGTTTTTTACGGAGCCAAAAACGGCTTTTCAACACGGCGAAGATAGGAAGTGCCATATCTCTTAGGCTTAGTAATCTCTGGTTTCGGGCCCGGTTAGGTTAAAGCTCAAACAATACCATATCAATTATATGTGCTGTAATTGAAGTAACTAAAGCGACATTTTTTGGAATTAAAACTAGTACTTACCTCAGGGCAAACTGGGACTGTAATGAGTGTTTTTCTTAAGAATTTATTGTACTTTATTTTTTAAAAAATCGCACTGAGTTTCCTGACGTGTCTGTAGACTCACTCCCGAAAGGTAAACACTCCTTGAACCGAGCCACGTACGCGCAAACAATGCGGAGGCCCCTAGCGGATTTAGCGATAAATGTGTGGGGCAGAAAATCGGGGACAGTAATGAGATCGAATCCGTAGGACCCCCTTTCTTCTTCGTTTGTAAAATTCATGCGCGTATTTTGTAAGACAGAACGATTTAATAAGCACTCTTACTATATAGAATCAATGGAAATAGTTGATTCTATTTGCAGCGTTTTCATGAAAGGGAAAGAAGTTTTTTCCCCAGATTTCAAAATGGGGACACGAGACAGTATTGAGATTTCGGGTTCTCCCTGCCCTCTGAGCAGTGGCGGCTCGTGCAATCTGGCAACCATGCTTTTGGCCATTTAAACCTATGCAAATGTATCGTATCGGGGGGGGTGCTATTAACCTCCTGCAGATCGATTGTTTTTATAAGTTTAAATGGAAAAAAAACGTTGTTCCCAAATTGCACGCGCCACCACTGCCTCCGAGTAAGTTTAAAATTCATTTTCTTCTCAAATAAAGCCTGAAAATGTTTAAACACGTTTTCTTTTTTCATAAAACCTTGAAAAGTGGAGGAGACAAAAAATGGGAAACGAAAAACGGGGGGGACTCGGAAAGCTGCGAAACAGGAGATTACCCTTAAACGGTGAAGTTACGACTTTCAATCTCCCCTTTAAACCCGAATAGTATCCCTTTGTTTTTTGGCCAACCCGGTTAGCTGTGGTTAGTGGTACATACAACGCCGTTTTTACAGTCATATGAATATACAACGATCCAATAGCAGACTTTTGGAAGATTGTTCGGCCTAATATAAACCCCTTTTGAGCCCAAAAGAGGGGAGGGGTCTACAAAGCGACCCTTTGACCAGTTTTGTTTGTGTAAAATTTTTATTTTGATCAATTAAATTTGGGAATTCATGAAAGTCAAGGTATGATATAGCCGACATTCATGCCAAATTTTTTTTTCACCAACATTTAGACAAAATGACCCATGATTGAGACTTTTTATGCTGATTACACTTTTTGGCTTTCAATAGAAACCCCCGGTGTATAGTAAATGATTCTTAGAAAATTTCTTGTTCTTTAAGATTTTAGTTTCAATCCTTTTCATTTGAAATGAAATAGCAGAAACAATCAAAGAACTAAACAATTTTAAAGACCATTTTTCCCCTTTGTTGCATTTCAATGAAATTTACTTTTTTTCGAAAAAAAAAAAAAAAAAAAAAGGCCATAATAATGTACTAGGGTCACCCCAAAAAATATGTGCACTCGTAAATTGGCGTTGGGCACTATAATAATAAGAGATTCTCATCTTAATTTCGTCACTATTTCTATGTTGGGAAACAAGATTTAAAACGTAACTATAGTCAGTGGCGTCGCGTGCAATTTGGCAACAATGTATTTTATCCATTTAAACTCATGTAAAAAAATCGAACTCAGGGGGTGCACAGTGCACAAGAAAAGTCGATATATTTAATGAGTTTAAATGGAGCAGTTGCATTGTGGCCAGATGTCACGCGACGCCACTGACTATAATCACCAGAAAGGAGTGATTAACAGCAGCCCAATAATGGTACCGTGACACCTGGTGACACTGGTGCCTAAGGAATGTCATATCTTATTGCGGACACTTCTTGATTCAGTGGCAGTATTTTATGATGGCATCTATCTCCCATTATAATAAAGCCCAGCACTGTCACCACGATCGCGCATTTAAAAACATTTTGTAAGTGTAGGAGGCTCGTAAGTTTTAATAGAGCTACCATTGTTATTATTGGAAGTATTTTTCATATAAAATGACCTTCTAATCGCCTGCAACAAAAATGTGCAACAGCCCCATATTACGGTGTGATATATTCACGCCTCCAAAGCCAGATCCCATAAAAAAGCTTGAAATATACTCACGTTATAGTCATTCAGCAATTTGCTATACCATCTTGACTTAAACCCTTTAATAAATAGAGTCTTCAAGAGAGGAGAGATAAAAGGAGAAAAGAAAATATGGGATAGAGACGAGGGCGAGAGGCAAGTTATTCAAAGCGGCCGTAAATCTCCTTTTGAAGGAAAACGAGCTTTTAGAAGGACGATGGATATGCACGGATACGGATACATACGCAACGATATATGTGCGCATAAAATCCGACGGAATTTTACGGGGCAAAGCTCCGAAAAACTTTTGCTAGTACGTTTTACGGAGCGGCGCGCGTGTGAAACTAGCAACTCCCCTCCCTCCTCCTCCCTCCCCCTCCCTCCATCCATCCCTGTAGCCCTTCATACCTCCCTCCCGCCAATCGTCGGTCGCTCTCCGCGCGACTCGTGACTGTGACTCCTGACAAGCGATAACGCGCGATCCGAACTGAAAGCGGTTTAGGACCAACCCCCCCCCCCCCCCCCCCACCGAGAACGCAAGCCACCAAAAGCAACGACGCGCATCGCGCCGGTGGCAGTATCATCGTTAACATTCAAATTTCATGAACGGAAAGACTCAAACTTTTGTATCAATGTGAGCTGAAAGTGTGAGTCACCTATCCCTCACTCTAACGCTTTTAATCCATCAAACTTTTTCGAGCGGATGACGCTCTCTCTCTCTCTCTCTCTCTCTCTCTCTCTCTCTCTTTCTCTTCTCTCTCTCTCTCTCTGTCTCTCTCTCTCTCTCTCTCTCTCTCTCTCTCTCTGTCTCTCTCTCTGTCTCTCTCTCTCTCTCTCTCTCTCTCTCTCTCTCTCTCTCTCTCTCTCTCTCTCTCTCTCTCTCTCTCTCTCTCTGTCTCTCTCTCCCTCTCTCTCTTTCTCTTGCTGCCTCCCTCTGCATATCTCTCTCCTTCTCCTCCAACCTACATAAGCTCCGCTTTCAAAAAACAGATGAAACAAATAAGTCTATCGTAAATACCACTCCTCTGCTTGGGGAGGGGGAGTGGGGGGATTGATGCATTTTTATGATAGAATATATTATTTTTAAGATGGGCGTGATGAAAGTTGATGTACGTCTCTCAGTTGAGTCAAATAAAATCCGGAGCCCCTGACGCGTCGGAGATGCCTCCCGCGTTACTAAACACAACGGATCCTTTTAACGGAAACTCTTCAAATTCCGCCCTTCCTTCGATACGCGATCACAAAAAGTCGTAATTTTCTATCGTTCAATAGTAGTTGGCTCGAGTTGGAAAAGGAGCTCCGGCTCGAAAATGTTCGAGCATCATGGTGAGTTTTTGAGATAGCTAGACAATGAGCTAGCCTTGAGATGTTACATGGCTTGACTAAATATGGACTTTCCATAATGATGTTTGAAGTACTATGTTGGCGAATCAAAAACACAGACGATTTCTGGGTTTTTTCGTAGCTAGGTTATCCACAGTACAAAACCCGAGCTCGAATGAGAGCAAAATCCATTATTCGTCCCTACTTTTATGGCTACAAATGGACCTTACTTGAGCTACAGGTTTTTTAGTGGATCTGAAATTGGTTTGAAATGAAGGTTTAAGCATTTTAGAGCGGCTATCTAGACACAATTATCGATTTCACTGTTTCTTTTGGAAGGATTAGGACGATAAAAAAACTGACCCGTGCATGACGGAAACAAGGAAAATTTTCCGACCTTGAATCCCTTGTATTTAAACTCTTTGTCCATACAGCTCATACTCTAGAACAGCGGTTCTCAAACTGCGGTCCGCGGGCAGCTTCTTAGGTCCCACGGCAGGTCATGGAGTAATAGCGAAAAATCTTAAAAACTTCGTGGCGTAAACTAAAAAAAAAATAAGAATATAAAAAAAAAGGCGGGAAACTTGTCGAAAATGTTTAAACGCTCTCATTGATATAGCTGTTTCATACAGCCGTCGACTATCGAATGTCAAGCCCGAATTTTGAACTTAATTAAAGATATGTATGCTCATATCTCAGTAATTATAGGTAACTTTTATGAGTAAAATAAGTTATTTATCAGCTAAAAAAAAAGGTCGTCAGTTTAGGAGGTTTGCGAATAAAAAAGTTTGAGGACCGCTGCTCTAGAACACATGCTTTTTTGTTTAAACCGGCGGTTTCTGCTGAATTAGTAACAATAATCTTTGGTTTTAGTTAAAAAATAAGAGGCAAAGAATGGACTTCCGCCTATGCTGCCTCATTTTGAGATAAGACTTATAACTTGACGCAGGGCTGCCGGTTTGCGTAGAATCAATGCTATTTCTCAATTCACCGATGATTCCACCGGTTGAGAAAAGATTACACAGTTCAGTTCAGAGCATGACTATGATAAACTGAAATACTCGCATCTGTAATCTTTCCTCAACCGGTGGAGTCGTCGATGACTTTAAAAAACTTGCGGATATTTTAATTAATCAACGGAGTTTCCACCGATTAACACTAGAACGCCCGGACTTATGCTCCTACCTAAAACGCCCACCGTCCCAAAATTGGGACAATGCTATAAAGTGCAGAATGTTATTTTATATGTTATCGATCAAAGTGGTATTTGGACTTTTAAACGTTGTGAGACTAATTGTACGAAATTTCTACTTCGTTTCAAGCATTTTTGTTGCCTGTTCAGGCAAATGAAGGGGCATTAGTTTACTTTTTTGCTATAATTTTGTTCTTTCGATCCCTAATGAAAGTACGTAAAACATTAAACCGTGCACTTATATCTATGGGCCTGCTGTATGTATGCTATAATAACTAACTACCCCCCCCCCATCTTCGCCCCACCCCTCCCCCTCATTTTAGTTTCCCCTTTCACGACAGCTTCTTCTCCTAAAAATGCATTAGATCATCTCACGGTAGTTTTACACCCAACCAAAAATGACACGAATGAGGCTCTTGCAAACTTTTGCTGTGAGCAAATGAATAGTCCGTTCTGATGTATAAACCAGCGAAAATCACAAAAACCCATTTAGAAAGTCTAAAATTCAGTAATAAACTCATATAACTGCTATAACAGCAAGTTCATAATGGTGGCTCAACGCAGATATCATGGGAGGTTCCTGTCTAATTAGTCACTTTCTCTATGGAAACACAGAGATATGTCTCAATTTAGATAGGAATCTCCCATGATACCTGCGTCTCTCCGCCATTAAAGCCCAATTCTGAGAGTGGATTTCGCGATTTTTAGTATACATATTGTCATTTTTACAGGTTTATGTGCAAGAATCAACTCTTCAATTCCCTATACCAAAAGTGTGTGAGAGTCCCATTTGTCCTCAAAGGTTCACTTTCCATTCTCAACACTTCTCTTTATAATGAAAAATAATTCTCGCGATTGCAAGGGAAAATTAGGAGAGAGGGAAACAAGAGGGGAAAATACAAAGCTTACCTTCTTGCGATTGTTTTTGTTTTTTGTTTGTTTTTTGTTTTTTGTTTGCTTTGTTTTCTCGAGATTTTGGTCAACCTGAGTTTTAGAGACAATGAGGCTCTTGCAAACTTTTGCTGTCAGTAATTGAATAGTCTATTATGATGTAAAAACCAGCAAAAATCACGAAAACCACATTGAAAAAGTCTAAAATTTAGTAATAAACTCACATAACTGCGATAAAGGCAAGTTTGTAATGGCGGCTCAACGCAAGTATCATTCCTGTCTATAATGTCACTTTCTCTACGGAAACACAGAGATATATTTTAGTTTAGATATAGGACTCTCCCATGATACCTGCGTCGCTTCGCCACTAAGCCCGATTCTGAGAGTGAATTTCGTGATTTTCTAGTGTACTCATCATCATTTTTACAGGTTTTTATACAAGAATCAACTCTTCAATCTCCTACAGCAAAATTTTGCAGCCCCATTATGCCCAAGAATAAATAATAAAAAGGGAAATAAGCAGAAATTTTTTAATAGAAAATAGGAGGAATTGAAGGCGCCGGAACTAATGAGGGTAACCAGAAATTTCTTCGGGGCGGTACTCTCAAATAAGTTCATATCATATCATTCCTGGTTTCTGAACGCTACCATCTCAGAGGCACATAATAGTGCCAGCAAAAAATATTCTGGCTCAAGGGAGCACGGTATCTACATAAAATTAGATGGGAGAACAGTGGCTCATTGCTGATCTGTTGGAGAGGAATCGACTCCACTCGCACGCGACTCCCGGCACTGTTCTCTGATGAAAGTTACTGATCCTGATGAAGGGTGAAGGGGAAAGTTCGCTAGTTTGAGGGGGAGGGGAGGAGGAAGTGATCGGGAGGGAGCCCTCCCTTGATGTTCAAAAACTGTTTGTTTCAGCCATACACGTTATTGAGACATTTACAAGAAGTAAAATCCTTTTTACTGGCTTTAAACCGCAAAGACAGCAGTTTGTCCCAAAAATGGGACGTGGGCGTTAAAGGTAGAACCGCTTTTTTCTCATGAAGGAAAAGGCGGATTTTGATGAAACTTGGTGGTCAGGGGGTACTCCTAAAATGATGAAAAGTCATAAAACTTCAGGGTCCTACGTCAAGCTGGAGGCTGGTGAGACAACTTTTGATTTTGATCCGTCCCAAAAATGGGACGTTGGGCGTTCTAGTGTTAAGGAAAGATTACAGAACAGAGTATTTTCGTGCATTACAGTCATACATTGATCTGAACTGTGTAATCTTTTCTCAACCGGTGGAATCATCGGTGACTAGAAAAATAGCATTGATTTTACGCAAAACGGCAGCCCTGACTTGACGTCGCGTCGCCTCTCTTACAGTTATAGCTCTTTCACCAAAAGATTATGTATATAGACTTTTTTTTTAGACTTTTATTCTTAGCCAGTTTTTTTTCGAAAAAGCACCTTCACAACTTTACCTTTCAACAAAAACAGACTGGAGTGAAGGAGCGAAAATGGAAACTAATTTTTTTTTTCAAATGGGCATCCCCCACCTCCGCACCCCCTCCTAACTACACCTATATCCTATAAAGAGCCATATCCTTTCATAACATGCCAAAGGTATTCACAAAACTTTGGCAGTGTCAAACTCTCCGTCACGCTTATAGTGTTAAAATTCACAATGAGAAAAACTCTCCGTGGCTTTTCCTTTACCTTTAGCGTTTGCCGCAAACTTTAAACCCGAAAGATGACTAAAATAGCGACGCATATATAGCTTCAAAGTTGAGTATCTCTCCCTCACCCACTCCCACCCCCATTTCAAAATAATTAAATTACTCGACGCTCCATTGTTTCGGCGGTCCCATCTCCCTCCTCCTCCCGCCATCCACTGGCTCCTTGTTTCTCGTTCGGCCGCTACAGTGGGAAAAAATTTGAAATTAGGTGGTCAAAAAAGAACGATAGTTAAAATTATCTTAAATGCATCTAGGATGTTTCGGCGCGGGGAGATCTCGGCGCACGGAAATCTCGGCGCCTGATTTTTTTTCAAGCGGTAAAGGTAAGTAACGTCGAGTGTAGTTAGTACTTGGATCGATTACGGGGAGACCGTTTTTTTCAAGCTGTAAAGTTAAGTAACGTCGAGCGTAGTTAGTACTTGGATCGATTATGGGAGGACCGTTATTTTTCTTCAGAAAATTCATATTGTTTTAAACTTTTCCTTCAAAATGAGGAATCTTCTTCGAGGAATTGCTCACAAGTTGCATTATTAAATTTTCTCTAATTTATTCGACAAGGGCAGTATACACCCGCAATACTTATTTATATGCCACATATTTATCTATTTATTCATTCTCTTTCAGCACATTTTTAAAAAATTGACAAAGGGCCATCTACACCCCTCACAAAAACTTTTTAAACACGCCCAAGAGTGTTCTTTAGGGGGGGGGGGGTCCCCCTAAAAAAAACTCTTGGCCACTCCTAAGCCTGGATAAGTGTGAAGGAAAAGTTGAAAATATTATGATTTTACTAAAGAAAAAAAACGGTCTCCCCATAATCGATCCAAGTACTAACTACGCTTGACGTTACTTAACTTTACAGCTTGAAAAAAACGGTCTCCCCATAATCAATCTAAGTACTAACTACACTCGACGTTACTTAACTTTACCACTTGAAAAAAAAATCAGGCGCCGAGATTTCCGTGCGCCGAGATCTCCCCGCGCCGAAATTTCCCCGCGCCGAAATTTTTGCGCCGAGATTTCCGGCGCCGAAATTTTCGCGCCGAAACTTCCGGACACCATCTTAAATGTAATTCCTCGATGACAGGATTTTTCCCAGACGCCAATAAATGTTCTTGAAGTTGCATCATAAAAAGATCTGAATACGAGGGGCGTTCAATTTATAAGTTTCCCTATTTTTTATCTCTGGTTTTGTTGAGGCTAGAAAAATTTTATTTACACGGTTAAATCCGCCAAATCTTCAGCTTTCCAACCGTATTTTTTTGTTTAAATTCGAGCTGTTTTTGTAGGAGAAAAAGCTATATTTCTACACCCGTGTCGAAAAAGTCCCCGCCAACTTCTGAGTCGGGAAGTAAAAACTAACTTTGACACTTGGAATGAAGAACGCAAAACTTTAAAATGAAAGATAAATTTTATTTTTGAAGTATTCCATTTTTACGACTTTTCCACATAATTTCCTTCCAGATTGATACATTTTTCGCAGCGATGAACCAGCTTTTCAATACCTTGGGCGAAAAACTCTCGGTCTAAGGACTTGAAAACATCCATCACGGTATCCTTTAGGTGGTCATCTGACTGGAACTTGACGCCTCCAAGATTCCTCTTGATATGTGATTATAATGCATCTGATGATCATCTTAGATAAGATTTCACGACAAAAATTGAGCGCAGCAACAGGTATGGAGCGATAACGGCTCATTTTCTTCGCTAATCAGACGAATGCTGTTGTTCAAAACAGGCGAATACTTTTTGCTGAAAAAGTTGGCGGGGGACTTTTTCGACACAGGGGTGGAAATATAGCTTTTTCTCCTACAAAAACAGCTCGAATTTAAAAAAAATACCGTTAAAAAGCTGAAGATTTGGCGGATTGAACCGTATAAATGAAATTTTTCTAGCACCAACAGGGCCAGAGATAAAAATAGGGAAACTTATAAGTTGAACGCCCTTTGTAAATAAGCCACCGAATGGATAAACACTTCTGTTACAAGCGTTTCCTGCAGTAAGTTCTACATTAACGGACTGTGAATTTGCGATGGATCGTTTAAATTTCATTTCCTTTCGAAAGTTCCACTAACGAGGAAGAATGACCTTACATAATGATCAGTCAATCTGCCATGGCAGAATGACCTTTAGAGTTTAGCCTCTCCTCAAAAGCGGTGCGATTTGAATGTATCATTAAAATGGTTTGTTTTATTTGAGCTTGCTAAAACATACACTTCTGTGACAGAGAATATTCAATTCTTGGTAGCTTTGAACATTTTAATTATGATATTTGTGTGACAGTTATCGTCGTCAGCGAAAATTCCTGTTGGTGAGGAATTGCTCTTATAAGGGGATGGGGGGGGAGGGGGGTTAACACTTGTGTCTAGCCTCTGTTAAATTGCTTATATAGCTATCGGTACCATTTTCTCCTACATTTTTGAAGTTAGGGAAGTGTAACTTTGCAGATGTATACTTTGGATTTTTAAGACAATTTTTAACCACTTCAAATAAAAAATCAGCTTTTTACATGGTTGTCAATTTTTTTTCAAAGAGTCTGAAATATGTCATGATTTTTATTCTGAATGATGATGGTGATTTTTAAACTATCTGCTTCTGACGAGAAATCAAAAAATGAGCATTTTATGTTGAAAGGTTTTCGAGATATGTGTACCAAAAGACAAATAAAAAACAAAATTGTTTAGGAAATCAAAATGAAAGTTATGTAACAAAAATAGAAAAATAGTATTTTAAATCATGCAAAACCCCATAAATGTATCGGATGAAAATGCTAAGGGCGACGCAAGGAAAAATAAAATAAAACTAAAAGCGAAATTAGATAAAAATTCGATTCGATTTGCGGACCACGCACCTCTGTGTGCTGTATTCATTACCTCGCGAACGCGGGACTCTTTTACGTAGAGAAAAACGTCGCTCACAGAATTGGTCTGTTGCATACTTTTGCTACGGCAATAATATATATGGAGGGTTAATTTTGGTGTAGAATTGCGTGAAACTATCATTAAGAGCATAAGATAGTCTCAAAATCCACTCATAAACCCTCAAAAGACGTTTTACGGTAAGCCTAAGATGGCGGTCGAATGGGCGAATTAATTATGTATGCATGCAACACGAGCAGCAAAATTTTATTAATTCCCAAAAATATGTAACATTTAACCAGGGCTGCCGTTTTGCGTATAATCAATGCTATTTTTCAATTCGCCGATGATTCCACCGGCTGAGAAAAGATTACACTGTTCAGTTCAGTGTATTACTGTAATGAACTAAAAAACTCTCATCTTTAATCTTTTCTCAACCGGTGGAGTCGTTGATGACTTTAAAAAACATGCGGATATTTTAATTAATCAACGGAGTTTCCACCGATTAAGGAAAGATTACAGATCAGAGTATTTTCGTGCATTACAGTCATACACTGAACTGTGTAATCTTTTCTCAACCGGTGGAAGCATCGGTGAATAGAAAAATAGCATTGACAAAGCAAAATAGCAAAACGGCAGCCCTGCATTTAACCCCTTACGGACCAAGCCCGAGAATACTCGTTTTTTTCCTGTAGCCTATTTCACATTGGAAAGTCTTCATTCCGGATAAACGCGTGATTATCGATGAAAACACTTACAAGATAAGGTTCCGTCGGGCGCCTTCAATTCGTCGTATAGGCAATTCTAGCTCCTTCAAGTACGAACAGTTGACTGCCTTCCCTATGCGCATATAAACTGAAGAATGGTGTTCTTTTGAACCAACTTGGTCCTTAAAAAGTTAAAAGAACCGCGGGAACGAGAAAAATCGTATTTTATTAGTATTGAATTTTTTCACTCCAAAGCGATTGGAAACAATTTTTACAACAATTTTACGTCTAGAGTAAAATGCAATGTTTTATTTCAAACAACCTACCCCCTTATCAAGCGTCGAGGAAATTTGGAAACCTATGTTATATAGATGCAAAAAAAAAAAAAAAAAAAAAAAAGATCCGACCACACGGAGCAAAACCAGGACGCGCAGCGCTTAGCGGAAACGTCTACGAGTGATATATACTAACATGCGCTTACAGTGTGATCAAAAAGTCACTACCCCGTGTGCATAAAATGCCCTAAATCGCATATCGCCTCTGTTTATACCCCCAGGGAAAAGATTCAGTCCATAAGGAGTCAAATGAACTCCTTTATAATTCATAATTTATCATAACCGTAATTATAATGATTATAATTTGTGCCGTCTGGATGGCAGAAAAAAAAAAAAAATTACCAATTCTAGTCAATTCACAAGCCGCTGCAGAGTGACTTTTGAACGGTTATATAGAAGAAGAATTCCAATACGGCACATGATTTTATGTTTTCACATCAATGACGCTGTTGCACACTTTCCCTACAGGCGATTCGTAGTGATTCCGGGTGTAAATTTTCCAGATTCCAATTCAATGCATATAGTGCCACACAAAGTATTCACTTTTAGAGAAAGTCGTGTTTTTGGCATTTTAAATTGTAAACAAAGAAAAAACGCAAAATCCAAGACCGTCGGCATCCAAAGGCGGGTCCAGCAATCTGGCAACTGTGGATTCTTCCCATTTGAATGTATGGAAAACAATCGATTACTAAAAGGGACGTGGTTCCTGAAGAATCGATTGTTTCTCATTCGTTCAAATGGAAAGAATGCATGGTTGCCGAACAGTGGCGGCTCGCCTAAGGAGGCAAGGGAGGCTGTGCCTCCCCAGACATTCTGAGGGAAGAAAAAATAACGTCGACAAGACAGTAACGAGAGACAACATATTAAAATTAGGCAATCACATTGTCCGTGACTCTAAAACTTGAGTCAATCTTCACTAGGAGAGAGCGCCAGAGAAGGAAGTTAAAAGCGGGCGGGCAACGAGATTTCAGAGTCACGAAACGACAGCAGTCAGCAGTGCCAGAGTCTGTGCCTCGTCGCGTCGCCTCGTCGAGAGGCACAGACTCCGAGTCGGTCGAGCGGTCGAGTCACAGTCAAGTAGTGGTGTTCGTTCGGCACACACACGTCACACACACACAACCAAGCAAGGACTGTGCACGCACTAACGAAGGTATCGGAGGCTGCTATCCTCCACGACTCCGGCAGCGTTGCCGTCTTGCCGAGCCAGTAGCTGGATAACCGTCATGCCAGTCGCCGGACCAGCCGCGCCTGTTTGTTTTTGTCCGCGCCTGTCTGTTGTTGTTCGCCCCCCCCCCCCTGCTGGTGGGGTCCCCCCCCCAACAGCCTCCCAAATGCCAAAGCCCACGAGCCGCCACTGTTGCCGAATCGCTGGATCCGCCCATGTCGGCATCTGAGAAATTTTTATGGACTTTTTGAGCCGAAAAAAAGTATAATTGGTTGAGAATTGAAGCCGTAATATTGGAAATTCATTTCGCCAAAAGGTTAGTGAGTGCGAGTGATAAGTATATATGTTTATCTGCCCCAATCGCACTCATTGAGGGTTATGGGAATTTTCATATATCCGATATCCCGGCTTTATTTTTGAGTGTTGCAGTTATAGAGACTTTCAGGGTATATCTTTCTGAAGTTTGCACGCAGGTGCCTACGATCCTCGTGCTGCTCGAGTTTATTCATCAATTTTAACCTAAAACTGTTGACTTTTTGAGCTGCACGACGCGATGTGTCCGAGTATTGCCAGATCGAGTGTAAAAAGCCGTATCGTCCCCATTGAAATGAATGTAAAACGTACGGCTTTTTCACCCCATTCTGGCAACACTGGTTTGTCCTCGGTTCTAACTAATCGGCTCTGGAATCACCTTTAATATCGATTCAGATGCAATAATAACCTTCAAAAATAACGATAATAGCACTAAAAAGTTTCTAAATACACTTTTAAAGTCTTAAAATGCTTTAAAATACGTGTCCGTAATGGCGGTGTTAGGCTGTAAATAATTAAATAATTAATTATGTATCGCATATAATAATACTGTCACTCCACCAAGAAATGGCCAATAAGAGACACCGGTGCCACCGGGGGTCAAAGTGCCATTATTCAGCTGTTGATCACTTCCCTGGTGACTATGGTAACTCTGAGAATGTTCCTTCCCTCAGTGTATAGAGATAGTGATGAAATTAAGATGGGAATCTAACATTATGACAGTGCTCAATGTTAGGCTGTAAATAATTAATGGGAGATTCCCATGTAATAATACTGTCACTCCACCAAGAAATGGCCAATAAGAGACACCGGTGCCACCGGGGGTCAAAATGCCATTATTCAGCTGTTGATCACTCCCCTGGTGACTATGGTAACTCTGAGAGTGTTCCTTCCCTCAGTGTTTAGAGATAGTGATGAAATTAAGATGGGAATCTAACATTATTACAGTGCTCAACACCGTCATTACTGTCACGCGTTTAAACCCATTAAATGAATTAAGGAGTAGATTTAAAAAGTTTTTTAGTGCTATTATTGTTTTATTTGGAGGTTATCGCATCTATATAAACCCTTAATTTGATATTAGGAAAAATGTGTATCAGCCCCATTTTAATCATGCCTCAAACTGCAGTGTTGGATCTAGGGATGTTGGATGGTAAGGAAGACAGCCCCCCCCCCCCCCGGAAGCCGCAATTGTTGCATTTCTTCAACAGAAAAAATAGCGTAAAATTGCTTCCTGCGACAAATCAAATTACAAATTTTATAGGCCAATATAATATTGTTTTTAATATTGTCTGGATCCACCACAGCTTCAAAGTACATCTCAATGTTATACACGGAAAAAAAAACTACGGTGAAAATAACCATACTGATACCTGATTTTGGCACCTGCTAGATGTTATGGCAATGTTAACCAGAAGTATATTAAGTTTTGACTAGGTACTAGGTGATGTTACCTGATTGCATGTCGAATTTACTCAAAGCATCGGTAAATGTACCATACTTCTGGTCAAGTTTACCATAACATCTAGCAGGTGTCAAAATCAGGTATCAGTGTGGTTATTTTCACTCATCTTTTTTTTCCGTGTAAGTGACATCCTGTGCAAAGTTCCGCTTTTCCATCATTAACAGCCCAACAGTTAGATATCCCGGAGGACGGAAGCTCGATGCACTGACTTTTCGATCACACTGTACATATTTAAGAAGGGTTGATTCATGATCTCGTAAAGCAGGCCTTAGAGGAATAATTAAATGCATGCCTAACGATGAAGGCCCGGAGAAATTTGGAGCACATTGATAAGAGAAAAAGTCAGTGGTGGCACATGAACGATAAGCATGTAGTTTATATTCGATCTTACTCATGAACTCTTTGACCCAATGGACTCCTATTTGATCTATCGCGAACGTCGAGTAAATCAGAGGTTCAATTGAACTATCTGTAATTCGATTATTTTCCTTCGGTTTATATAACTGCCGCGCCGGTGAGATATATCGACATCATCGCAGGGACGACTTTTCTTCTTTCTTCCCTTCATCATTTCTTCGATGTTTGTTTCTATTTTTCCTCTTCGTTTCCGCAATAGGACCCCATAAAAAAGAAAATTAAAGTAACAGTCATTATTCTATAAAGAATGTCACGTTCGTAGCTCTATTTTTCGAGACTTTCTATTTTGTAACATCTTCAGTGCACTCTGGTTCAAAACGTGTATTTTTTCGGACATGAAAAAATGTTCTTTATTTGCTCTAACACAGTTGAGTGTTAGTACTTCATCCATGCGAAACACATGTTATTTGACTCATGTAAAGCTCTAAAATATATGCTTTCACACATGTTTAAGTTTTCATACCATACTTGTTGTTCATAATCTTAATTTTTAGTCGTGAAGTTATGTCCAGAAAATGTCATGTTTGGATCTTCTCTGCGGCGTTCCTAGAAAAGCTAAGGACTCAGTATTGTTCAACTTTATGCAAGGGTGATCAGAACAATTTTACTGTAATAGTAGCATTGACAAATATTTATACATTTCAGATTTATGATTATAAAAAACCATATTTTATTGACGTGTCTCAGTTTTGTCCTCTTATTTTCACTCTATGTTTCCAAAAAGTTTTTATAAAGTTCAACCCTTTTATGACCAGGTGGTGCTGATTTTGCATACGCAATGAATCAAAGGCGCTTGATGTAACATTATTTTTCAAATATTCACAATTTGGATTAATTAAGGTGAACAAAAAACTTGGCAGTGGTGTTGCGTGCCTCTCGGCAACATTGCAGTTCATACATTTAAACACACGAAAAAGATCGAGCTTTTGAGTGTTCGGTGACCTTCTTTGCATTAATTCGACCTTTTACCATTGATTTAAATGTACACAGTGCTGTGGTGTAGCGTGCAATTTGGCAACGTTGCAGTTCGTCCATTTAAACCCTTGAAAAGGATCGAACTATTGGGTGTTCGGTGAACACCTTCGCATTCGACCTTTTACATGGGTTTAAATGGACTCGTTACAACGTTGCCAAATGGCACGCTACGCCACTGAAACTGGAGTGTTATGAGGCAGATCTAGTCACAAAAACAAATACAATCGAGCGAAATGTTGAGAGGGTTAATACTTTGAGTAATAAATAGAACACTATGCATAATAATTATTGTTGACTGAACATACATACCTCCAGTTTTTCAGGTTTATTAGTAAATATTTTGAGCAAATTTAATGCGATAGTGTTTTGTTCTGAGGTCCTCGGACCAATAAATGTACGGTACACACGGGCTAAAGGTCGTACCTAAAAATGGCGATTCTAACCTCACATTTCTTTAACGGCACATCGGAATGTTGGGTCCGCTCCCAACTTTACGTTACTTGGGGCGGGTCTAGAGCCTCTCTAACCTACCCTAAGTGCTATTTTGAGGTTAGTTTTGTGGTTGCACCATTTTAAAACGGTCCGATGCGGTCCATTGCGGCTGCTGGTGGCCGATGCTTGTTGAAGTACTTAGGGCGGACTTGGGGCTGACTTGGGGCCGAGGACCGTATGACCGTACATTTATTGGTCCCTGTTTTTCAAATATGACTGATAAATACAGTTTTCTGAGGGTCTTAACATGATTGCTGATAATGGGGCAGTTGCGAGGGTCTGAAATGTTGTTTTTTTTTATAAAGATAATGAAAGTACTTGATGAGCTGAGAACAAATATGCCTTTGGTTTCTACTCAAGTCCAATGGGGCTATTGCACACTTTTGCTAAAAGCGATTTAATAGTCGATTGTGGCGTAAAAACCTCAAAAAATAACGATGGCGGCATTAAAAACTTCCAAAATCCACTCCTAAACTCAATGAACGCAGTTATTTGCGCGAGCGTAATGGTGGCCGAAGGCACTAACAATGGGAGATTCCTATCTTAATTTCGTCACTCTTTCTATGCTGACAAGGATGATTCACAGAGTAATTAGTCATCAGAGTGATGATCCACATCCGATGAATGGTACCGCAACATCAAGTGACACCGGTGTCAAATGAAAGTAGTCTCTTATTGGTCACTTCTTGATGGAGTTTCAGAATTGTTAGATGGGAATCTCCTATTGTTAGTGCCTTCGGCCACCATTACGCTCCCGCAAATAACTGCGTTTATTGAGTTTAGGAGTGGATTTTGGAAGTTTTTAGTGCCGCCATCGTTATTTTTTGAGGTTTTTACGCCATGATCGACTATTAAATCGCTTATAGCAAAAGTGTGCAATAGCCCCATTGTTCTCGAGATGATATTTTGGCCCAAAATACATTGTTTTAAATGGGGATTCCGCGTCGTGACGTCACTACGCACACCATTTTCGACAACTTTACACTTATGTGTATCTCCGAAACCGGGGCACTTAGGAAAAAACCAAAGGCACCACATTGTTTTCAACTCATCAAGTACTATCATTTTCTTTGTAATAAACACAATATTTCAGACCGTTGCAACTGCCCCATTGAATCAATTTGAAAGCATTTTCCCTCAAGCCCTTCAAAGAATGGTTTCTAATGTATTTTATGGCCTTTGTTTGAATAGTTTTTTTTTTTTTGTTTTTTGTCAGCATGAAAAGAGATTCAAAAACAATGGGAAAAGATTGAATCGCTGAAGTAAAAAGGTCAGAGAAGGTCACCAGCGGGGGTGAAAAACACTGTAAAGAGAAAATAGACCCTTTGAAGAAGTGTCCACTGTCCGCGTCTATTGTGAGAGAAAAAAAAAGAAGCAAAATCGAGAGCGGGAAAAGAAATTAACAAGATTTCAGTTTTTCTCACATCAACAACGCGCTCCCCCTTTTCTTCAACACACTCGCGCAGCCTCAGGATAAGATGATGGGAATGACACAATAATTGGAAATGAGGGGGAGACATACAAGGAGACATTTTTAAAGGGTTTTTTTCCCCCTCTGTCTCGTTCTTTATTTTCTCTATCACGCATTAGTCAATCGGGTTTCCCTCTTGTATCGAGGCATTCTATGAATCGGGCCACTCGCGGAACTTATAGAGGCTGTTTGAATCTGCTTCCAGTGTTGCCAACCACCTGAAAGTTGCCGTGTAGCGATTTGAAATATAAGTACATATACAGGGCATCCAAACTAGAGGTAACGATTTTGACCACGTATAGGGCAGTTTTAAGGGTCTGAAATGTTGTGTTTTTATAAAGAAAATGAAAGTACTTTATGAGCTGAGAACAAACATGCTTTTGGTTTCTACCCAAAAGTATCGATTCCTCAGGGACTCAGTGAATCCTCTGAAGAGCAATTAATTTTTTGTTGGTTTAACCCTTCACTGCATGGGGTTCCACCGGTGGAACAAATTCTTCAAACGCTCATATAAAATAAAGGTTTTGAGATATGCCTTCGGCGCATGGTGTGTCAACGCGGGAGAAGGTATGTTTTGAGCTCACCCAAAAAAAAAAAAAAAATTGGCTGAAAGAAAACATCATGCAGTGAAGGGTTCGTGATCGAAATCATGTCAGGGGGAAAATTTGCCCCCGTATCCAAACTGACCACATTTTGATTATTTTTATAAAGTTTCCGGCATTGGCTTTTTGAAAAATCCAATTAAAGTAAAAAAAAAAAAATGAAAATTTAAAAAAAAATAAATAAAAAAAATTTCCGCCATTTCTTATGGTGTTATATCACTTGTAAAAAACGAGTAAAAAATAGAAAAAAGAGAATTTTGACCGAAAAACCGTCAAATTATTTTTTTTCACTATTTTTCCCATGTATTTGACCACCTAATACATTGAAAAATCCACATTTGCTTGAGAAAAAAAAAATCATGCAGTGAAGGGTTAAATGAAGAGAAAATGCGTTGTTGTTACATTGCACGAACAGCCACTGACATCCAAATCAAGTCACCGCAACTCCTCAAAATATCCACAAGTTTCATTCAAAGCAAAGTGTTAATATAACACAAAATAATTTTAAAAATAACTAAGAAAGCTCTGCCTTAGAAGCAGTGCGACTTAGAGTACATTAAATCTACCCCCGGTGGAGACAAACCCCTCCCCCTCTTCCGCGAAGGGGAAAATCACAAATACTTTCAGGTCATGAACTTTTCGCACAAGGTGTGGCAGTACGGTTAAAGGCAACGTAGGCTTTAAGCCTCCCGGTTTATATACGACCATTATGAATATATTAGATGTTGGTCCCTCCGCATGGGGCTAGTGTTGCCAGATCGAGGGTGAAAAGCCGTTTCGTCCCCATTTAAATCAATGGAAAACGTACGGCTTTTTCACCCCAATCTGGCAACACTGCATGGGGCCGACACGACGCCCGATAACAGCATCCTCGTGCTCTCTTTGGTAAACGAGAGCATATACATTATTATTATAAAATTATAATAAGTATATGCTTGGATGAACATACGCGGTTTAACTTTGTCTATTTTTACATCGTGTATAACATTTCGAAAGGTCTCCTGTTTCGATGTGCCGATTACAGTAAGGCATTAACGAATTTCACCTTTCTCGCGCTCAGTCAATCAAGCGAGTAGATAAATGTTACTACTCCGCGGTACTTGTTTTTGCCTACACCGTCAATTGAAGGCTCTCAATGGAGCTCTCTTGTAGGCAGCCAGCTAACCCCCTTCTTTGGTTTTCAACCCTTGTGAGCCCAAGGTAATTTCACCATCGAATGGTACCAGTAGGTTGAGGGGGTGCCCGAAAAGAGCCCATGCAGTCGGTTTTTTCAACCGTAGAGGCCTATATATAGTTGCTTTTTAAGCGTGCCGTATATATACGGTACGCTTTTTGTTTTCATTTTCATATCTAATATATAGGTTGCATGCTTTGCTTATGGCAAAACCTTGGCGGGAAAGGTTTGAAAAATTAAAAACGTGTTTTCTTAAAACTGGTTTCATTAATCGTTAATTTATTGCTGCAATCCAGGAGGTCTCGGCGTCTATTTTCTTAATATTGTAAAAGTTTTGGTATTCCTGTTAATTTCAATAAGTTATTAAGCGTCAAAGTCGAATTCCTTCAAACGAGAATTCCATACAGGTCCAGCAACCTAAGTCATTTGTGCCAACCTATGAGTCGAAATTCCAAGGCAGGAGGGGGGTGGAAACATCCTTCACAGAAACCCTCTTTGCCCCTCGCCTTTGGGCTCCACCGGTCTCAAGATTTCTTCACGGTGCATTAAGCGTTCGGGACTCCACATCGTAAAAGTGTCAAGATATCTTTGACGAGGGTACATCGGAAAGAAGCGACGAGGTATTGATGAAGAGCGGGAGGGGTATAGAAAAGAGAGATAGGCTCATTCATATCCTTAAGTAGACCTGTTTAGTGATGACGTCACGATCAGAATTAGTTCCAAACAAATGCTCTATCTCGCTCACTCTCGTGGATTTACCAGATCCAAATTTTCGAACGCAAATTCATGCTAGTTAACCAACAGTTTTCTCAAATTTTATTGCACCATTAGATTCCACTTGCCTTAAAGTATCTTTTCACTGTAACATAATTCCTAAAAGATCACAAGCGAATTTACAATCACAGTTATACCTAAAGACGTTCTACGTTTTGTCCTTGTCTTACTCACGGTCTCTTATGGGAGTATCACCGCCGTGACACTCAAGCATTCTAACTTCTCTTCGTATCGAAGCTATTGTTCGAGGTACAACACCTGCCGTGATGGTGCTGATGAGCCTATATCCTAGAATTTTGTGTTCTTAAGAAACTGTGAGTGTGACAAGGACAAAACATAGGACTTTCTTCGATATAACTGTGATTGTGCATTGATGCGCGATGTTTTAGAAAGTTTGTGTAGCGTTCTCATATTTTATCACTGAGAAAAAAGTGGGTGTTAAAACTGTAAGAATAGAACCATAGATGTATTTCGCCTTATTTCAATCATAAGACCTATCGTTGCTATAATCAGCGCGCTTGAATCTACACGAATTTCGATTGTCTCTATGGAATTTCGATTATTTCTATGGGAAATAAAGCGCGGGAATATATATCCAATCGGAAATTTTTTTCAAACAATCGGAAATTTTTATAAGGGACGTGGAACCCAATGGTGTGATAAACACAACTGGTGTAAAGAACGTGTTGTTGACTAGCACTTGTATTTGAAAATTTGGACCGTGTTTCGACTGGGAAAAACCCACAAGAGCGAGTGAGACGGAGCCTTTGTTTGGAACCAATTTTTTTCATGACGTCACACTAAACAGGTCTTTGCATCGGAAACATTTGAAATTCTGGGGGATCGGCAAATTGAAAGCCCCTCAATGAGCGTCGATGGAATCAAGGGATTTTTGAGGACATTTTTGGCGTTTTGTTGAAAAATAGGTGTTTAAAATCCGCAGAACACAGGGAGCCAGACGGGTAAAATTCGCTTTAATTGCTCTGAAAAGTGAGAGGGGCTGTCACGTGTCTTCCGCCCCTGGACAGCTTCCTCGCTGCGGCTATGGAATATTGACTCTGGAATAACTTATTTACCTATCCTAAAAAGTTTCTCGCGTGTACAGTATTTTTTACTGGAAGCTTCTTCAAATTTTGGAAATTATCGGTCCATATGGAACTTTGCTTTTCCAACACAAAAAATGATATCGACCGACGGCAACAAAAAAAAAATAATAATATTACAATGCGTTATAATGAATAATGGCTTAGTTTTAACTGTAAACTTTCGATTTTTTTCAACAAAATAAATGGGGGATGGGGAATTAAAATACACAAACGTCTTAAACCTCTACACCTATACTAATCTATACCCCTAGAATGCTTGACGTGTAAAGGGCACCTGAAATGGCTAGTTCTGTATATTAAAGGATTATTTTTTCATGAATTCGCAAGTGTTCCATTTATGTATATTACATATCTACATCGTGACAATCGCAATAAGTGCTGACAGCACCTAAAACGGAAAAAAAGAAGAAAAAAAAACTGTTTATTATTTAGAATCACGACTTTTCCAAAAATGACACTTCTTGACTTCAAAAGAACGCAACCTCATTTTTGATCCCTGAACAAGCCGTTTAAAAGGTGGATGGATTTAGAAATATCTATTGTCTATACTTTATGTGGGTAAAAAAGATCGAGCCTTATCAAATAATTTTCTCTTTTCAGCTTTCAATGGGTTTGTTGCAAACTTTTGCTACAGCGCTATTGAGTTTTGATTTTTATGTAAAATCGCCTGAAAATTACATTGGCGGCATCAAATAGTCATAAAATCCATTAATAAACACACAAACGCATTATAAAGAAAGCCAAAATGGCAGTCGTAAAGCCGAACAATCTGTGCACGCGCATACGACGAACATCAAAGACAGGCGATCCATTTTCCCCTTTTTCGTTGAAGGGGGGGGGGGGGAGAAAATATCTCTGCAGTCAAACTGTGATTTTAAAAATTTGCATGGTCAAGATTTTGTGTTCTGTGAAAGGTGGCGGGGAGCAAAATATCATGAATATAGGGTGTTGCAAAACGTAAGTTCCAAACTTATGGAGTGTATTTTTGGGGTCAACATATACCTATATAAGGCTTTATTTTTCTACATGAATATGTGCTGCAAGTGTTTCTCTTCTGAGCTAGAGCCCTCCAAAGTTTTAAAACAAAAAACAAAAAACAAAAAAACAACGCCTTTGACTCATCTCCTTTTAGATACATCTGATCTTTTATTTTTTTCATCATTTCTCACCAAAGAAGTTCAATTGGACAGCACTTGTCACAAAAGAACTGAGTGACATTTATGATAAAATTGAGTTATTGATTGATAGACCTAGCAATACTGAATCTCGAAGCAACAAGTGCTTCTTCTAATGACAGCTATTTCCCGTCAAAATTCCAGGTAAAAGTGAGCTGGTGTGCCTGATTGATGTCATTGTCCATATGATGAAATAAAATGAGAACTTGGTTCCTTTTTCTGATTAGGTTAAACCTTAATCCGAGTCACGTGAGGAACCAACTCCGACTTGGATCCTTTTATAGAATTGGGAACGGACTTAAGTCCGGATTAACGGATTTTAAAATATCAACAGTGTAAACCAACTCTGCCGTTTGGTTTCTCTTAGAGATTCGGTTTTCGTGATTATGCCAAACAAAAAGAAGAAAGGAACCAAGTCACTTTAAACGCTAAAAATTAAGTAGGTACCTTTCCTGCATTGAAAATTCCACTTTTCCGGTGTTGAAATGCAAAAACATAACACGGTAGTTGAATGAAATCAAAACGTAAGTAATTCCGAGTTTTTTGTTTAAACGCTAGCTCTTCAACTTTGGACTCAATTTTCTCGAGATCAGCTCCATGTCACGTGGTTCCTCTTTGATGAATTATCATTGCTAGCAAAAGCATTAAAGCTGTTCAGACTTTAGTGGCACGCTTTTCCAACACCTGCGTGTTGGAATTTTCCCTGCTTGTTTTATTTTGAGCTGTAATTACTTTTAGCAATGGGGCAGTTGCAAGGGTCTAAAATGTTGTGTTTTTTATAAAGAAAATGATAGTACTTGGTGAGCTGAGAACAATGGTGCCTTTGGTTTTCCATAAGCGTCCCGGTTTCGGAGATACAGACGTGTAAAGTTGTATAAAATCGTGTGTGTAGTGACGTCACTACGCGGAATTCCCATTTAAATCAATGTATTTCGGGCCAAAATCTCATCTCCGGAACAATGGGACTTGAGGAGAAACCAAAGGCATTTTTGTTCTCAGCTCATCTAGTACTTTCATTTTTTTCATAGAAAACTCAACATTTTAGACCCTTGCAACTGCCCCATTCAGTATTACATGTTCCGAAATGCTTCAAGATCATTTTTCATCATATATCACCAGATGTTGGAAATGTATGGTTATATTTCGAGATTTCCACAAAAAATGCAACATATTGGAAAAGTATTTTTTAGTTTTTTGTTTTGTTATTCGACATTTAACCATTATTATTCGAACTATAATGATCCTGCCTTCAAAAACACAAAATTTCCTTAAAATCAACCACTAAGCCGGTTTCAATCCTTAAACGAAAAATCCTGATAACATGTGAGGGCTTTAGTACGCACTGAGAAAAAAGTTTAAGTAATTTAACAGACTGTTAAAAATGGTGAGTACAAACGTATCTGGTGATTTAACTAACCATTTTCTGGTTTCACAATCCGATCAGTTAAATCAACAATCCGGATTATTGATTTAACAAATCGGATTGTAAAATCGACCAAATGGTTCGTTAGATCAACAAATGCGATTGTACTCGCCATTTTTAACAAAAATAATTTTAAATTACCAAAACAAAATTACTCAGTGTGCCTAAAGGGTAAAGAATGCTTTCTATGCGAGTATCGTTAAAAGAGATTCCTCGCTTGATAGCAGCAGTAGTCAGTTTTTGAGAGTTTGACTTCGAAAGCTTTTAATTTTTTTCTGAAAGCATTAATCGAAAGGAACGCCCTCACAGAAGCTGCGCATATTTTTACTCACTTCGTGTCGAGCCAAACTTCAACAATGTTGGTTCTAAATTGACGCAAAATAAAGGGAAAGTATTCTGCTACAAAGGAGCATTTAATCAACAAAATGCCCCTACATATAGCTCTAGATTTTACCAAAACTTCGGTGCTTGATTTCTTCTCCGTCAATCTAGGACCAAATTGAAATACTGGCAAATTGAGTAAAGAAAAAAAAAATCGCAGTTCCTGTAAGGACACCCGTTTAGATTAAAGGTTCCAGAAAAAAATTATCAAAAATTCAAAGTCAAATTCTCAAGAAACTGACTACTGGCGCTATCTGTTGAGTCAGAATCTCACCCCAGATAGTCTCTTTACACTATGAGAGTTGCGCCATTGCTGAATCCATTTCTGATTGACTCTCAGATTTAGGCTGTCGAGAAAGCTCCAAGAGGCAAATGCAAAATGGCGGAGGGTTTGTTCACTTTTCGCGAACTCGCTTTCATTTACACACTTTAAGTAACAGTGACCGCGGTAATTTTTGTGAATTTTTCCTCTGCTTGAATTTTATTACGGCGAACATTATTTCTTTCAATAACGACCGTTATTATTGTCGAGAATCTGAACATAACCTATAAGAGATAGCGAAATAGTGGCAATAGCGCAGAGGCAAATGGCCATCCGCCATTTGCAATTTGCCTCTTGGGGGCTCCATTGATCCGCTTCTTCTTCTTCATTTTGAGAGTCTTGTCGCAACTCTCATAGTACATAGGGACTATAACCCCAGACACACGGAAAAAAAAGATTAGTGAAAATAACCATACGGATACCTGATTTTGGCACCTGCTAGATGTTATGGTAAACTTGACCAGAAGTATGGTACATTTACCGATACTATGAGTAAATTCGACATGCAATCAGGTAACATTACCTATTACCTAGTCAAAACATAGTATACTTCTGGTTAACATTACCATAACATCTAGCAGGTGCCAAAATCAGGTATCCGTATGGTTATTTTCACCATAGTTTTTTTTCCGTGCAGGTGAGGAATCACCTTAAATATCCTAAGAATTTTCCTTGCTCCTCTATTACGGCAACGCTGACGAGATCGTGGCGGGCAGCGGGCGCAGCGTGGTCTCATCCTCTTCTCCTCACAACAGACATCGTCCGATGTCCACCTCCTCAAAGTCCGCCCATTAATGGTATTACCCGCTATTGCGGTCCCCGCCTGTCGCTATTTAGCTGCTGCGAGCAGCGTGGCACGTGAAGCGGGCATGAAGAGAGCGGAGATACTTTGTGTCACCTTAAAATCTTCTTCCTTTTTCTGACGGATTAAACTCAAGAAAACCTACGGAATAAGCCTTATACTTGACACACCATTTGTTCGCCCCCCCCCCTTCACTGGCTCGCATCGATGCTTGGTCAGATTTGATTTAGAAACTGCTTCTGGTCAGTTTGATAGATTAAACGGGATGAAGCTTCTCATACGCGGGTTTTTTTTTTTTTTTTTTTTTTCTTTTTTGTTTTTGGTTTTTTAACCAAAATCTCAAAGTCCCAAAGTCTCAATGGAGCTGTTGCAAACTTTTGCTACAGGCTTATTAATAGTTAATAATGAGGTAATACCCAGTAAAACTAACGATAAGCGCACTAAAAAATCATGAAATCCACTCCCAAACTCACAAAATGCTTTTAAACGCGAGACCGTAATGGCGGCCGGGGCCGCGGTTTTCATTGGGGCTCACTATCTTCAATCAGCGCCATCTGCACGAGGTCTTCTCGCAACACCACACAAGAAGAAGAAGAAGTATACGATTGCCATAAGAAAACCGCGGCCTCGGCCGCCATTACGGTCTCGCATATAAAAGCATTTTGTGAGTTTAGGAGTGGATTTCGTGATTTTTTAGGGCGCTAATCGTTAATTTTACAGGGTATTACCTCATAATCAACTATCATTAAGCCTGTAACAAAAGTTTGCAACAGCTCCATTGTTTTTTGTAAGATTTTTTTTTTTTTTTTTTACAATATACATAGTTGTCTGAAGAAAGCTTCCGACAGCACAGCTCATTCCAGAAGTTTACGCGCGGACGCCGACGGGTAGTATTTGGAATTTTTTCAACGTTATTTCTCACATAGCACTGTAGTGATATGGAAATTTTCAATTTTTCATTTTTTTCCATTTTTTTCATTTTTCCAATTTTGCCAGAGAATTCATGTTTTCCAGCCAATGTGTGACTTAGAACTCTCAGCTCAGACCACCACAGAGCTGAGGATTCCAAGTAACATAGTATTGTTTTTGAAATCTTTAGTTTTCGTGGGAGAGTGGCTGTAATCGCGCTCGGTCCAAATTCTGAAGCTTGAGTTGTTTTACAAAATAATTTATTCTTTTAGTAACTTAGCCTACCACCTGCTAAAGTCGTAAAACACTCTTGCTTTGGAGTTCGGAGCGGACGCGAGCATCCATTCGACCCGAAAATTGAAAGCCATGGGTGCCATTGAGTGATTTGTAGTTCATCGTAAAAAAAATGTAAATCGGACATTGTTTAACTGTTAAACAATCAGAGTGTCCGATGATCCGACGGGTAGGACCGGGTTTTGGGGGTTGCGATCCGGGTGAAATGCATCGATGGCTTTCTCTGTTATCTTTGTTGTCTCTTGGTCATCGTTGAGGAGTCCGAGAGGCAAGGGATCGATGCGAGTGCCATCGATGCACCCTCGCGGGTTGCATCCCTGAAAAGAAAGCTGCCTGAGAAACAACGAGAGAGATTTTCAATAGCAATGCCTTTTCCCGGTGAGTAATTTATGCAGCGACTCACGCTCTGATTGTCCTAAGTTTTATGATGTCAATGTAAAGTGACAGGGTTTGTTTTGTCGATTTTCTGAATGGCTCTCAGGGTGCGAAGCGTTTCTGAGAACTTAAAGCGAGCATCCTGAGAGCCAGGATATTCCACGTGGAATAGATAGCCCACAAGAGTTTTGAATGTGATAAGGCCAATCAGCGGGCTAATTTTGGGCCATTGGCCAATGGGCAGTCCAGAAGGTTGTTGGGGGCGTGTAATCTTTGGTTCCAACGCATTTTTCAGCGATTTCACCAAGGAGGGCCCTAGGATCTTCCTTGGTGAAATCAGCATCAGCAGTCTTGTGATCTCGTTGAGTAGAGTCGGACTCCGGTGAAAGCCCGAGAGTCTTGGTAGTATATCAGTTTTTGTGGAGTTTTTGTGGAAGTCGTCCGTGGTTTTTTTTGTTTGTTGTGTTATTATGTGTTAAAAGTTTTTTGTGTGTAATTACTAATTATCCAAAATTAAAAGAAAATATTTATTTAGCATAAAAGAAAAAGATTTTACATTTTGTTTTGGGGAAAACCATTGTTCCAGAACTTATCTCAGATCACTACAGCACGATTGAGTTCTACAGCTGCGTGAAGCTATTTTAAAAGGCTCCTCTGCAGTGGCGTCGCGTGCAATTTGGCAACAATGTATTCTATCCATTTAAACTGATGTAAAAGATCGAAACCAGGGGGTGCACAGTGCACAAGGAAAGTTCGATATATTAAATGAGTTTGAACGTAGCAGTTGCATTGTTGCCAGATGGCACGCGACGCCACTGCTCCTTCGTCTCTATTTGAACTTTTTTTGTTCAGTGTTATGATATTTGAAATTTTTGCACCGAGAGTGCCAAAAGAAAATCCTCTTTTTGAAAGTTTCCTTTTTGGATTCCTCAGCTAATTTTCAACGAGATTGAAATTGTTTAGCACTCAAGTATATGTTCTCTGAAGTATGAGGGTGGATTTCAAAGTAAGTTTACCTATTTTTTTTTCTCAGAAACTATCAATGCTAGAAAAAAAAACAAACCCAGCGTTGAAACGTGCGTACTTTCAGCTTTCTAACGAGCTTTACTTTTTTTAAATTTGGCCAACGCGTTGCGGAGATATTGTGGATTTTCCCCGACCGTCTCTCCTTCAAACGTGTCCACCTTAGCAAAAAAGTCTCAAAATCCACTCATGAACCCACATGGAGATATATTTCACGCTCTACAGTAGACTGCAAGTTTTGGCTTATCTCCGGATCAGAAATCTCAATAACTCCTAAGTGCATGCTGTTTACTGAATAGGCTACTCTTCTACTGATAAAATGATCCAATTTTTATCGATCTTCAAACTTCCGGTCAGTACTGAAAGTATAGCAGTAGCCAGGATATTGTCTTTCTCTCTCTTAGCCCATTTAAACGCATGTGTTAGAAAAGGACAGAGATAGGGGCTGAAGTCACGTGACAGCCCCTATATCCATCCTTTTCTAACACATGTGTTTAAATGGGCAAAGAGAGAGATAGACAATATCCTGGCTACGGCTATGACTGAAAGATCAATCATCATGAATTGAAGCTGGATTAACAGCTTGCGTCAAAACCTGGTTCAGGAGTATAGGGAAAGAATTTTACGACGGCTGTATACAGAAATTGTTGCAACGAAAAATTCAAGAATATAACGGGTGACTTTGTCAAAAATGAGGTGAGATGCCTCACAACAATGTTATAACTTGTTTAAATAAAATAATAGCACTATTTTACTTTTTCAAAATCTTAAACTCATGTTTTCCATGAAGTTCCGCAGCGAGTAAATAGGTGGGCACGTTTGAAGGAGAGACACGTGTGGAAAATCCACGATATCTCCGTAACGCGTAAGCCAACTTTAAAAAACCTGTAGCTCGTTTAAAAGCTCAGAGTACGTACGTTCAAACGCTGCGTTCGTTTTTTTCTAACATTAATAGTTTCTGAGAAAAAAAAAAATAGGTAAACTTACTTTAAAATCCACCCTCGTACCATCTTTGAGCACACTGCTGAACAACTTGATGATATTATTTTACTATCTGACAAATTTCCCTGGAAACATTTTGCTGATGGGAATTTTTTATCGTGTATGGTACATATGGGGCATTTTAGTTTTTTCGTTTTTTTTGTTTTGTTTTTTTCGGACATATCATCCATACTCACTTCCTACAATAATTGCAAGGAGAAGCAGGAGGAATTAAATTCAAGCAGAGGAAAAATATAGATGAGTGAAGGGAAGGGGGAGGGGGAGACAAAACAAAGCAAACCGAGAAGACAGAACAGAATTGAAGAAGCGGGATAATTTGAGTTCATATCGCGTGGTTTGACGTAATTTCAGTAATAGCAAGCCGCGGCTCAATCATTCACGGTGTACGGAAATATAAGTAGATAATCACTGCTTCGCATGTCCGCGATCTCGGCTATATAGTGGCTCTAATGAGACACATACTCTACCATCTACCATCGGGAAGAGTGAGGTTGCTGTGCGGGTTGCATTTTTGGTTAATAACGCGCGGCGGCGTACACTTGATCGAAACATGGATTTTTTGGACATGAAAATTTCTCGGTTTTTCCCCTCTCTTAAGTAACTTAAAGTGTCGATATTTCCTTGTGGAAACCATGATATTCGACTCGTTTTAAGCTGTATCATGAATGATTTAACTCATGTTTTCAGTCATAATGCTATTTATTGTTTATAATTTTAAATTTTATTATCGTGAGATCATATCCGAGAAATATAATGTTTCGATCCACTGGGCGGCCACGGCACGCGGAAAGAAAAGCATCAGGCGAAATAATTATTTTACTTTTCTGGATTTCCGGATGGACTTTGCACTCGACGCTCCTCAAGATTCCCAAGAGGCAAGGGGGATGGATGGGGTAACGGGGGGGGGGGGAGGTGCACACGGACGCGCGCTGCGATTTCATTACCGAAATAAAGAGACCGTGAGGTAAACAATATGGTTGCGAAATCCGCTGTCGTTGTTGATAACATCCCTCTCTTTATTGCTCTTCTCGATAACGCCGGCCGTTTGAACACCTTTTGTGAACACTGAAGACTATCTCTCTATGTCTGTCTCTCTGTCTCTCTCTCTCTCTCTCTCTCTCTCTCTCTCTCTCTCTCTCTCTCTCTCTCTCTCTCTTCTCTCTCTCTCTCTCTCTCTCTCTCTCTCTCTCTCTCCTCCCTCTCTCTTTCTGCCACACAGGTTGCTAAAGAATCTGCCATTGCGAACTTTTGCTCCAACGAATTCGAGCGTTTGTTGTGATTTTAAATTCTGAGTGTTCTCATTCTCTGGGAATAACTCATGCAGATCGGAAATTTTCTCTCGCAAGTGGGTATTAGAGCCAGCTTTCAATTTATCCTCAGCGCAAAATTTAATGAACCGATGTTTGTACAACTGCTTTCAGTCGGCGAATTTAATAATGTCAGTCAATGGCGCGCTTTTGCTCAGATTAGGCCACGCACAATGTTCGATCCATTATGTGTTAAGCATGAGCAATGGCAGAGCCGGGATTTTTTCTGTCTTCGTCTTTGTCCATTTGACCGCACAGGGTAAATAAGATATCTGATAGAGCCACAAATCAAATACGTGGCCCCAATCTCTACATCTATTTCTAACTCGTGCGTTTAAATTAGTAAAGAGAGAGAGAGAGAGAGAGTGAGAGGGTGGGGACAATTTCTAGATTCACCAGAGGTTTTAAGTATTGGAGGCAGCTTACCTATATCCCAAAATGTAGGAAGTTATGCCTGGCACAGTGGCGTCGCGTGCCATCTGGCAACAATGCAACTGCTCCATTTAAACTCATTAAATGTATCGATTTTTCCTTGTGCACTGTGAACCCTCTGAATTCGATCTTTTACATGAGTTTAAATGGATAGAATACATTGTTGCCAAATTGCACGCGACGACACTGGGCTTATTGCTTAGTTCGTAGACTGTTCTGTGAAAGTTTAACGCTCTATAATGGAAATTCTCATCTCTCTTCAACATCTCTATTTCCTCTTAGTATATGTCGGTTTTCAAAGACAAGCCTTTTGATATTTTCCATTACTCTTTGACCCTTGATGAGAAAAAGTCCGAAGAAAAAATCAACAGTTACAGTTACATTAATAAGAAATAGATGAAAAAGAAACTGGGAATTTTCCCAATCGGGAATTTACTCAGCCTGGGAATACTCCCGATTAGGAATATCGTCAACTGTTAAACACTAATTAAGCGTTTGTTTCAATCGTAAAACGATGCAAAGACAAAAATGCAGGCTCATTTGAAATCACTAAAAATTCACAAAATACAAAAGCAGTCAACAATAATTAATTCTGAAGCTAGAACGGATATAAGCTATTCAGTCGAGTATCCTCCCAACCATTAAACTTTTTTGCACTGCAGAAATAAACGTAGCACAATCTAGCAACGTTGGATTCAGTTCTTTGAATGCCACGTGAAAAAGATCGAGCTATAGACTGTTTTAGTAGAGCGATATATCGTATCGATTGGCGTCCGGGGTCCACTGGTTCCAAACAAACTCTGGTTCAATGTAATTTTCCCATAAGCGAACTTTTGAACAGAAATTTAGACTATTAAATCGAACAATTAATGCGACATTTTTGCGATTATGAATTCTACGTCCTCAAAAATGCTTAATTATGCCTTTGTTCCTTGACTAAAACTGCCGAAATCAATAAGATATTACAGATTAAATGTTGCATTTGTAGGTGGCGTAGGTGGTGTAAGCAGGCAAAGTCAACCATTTTCGAGGACGTAGAATTCATAATCGCAAAAAGGTAGCATTAATTGTTTGATTTAATAGTCTAAATGGGGCAGTTGCAAGGGTCTGAAATGTTGTGTTTTTTATACAGAAAATGATCGTACTTGATGAGCTGAGAACAATGGTGCCTTTGGTTTTTTCCTAAGTGTCTTGGTTTTGGAGATACACACGTGTAAAGTTACAAAAAATCGTGTGAGTAGTGACGTCACTACGCGGAATTCCCATTTAAAACAATGTATTTTGGGCCAAAATCTCATCTCCGGAAAAATGTGACTTAATTAGAAACCAAAGGTATCTTTGTTCTCAGCTCATCAAGTACTTCCATTTTCTTCATAAAAAACACAACATTTCAGACCCTTGCAACTGCCCCATTTCCGTTCAAAAATCCGCTTATGATGGGGAAAATGCATTGAATCAGAGTTTGTTTGGAACCAGAGGCCCTCGGACGGCAATCGATACGATATATCGCTCTACTAAAACAGTCTATTGGGGTGCATTCTGCTTAGAGCAATTCCTCGAATCTATATTTGTTATCAGGTTTAAACGGACGAAATGCAGAGTTGACAAATTGAAGGCAACAACTGGAGGCGCTGCAGAATCAACGTTGCCTATTTAGCACAATACATGAACAAATACGATGATTAATTGATTGTTAAGTGATTCTCTGGTTTATCAAGTATGAGAAGAACCTCCCTCCCCCAATCGAAATAAATCAACATTCATTTCATTAGAAATTTTTCAAAAATTGAGCTGAATACGAGCAAAAGCTGGAGAGAGGGGAATAATTTGTCCTTTTCTGGAATTTGGTTTGAATATTTCGCGAATTTTCCGTCGGCGTTCTTGATTCAAAATGGATTCTTCGATTTGCGCTCTCTCTCTCTCTCTCTCTCTCTCTCTCTCCCTCTCTCTCTCCCTCTCCCTCTCTCTCTCCCTCTCCCTCTCTGTTGTGATATCGGTTGATTTGAACGGCAAAATAAATCCACGGGCTCACACATGAAAACCGGATCCTTTCCTTTACGTCGATTTAGACTTAATGTCAGTTAAAGCCCGGTAAAAATTGCTTCAAGAGTCTCGACGTTATTGTTGGAGGAACGAATATAAATTATAGGAGACATTTGGTTGGAGATGCGTAAAACTGCGTACGGTACTACGCCTTAGATGTTATCAAAAAATTGGGAGCCATTCGGAGCCCTTTACATACATCACCGACCTTCAAGACTGGCGGGATGAAAGGGGAGGGCGGGGAGGTTCAAGAGGGATCGGAGAGTGGCAGTAGAGGGGATGAAAGTGACTGTAATTATCTGATAAAAAACAAAAAAAGTCATAAGAAATCGGGTATCAAACACAGCTCTTTTATCGGGTATCGAACTTTGTGACTTAATCTAATAGATCTTACAGTGAGATGAAAAAAGTGTAATTTCCTCTTTCAAAAGAGCACTTAAAAAAGCTTAGCTGCCGTTTATTGAGTGTGCGAGACAAAGGCAATAGTTTGTTATCACTAGGTATAAGACTCCCTTTCTTTACACGAAGTTTGATTGGAAAACAAACACTTCAGCCACAATACGCCATTTCAGCAGCGTTGCCAGTACCTAGTCCAGAGCTGCATACATACCGTGTCGCGTATATTTAATGGCATTTTTTACATTTTTTTAATTCACCGATGATATTCCACCGATTGAAAACAGATTGCACAGTTCAATAGAGGATTTTAGTAATGGCGACTGCCGGTGATGAGCGTTCCAAACAAAGCCAGTTTGTCTCTATCACTCTTACGTGACCCCTATGTACTGCCATCTCACTCTAATTTCAAAAATCGTATATACAGACTTATTTTGTGAAAGAAATTAATTTCTCGAGGCATTTTAATGCGCTTTTGATAATAATATGTCGTAAAACAAGGTCCTGTATACGAATTTCGATACTAGAAAGAGATGGATATACATCGGGGTCACGGGAGAATGAGTGAGATAGTTTGGAACGCTACGCCAGTTTTATCACAACCGATTGCAACCGATGAGTGCATTGTTGTGGTTGTTGGCTAACCGTTGACTTCGCACTAAAACCGTCTATGGCTGTAATGCTCGAAAATACTCTGATCTGTAATCTTTCCTCAATCGCTGGAATCGCAGTTAAATTACTTCTAAGTATATCCGCAAGTTTTTAAGTCATGAATGACTCCACCGCATGGGTCTAGAAAATATTACAGATCAGAGTATTTTTGAGCATTATATCACGGAGAAAAAGGTATGTCCATGAAGTACAAGCAGAGCCATAAGTCCTTCGTCGACTATTGGACGCAACCCGCATTACATGTACAGTTAATGCTCTCTTATCTTTCTTTTCTTTTGTTCTCTCAAGACCGAGCGAGGTTCGGGCTACGTGTAGTGCGGGTTGCGTCGAATCGTCGACGCAGGACTAATGGCTCTGCTTGTACGTACGTAGAGTATGTCAAATTCGTAGATGCTGGGGTGAGTGTATATGAAGACAGAAAGTACGTCGTTCAAAAACATCAGTATGCTGTTCAAGCACATAAAGTATGCCGGTCAAGCTCATAAAGTATGATGTTAGAACCCATACTCACCCAAGCATCTGCAATTTAACATACCATGTGCTTCATCAACATAACTGAACTGCGTAATTCTTTCTCAACAGTTGGAATCATTGGTCATCAGAATATTTTTGAGCATTGTGTCACGGAGAAAAAGCTATGTCCATGAAGCACATAGAGTATATCAAATTCGTAGATGTTCGGGTGGGTATATATGAAGACAGAAAGTATGTCGTTCAAAAAACATCTGTGTGCCGTTCAAGCACATAAAGTATGTCGTTCAAGCTCATAAAGTATGATGTTAGAACCCATACTCGCCCAAGCATCTGCGAATTTAACATAGCATGTGCTTCATCAACATAACTGAACTGTGCAATTCTTTCTCAACAGTTGAAATCAATCATTGGTGAATTGAAAAATTCCATTAAGTATAGGCACAGCGGCAACTCTGTGCCATGCAGACGTCGATTTTAGTTGGTTTAAGCCAAAGTATTTAATCACGTCAATCTACTGAGCCACACAATCGGGATGAAAAATGTGGGATTGAGGTTTTGCTGAAAACATATCGTGTATTTTTATGATTGTGTGAGCTCTTATTTTCAGTTATAGATCAATCCACTTTAGATCTTAACTTGTACTACAGACTGTCCGAAGATGCCACTTTTGTGTAAAATTTTGTCATTTTTTATGTAAGTTGAAAACAATAAGGTCGACGAGAGCGGAGAAGACTCTACAATATTCCACTATTCACTAAAATCGCTCAATAAGTAAATAAGCTACTTTTAATCGTTTCCTACATATGCCTCAATTACTGTCAGTTCGTTCAAAATTATCACAATACAATCTATACCATAAAACGAATATAAATATGTAAAAATAATGATGAGGTCAAACATATAAGCATGATGTTGCGCGAGCAGTATATACATGAAATAACACAAAAAAAGAGCAGGAATAAGTATTCAAAAATAATTGCCTTTGCGAGTTTAGCCTTTTATCCTGGTTTTAGGTTTTGTTATTTTATGAAATTGAACATTAAAATGCATAAGATGCCTTTTCTCGGTTATGTACGCAACTAAATACATTTAACGGATTTTCACTTTTTTAGAATGGTCGCCCTGGGAACTGCACAGCTGTATGTAAGCTTATCCCGGTCATTATTTATGACTTTTTTCCTGTTAGAGTCCTTTTAAGATAATATTTGTAGCTGGTAGCCCACGATAACGGAAGATTCCTCTACTCTTTTCGATGTACTTTGTTATTTTCCAGTCAGCTTTCTAAGCTGCAATGAGATTTGACTCCTCCATTGTCTCACGCTCATTTGGCCGCCATATTGTCAGTTTGATTAACCCTTAAAGGACCAGGTTAGTTCAAGAGAACACCACTCCTCCGTTTCTAGAGGGAAGGTAGTTAACTGTTCGTACTCAGTGGAGTTGGAATTGCCTACACGCCAAATTGAAGGCGCCCGACGAGACTTTATTTATTGTAGTGTTTTCATAAATACTTGCGTTTATCCGGAATGGAGACTAGAACAATGTGAAATAGACTCTAGAAGAAAAACGAGTAAACTCGGGCTTGGTCCATAAGAGGTTAAGCGAGTTTATTGAGTTTGTGAGTGGGTTTTGGAATTAGCTGACGGTATTTTTAAGTGTTTTTACATGATAATCGAACCTCCAAAACACTGAGCTAAAAGTTTACGACCGACACATTATGACTTATTTGCGTATCTGTGTAGTACTTACATAATAATATTAATAAATTTGGGTTCCCCCTCATTTTCTTTTTATTCTATTCTACCTTCATATATATAGTTTCACACTGAGAAAAAACTTTGGGCTCACTGACCAAAGTAACCGGTACTATATCGATACCGAGCACTCCTCGGCAGGGCTGCCGTTTTGCGTATAATTAATCGCATTTTTCAATTCACCGATGATTCCACCGGTTGAGAAAAGATTACACAGTTCAGTTCATTGTATGACTGTAATGCACGAAAATACTCAAATACGTAATCTTTTCTCAACCGGTGGAGTCGTCGATGACTTTAAAAAACTTTCGAATATTTTAATTAATTAACGGGGTTTTCACCGATTGAGAGAAGATTAGAGATCAGAGTATTTTTGAGCATTTCAGTCATACATTGAATTTAACAGTGTAATCTTTTTTCAACCGGTGGAATCATCGGTGAATTGAAAAATGCGATTAATTATACGCCAAACGGCAGCTCTGCTCCTTGGGTAAGAGAATCAAAGTATTTGGTTGTCCTGCCTAAAGCTTTGATTCTCCTGCCTAAAACTTTGGTTCTCCTGCCTAAAGCTTTGATTCTCCTGCCTAAAACTTTGGTTCTCCTGTCAAAAGAAGGCTCGGTATCGATATTTTGCCCAAAATTTTTCTCAGTGCCCCTTTTTTTTGGTATGCGTATTATATTTGTGTAGTGATAATAATAATTATCTTATGGAACTTGTTATTTTTGTTGCAGGACTACAATTCCGTGCTGGTGGACGGGACTTGCCAAATTCCTGACCCTCTTTATAAGTTAATCGGATCCATTGTTTGCTTTTACATTCCACTGATCGTTATGCTCATCACTTACGCCTTGACTGTCCGCCTTCTGGCAGTTCAGCAGCAAAATCTCGGTGGACGCCCCGACAGTTGGTCCAGCGGCTGGATGGGAGTTCCAGGTATTTGCTCTATCTAATTTCCTTAATTCACACCTCATAATGTCTCCTCAGGCAGGCAAATTGGATCCTCAAAGTATCCGGTATTATGGGTCCTTTCAAAGGCCTTCGTACCCGCTCAAATTAGAACCGTCAAATTGGCACCGATGAGCGAGATCCGCCACAAAACGGCAGGTGAGCCAACCGTTTCATGTAACGTTGGTTAAAAAATTGTCAAACAGCTATGCAATTTGACGGCCCGTCAAACTGTATATCAGAGTTATTTAATGATGGATGTTGTGTCAATTTTTCACCAATCTACAGTCAACAAAGCAAATAAACCCGTTTCGGAGGTGTTTTGGTCAAGGTTATGTTTGAATTTCAAAAATGTCAGGTTGGCAATTATCCCCATATAGTTTGAAAACCACCTGTGGAGGTAACCTTATACAGGCCAATCTCTCTCTTGCCAGTTATCAGTAAAATATTTGAAAGACTATATTTGAAAAGACGCTAATGCCTCTAATTTGGGAGAGAGCCCTCAAACCTAATCATCAGTTTGATTTTAGAGCAAAACATTCAACAATAGATCAAATAAATAGGCTTGTAAACATTATTGAGAAAGCTGTTGAGGAGAAAAAGTTGTATCAGCTGTTTTCCTTGACGTTGCACAGGCGTTCGACAAAGTTTGGCATGAAGACCTTTTATTCAAAATTAAACAAATTTTACCTGAAAACCATTTTGAGATTCTGAAGTCTTATCTTTCTAATAGAGAATTGAGAGTTAGGTATGAGGATTCTCATGCACTCGGGTTTCAGGCCACTTATCGCTGGTGTTCCTTAGGGTAGTGTCTTGGGACCCATTCTTTGTCTTCTCTTCACGAGGGACATTCCAGTTTTTGAAGGGATCAAGCTGACAACTTTTGCGGATGACACGACAATTTTTGCTGTTGGAAAAAGCCTGAGCCTCAATGTGATTTCACTTTTGACCAAAGACTGGAAAAGTAAACTGAACGGCCAAAAGTCAATCCATACTATATTTACGTACAAAAATGTAGGGTATACGACCTGTGTTTTTAGATGGCAAAACCGTTCCATTCGCTAGCACAGCCAAAAGCTTAGAGCTTACCCTAGATGCCAAACTGAACAAGCCAAAATAAAAAGAAAGAGTTAAATTTAAAGTCGAGCAAAATGTACTGGCTCCTTGGAAGGAGGTCTAAACTTTCATTATCGAACAAATTGCTCTTATACAAGCAAACCTTAAGGCATGTATGGAGCTACGGTTGCCAGCTTTGGGGATAAACCGTATAGAGAGCAACCGGAAGATAATTCAAACATTCCAAAATAAAGTTTTAAGAATTATAATCGACGCACCAATGTACTCTAGGAACGAGGATATCCATAGGGACCTGCACATCGAGACAATAAAACAGGTGGTCATGAAAACAGCTAAAAGACATGAAGGAAAACTAGTCGACCATCCTAACCCCACCATTGACGTACTGCCCGATAATGAGAATCTGATCAGAAGATTAAAGCTTCGGAAAACGTTTGAATTGTCTTCAGGTTGCTTTCTGAAAGGATGAAATGTAAAAAATGTATATTTTTTGAATTCATGTTACTTTTCAACATAAATTAGAACAAAGTAATTGGCAACTACGTTGTCAACTGTCTTAAGTTATTCAAATTAATAGATAGAATACTGTCAAACATTCGCTTCTTTTGCGAATAGGTGCAGGATTGAGTGAGTGCAATGCACACACAAATAAAGAATAAAAATAAAAAAAAGGTTGGCAATTCTACTGTTTGCGGTGGATTTCAGCTCACCGATGACAATTTGACGATGCTAATTTGAGACTGTACGAAGGCCTCAACAATTGAACATCTGGTGATCGGTGCGCACCATCTAACGTTATAGTTTGGCAGCCCGCAAGCCCAAGATATCATCGTTGTTGTAGGGAATCAATCATAACAGAGATTTATTTCTTGTCAAGATACACAACACTTTGAAAGTTTTGACATCAAATAATGTCCGATAATTTGCAAATAGTTGAAAATAATGTATTTTGCGTACCGACCACCAAATATCCACTTGGTAGCTACTTTGAGGATCCAATGAGGCTGTCGCAAACTTTTACTGAAAGCGATTTAAGGGTTGATTTAGGTGTAGAAACCTCCAAAAATAACAACGGTAGTAATGAAAACTCACGAAATCATCTCCTAAACTCCTACAAATGCTTTTGAACGCGCGAGCGTAATAATGGCGTAGGGCAGTAATAATAGGAGATTCCCATCTTAATTTCACCACTCTCTCTGTATTGACATGGAAGAGTCATCAAATAATTAGAAATCAGAGTTGCGATCCACATCTAATTAATGGTGCCGTTACACAATGATGAAACCGGTATCAAAAGATAGTAGTCTCTTATTGGTCACTTCTTGATAGAGTTACAATAGTTTTTGATGGAAGCCTCACATTTGGTATTAGTGCCCAACCCCATGCACTATTACGCTCGCGCATTTAAAAGCATTTTATGAGTTTAGGAGTTTAACAATTTAGTGCTACCGTCGTTATTTGTGCAGGTTTTTGCATCTGAATCGAGCCTTAAATCGCTTTCAGCAAATGTGTGCTTGCAACAGCCTTACTTGATCGTCTGAAGCAACGTTGCCTGATGATCATATAAATTAATAACTTTTACCTTAAGTCAAATGGCATAAACTGGATAATTGTCCTAAAAATGGCAACACTGGTCTGAAAAGCCTTCTAATATGTACCTGTATTTGTATGTTTTCGTCAATCATATGCACCCGTTCAAGTTAGAGGCAGATAGATGCATTGGGATTGCGGGTGGATAAATACAGTAATTATGAGGGAACCAACTTGCGAACACAAAGTGATAGCTAGGTCCATTTATAGGGAGTCCATAGGTATATCTTAGAGACTACATTTAGTTAGTGTAGTCTCATAGAGACTATATTTGATGGATGACGTAATTCGTTGCTAATTAGTTTCGACCGATGACATCATTAGCCTTTCAGCTCCGGAGATAAGTACTCGCATATGTCACACAACGCAACGCTCCTTAGCGGCCTAATGCATCTACTTGTATTAATCTAACTTGCCGGCTCTTCAGCAATCATTCGTCGGATTTCTTTCATTTAACCGTTTCAGTGCCAAATTTAATGAGTAAAATTATCGCGAAAGAATTCATACATATAAACCGGATTTATAAATATTTCTAGAAAGCTGCACCGGTTTTTGCCTACATCATCAATGGGTCTGTTGCAAACTTTTGCTGCAGTAGAATAGAGTGTTCGGTATCGGTGGCATCAGAAAATTATGAAATGCGATAATAAACTCACAAAAGACGTGTAATGAAATCCAAGATGGCGGTAAAATATCGATCAACCTTTGTGCATGCACCACGAACATCCAAGGATAGCCAACCTCACAATATCGATCACACCCAATCACAACGTAAATAAACACATAACCTCTGAAGCTGTGAGGTTGTCAACGTTGGCAATCTTTGGATGTTAAAGGTACATGCATACAGATTACTCGATATTTTACCGCCATCTTGGATTTCATTAAACGTCTCTTTTGAGTTTATTATCGCATTTCATGACTTTCTGATACCACCAATGGGCTTTGCGGGCGATTTTACATATGATGAAACACTCTTTATCGCTGTAGCAAAACTTTGCAATAGACCCATTGAGGGCGCTTAAAGAAGGATTGTTTTGCATTGTTCATTATTTAACCCTTTGCGGGGCAGTGGTTAGACTGGGTAACCACCTTTTAATTTTTTCCCCTGGTCATGCGTACAGAGTGCAGCACCGTTCGGTCATGCATAGGCATGTTGGTATGGTAGTCTAGAATAGGGAAAAAAATATTTTGTGGTGGCACCACTGATATTTGTTTATTTACAAAGGTTGGGTTTATACCGGGTTTGACTAGAAACGGGCGTGCGTCAATATCTCCGCCAAAATCTCTCTATTTCTAAAATTTGTACCATAATATCGATGTTTTTGTCATGTTTCGTTATTTATAAGAGTCTATCAGATAATATTCAGCTGATGTAAGCAGCTTTTTCCAACATTTTGTCATGAATACATAGCTTGGAAAATGGTAGTTATACTGGGTAACCACTGCCCCGGATGGGGCAAAGCACATTCTAGGTAGACATTTTGTTCTGTCAACAGCTATTTACTCTAATTTCAATCACTTTTTGGGATTCAAACGAATCATTTTCAGTTCAATAGTTTAGAAATAGTTTCTTCAGTTTCATAAAGAAGAAAAAACCTAATTTTTCCATCGCTTAGCGGATAAAATAAGTCGTTCAGCGCTGTCTCTTTTCTCGTGCATTACCTTCTACATTACATTCTGAAGCACTTTTACTTATTGCTTTTATTTATATTGTGCACTACTTAAATTACCTTCTAATTACCTTTCAGGATTACCTTTCTTTTCTTATAAATTGCCTTCCAAATTGCCTGACAAATTAAATTCTTTCTTTTCTCACAAATTTTTAATCTCCAAACTTTTCTTCTTTCCTCTTTCTAAATATTTGCTGTCTATACTTGGTCATTATTCAAAGTGTGCTAGACTGGCAAAAAATTTTAGCATGAGAAACGTGAACTAGTATTACTACTTCACATTTCTGAAGCTAAAATGTTGGAAAAAATAAACGGAACACTTTATTCTGCGTATCGCACAGTGAATATACTGATTTTCGAGATCAAACTTCATTATTTCAGGCAAAAAATTGTGGAACTAATAGATGTAAAGAATGTAAAAGTAATTTATTTCAAAAATTTCATTTTTCTACAACATTTGCCTCCTCTGATTCTTTGATTCTAATTTCTTTCTGTGAAAGAAAGTATAAGTAAAAGTTTTCTGTAAGTAAAACTAGTTTTGCCCCCTCAAGGGCAGTGGTTACACTGGGTAACCACCTCATATCTCTGCATGTATTCCATGGAAAATTTTGACAAAAATTTGTTTGAGTTATTTAGACCTTAGGGACCCTAAAAAACACAATATCAAGGTTTTTTGACCACTGCCCTTAATGCGACCCTCAAAGGGTCGTTCTCTTCTTTTTTGATCCCTCATCTGGTAACTTTTCCACTCAATCTCAGTTCTGTCCGCATTGCATCATTATTTTTTTCCCCAAAAATAAAGCATTAACAGTAGGAAACTGTTGGTCAAAATTCGCGGATACGCGAGTCCGAAGTTCGCGGTTGGAGGGACAATGCCGATAAACTTAACTCGCGGGGGTAAGGGATTCCGTGATTGCCGAGTTCATGGTTATCACTGAAAAAACAAAGTTTATGTAGAGCCCAGAGATTAATAAGCCTAAGAGATATGGCGCTTCTATCTCCGCCGTGTTAAAAAACCGTTGGCCGGGCTCCGTAAAAAAACGCCTGCAGAATGGCCGTGATACAACGTGCAGTACGCTGGTGACCGTGAACATTGTTGTTATTCATGTTGTTGGAAATGAGGTTAGATTCTCTGTCGCATACAAATGTTTGTCATTTAATGGCCGATGGGATGATTAAAGTGACTTAGAATTTCAGATTCACGTTCAAAATAAATTCAGAGCTCATTAAACTTCCCAAACACTTTATTAATCTTATTAATTTAGTTAGTGGCGTTGCTGTCAAACCTCATTTTAAACAACAACAGTAGTAACAATGTTTACGGTCACCAGCGTACGCCACATTGCATACTTCGAAGGAGTCGAACAACACTTTAGAATCGTTATGCCATATCTCTTAGGCTTAGTAATCTCTGGTAGAACCAAAGCAGCTTTTTAAAATAGCTTCGCGGAGCAAAAGTCCTAGCTCTACCGGAGCAAGTTGCGGTTATACTGAAGCACTACTTGGGTAGAGCCAAAGCAAGGAAAGAGGCTGTTACTCTGAAGAAGTAGTGCTTTGGTACACCTGCAACTTTCTCCGGTACAGCTTGAACTTTTGCTCTGCGAAGCTATTTTAAAAGGCTGCTTCGGCTGTACATAAACTTTGTTTTTTCAGTGATTGGCTGGGGATTATAGTACTTGATTTCAATAAAAATTCGGGTATCTGGAAACCTTTTACAAATTCTTTAATTTCTATCTTAGGATGGAAGACTGTATCAAATAAAGGATCAGAGCTCATACCATCATTTACGAGATCAAAGCATGCAATCCAATTTTCCAATTCTAATATCAAATTTTGTAGGAAATTCCACCCCAAGATAATGCTCCAATATAATTAAAATTTGCAAGAATATTTCAAGCATTCTCTTCGTTGTGGATCAGATTACCTACATAGGCTAAACTATTAGTGGCCGCGTTTCTCAAAGAAATCACGAAACGGTACATCCTTTTGAGAAATTATATGGAGACTTCCATTCATAAAATCATGGTTACAGACGTAAGACATTTGTTCCTGGGGCACCTGCGGAGACATAAGTTTTCGGTATTTTAATCAATTAAAACGTAAAGAACGGAAAACCAGGCTTTTTTCCGGCATCCTATGGGGATTTTTGGATTCAATCCTAAGACCCATGTTTTGCATGAGGATTATTTAAATTACATTGTAACTAATTGGAACGAGTGCAATTTCACTGCGGGATACTTGGACAGTTTATCTCAACAGAGCGTATTTACTATTTAAGAGGTGTTAAACTGATAGAGGTAGACAAAAACCAATAAAGCGAGCCACCCGAAATCAGCATCAATGATTATTTCTAATTAATTTTAAACAAAATTAAATTTCAGGGTCAGAGATTTTTACCCAATTGTAGTTGTAAGTACCAGTGGCGCACCTATAAGTTTTTCTGGTATGGGGTCGAAGGGGGCACCTCGGGTTCTGTGAAGTGAAAGTTGTCAAGCTGATTAAAGTTCCACATTTTTTTTTCAAAACTCCCTAGAGAATAGCTGTTCTATAACGACTCAATAATTGTTATTTTGATGAAATTTCATAAAGCCGGTTTTTTTTGTTTTTTTGTTTTTTGTTTTTTTTTTTGTTTTTTCGTTTTTTTTTTTTTTTTCAAAACACATTACAAATACCTCAGCCCTATTCAATTATGTTTGCATACAAGTAAGTTTGTTTGGGAAAGGGAGAGTTTTGGTTCAAAGGGTGGAACAGATGTATAGTTCTTCTACCGATTTAAATCGAACTGAAGCACACCCCCGCAGACGAATTTCCTCGAGCTGTCTGGCTGTAAAGGGTTGAGATTTGAATATATACATACATATATATATATATATTTACAGTACTTGCGGGAGAGGGAATGAATATATATGAGCACGTTGCTTGAGGAACGTAATTAAGTTGCATTATCTGCAAGTACCTAGCGATTGTTTTGTGGATTTGCATTCGTCGGCTACAAAGTACATGAATTGTTATAATTTTCTCATATCTTCATCCTCCTTCGATGCGACTCCCTTGCAATTCTATTTTCCGTTCATTAACTCGCGTTCCAATTCCACGAAGCAGTTCAGTCTCCTCGTGTTGCGTGTTGCGTTGTTTCAGGCGATTCACCCTTCGAGTTTCCCCTCTAGGTTCCATCTGTGCCCTGTGGTCTGGAAAAGAAAATGATAGTCCCTATTCGAATTTCTAGTTGCACGAGCATACAAATATACGTTTCGAAAGCGTATCATTTGCACTTGGGGATAAAGCAACGCGTCTTTTGAGGCTGTATGTAATAAAGACCGTATATACATGTATATATCTCGCAATACCGGCGCAGCGTGCATTATGGCAACGTTGCATTTCTCGTGCCCATATTTACATCCATTATGAAGTTTCATGAACCATTCGGGTTGCAATGGACACCCTCAAATGGGTCAAAGTTTTGGGGGGGGGGGAGAGGAGAGGGCACACCAGTTAAATTTGAAATTTGAAGCCTCGCAGAAAGTACTCATTGTTGGAAAAAGGCAAAATTGAAGTCTTCTCCGCTGCTGAGAATATTATCGTGTCAGATGGGGCAGCGCGCGCGGAAAGAGGAGAAAGCTACGGATACCCCGTGAGCGGCCGCAACCCGGAATACGAGACTGTGGGTTTTTATGTGACTTACACACGCGCACAAATTCAACCTCACCAACACACTCATCAAAAACCCTCCGTGCTGTATGCCGGGTTGCATTTCCCCCCTGAGAAATGACGACGGGTATGGTTGACATTTGAGGGTCTGCATATAGCTGTGATATTATCTCTTTGACGGAAACTGCACTCGTGCTCCGAAGATTTCCCGGCGGTAAAAATGGGAGAGAGAAAATTTCATTAAGGTTATTTCTCCGAGTATCGATTCGGTTCATTTGCGACGAGTTGCGCCCTTAGAGGTGATAAAAAAGAGACAGAGAACTGATTTCCTTGAAGGTAAAACTACACTTAAGTGTTGCAGCTTTATGAGCAAAGAGCACCGCTGTGAACCTCCGAAAGTTTGTAATTTAGCAAAAACTCAGACGGTTATTGAATACTTTCCGGTAAAGTTTGCCTTTAAGTTTAAAATTAAAAAAAAGAAAAACTGTCGTCCCCAACAAACTCCCCGCAAACCACTGTCAACCTCATATCTCCCCCCTCCCGAATGTCTTTAATGAATTGATCCCCTCCCAGATAATTCAATCCTCCTATTCCAGTTTATAATCACCTCTCCTACTTCCAATTCTTATGGATTTTATAGTTTGCACGTTCATAAATGTTAAATGGTCTCATAGTGATAAAATCCGTTAAACCTTAAGATGTTGCAAATTTTAATTTTAATCGTAATGGAAAAATCACAGTTTTCAAAATTGGAAAAGTCAGTTATTCGAATTGAAATTTTTAAGTTGTCACTTTAATGAACCCATTTTGTTATAGAAACAGCTAATGTTACTTTATTTTAAAGGCATGTTTCGGTCAAAGAAACGTGTTTGCAGCAGTTAGGGCAAAAGTTGCCCAGTAACAAAATGTCAGAATAAGTAATTAGAATAAGCAATTAGTTAAAAGAATATGGATTAATTTGTTTAAGACAAAGTAGCCATGAATAAAAAGGTTAAAAAAAAAACAAAAAACAAAAAAAACAAGTTGGAACTTGCAACACTGGAACAGTGTTAGCAAAGAGAGCATGAGTGTCGGCCGTAAATCATTGTAAGTGTGGAGTTCCATATTGATAGTACAAAACTGCGACAAAGTCAATCGCAACGCTGCATTTGTGTTTGTATAACAGTGATCACTGTAAAAATAACTTGATAGGTCAAAGTGGGAATGAAAATTTACTTATAGCGTGTTGAAACAGTTGTTCACGAGGCGAGGTGAATACTGTGGTTTTGAAAATCGATTTCGATAGTGATTGTTCCTTTAAAATCGGATGACGCAATACCAATCCTAGCAAGCCGTAAAGTCTAGTTTAGTTATTTGGGACTTTTTTAGATTTCTCTCGCCTGAACCAAAGTCATCAGGAAGGAAATTCTTAATACCAATCCTAGCAAGCCGGAAAGTCTAGTCTAGTTATTTGGGACTTCTATAGAATTTTCCTCGCTTGAACCAAAGTCATCACGATGGAAATTCTTCGTCTTTATGGTTTCAGCTCTTTTTGTCTCAGATTAAAAAATGAATGTTATTATTGATCAAATGTCATCCGACACTCATCAAGGCCCTTAAGGAACGTAATATGAACTTGAAAAAAGCTCATTCGATTTTTAAGGGAGCTTAAACGGTCCATGAGAGACGAAATTCGCGGATACAGAGTATCCACAGCTTATTTCAATGTTCGATCTGACAAGACCGTGCACCTTTGAAAAATCGATATCTCGATAGTGAATCAATGTATTGCAATTCGGTTTGCACCGGTCGAAAGCGCTTGCTTGTGACTGACAACCTCGAAAATTTCAGATCCATCCGAGTTTATTTAATGACCTTACAGGACCTCTCGCGGCCGCAGTTAGACATTTCTTGTCAGAGTTACGCTGAAACGGGGAGTAGTTCCCCCCCTAAGATGATATTTTTTGGCTCGAAACTGCATTGGGCCCTCTCGGGACATCATTGGGACCCGAAAAAAAGCGGAACCGATATAATACGGCACACGACTGGTTCGTGAGAGACGAAATTCGCCTTTTTCCAGCCTCCAGCGCCCCTCTAAGGTCGATCTGACAAGACCGCGCGCCTTTGAAAAATCGATATCTCGAGAACGAATCGATGGATTGCGCACTGCGGTTTGGATTGGGCGGTAGCTTCAGCTTTTAGATAATTCTTGAAAAAAATTCAGATCCATCCAAGTTTTTAAACGGATCTTATGGGACCTCCCGCGGCCGCAGTTAGACATTGTACGTGAGACTTACGCTGGAGTTGGGGCCACGCCCCCCCCCCCCCGATATAGACTTTATCGGTCCGACATTTGTCAGGGCCCTTAATGAACTTCATGTGAACTCAAAAAACTCACATATGACTTCTCACGGCGCATGCTAGGTCCATGAGAGTCGAAATTCGCGGATTTTAGAGAATCTTAGATTTCTGACCCTATACCGCGCGCCTTTGAAAAATCGATATCTCGAGAGTAAATCGATGTATCGCAATTCGGTTTGGACCGATCAAAAGAGTAAGCTTACCGGTACTCGCCGTTAAAATTTTGGATCCATCTGATTTCATTTTGAGACCTTACTTGAGTTACTTGGACCCCAGTTGGAATTATTTTTTCGGAGTTACGCTGGCAAGGGGGTCGCTCCCTCTCTTGAAAAACTGTGGAGGGGGCCCTTTGCTGGGGCATACATTCTATTTTTCACTTTTTTTTTTTTTTTTTTTTTAATTTTATATTTGTGTCTAATCTAAGTTGGGGGAGGAGGAGGAGAGTACCTGCAAGTCAACCGGCAATTTACTTTTGATAGTGGCTGCGGGTCGAGGGTGCGGATTGCGGACTTTTAACTTGTTGTGGGGTTTACAGGGTGGCCGTGTCTAAACTTATGAGAAAAGAAGGCAACCACAGACCGGAAGAACGTTCAATTTCTGGTTCAGAGACCATGGACAAAGACATGGGCACCCGCAAAACAATTGCCCGGAGGGGCAACTTTTTGAATGTCAATGGAAGGTCTAGGGGACACCACCTAGAGACGGGCAAGTCTAGAGAACCCCCCCCCCCCCACTTCCGCCCAAAATAGAAAATAAATCAATTATCCTTCCAAATGGTAGAAATTGTAAGTGATTGTAGCATGTAGTTGTATCAAAAGTAATTCTATTTTTGACGTGTTTGATATTATGAATAAAGTGACAGCATCAGATGATAGAAATAGTAAAAAGCTAAGTACAACTATTCCTTCTTTATTTTCATTGTCCTGATGAATTCTAAGAGTTAACCTATTTAAATTAACAAAACCAAAACTCTTGCCTATACATTCTCTAATCATGTAATTATCGACCAGAGGATTCTGAATTTTCAAGGAAGTTCGCAAAATTCTCGTTGCCAACGGTAGTTACCAATGTAGACACGTTCATACTAGTAGATTTTAAAACTTCTTTCGGCGAGGGAGATGACGGGTGGGAAGTATGATGTCGTCTGAATCAGGAGGGGGTGGGGTAAAAATCAGGGGGAGGTCTAGATCTGGGGGGGAGAGGAATCCTGAAACTGGGGGGCGAGCTGTATAGTGGCAAGGGGCGGTTGGGCACCACTGCTTAGGGGGGGGGCTACTTCCCGCCCTGCCCCCCCCCTAAATTACGCCCCTAATTAAAATTGTAAAGTAAACTAAGAATAAAGTTTGTTAACTCTTACTCCTTTCGTTATTATTTGATCTTCGAATGTTCCGATTCTTTTTTATTGTAAAGTTTTGATTTTTCTGAATTAGGGGGGGGGGCGCCGCGCCGCCCCTCGGGGAGCGCCCATTGACAGATAAGGGAGAAAGGTAAGTGTAGGAATTTGCACGGGAATCCGGCGTAGTGTGCCGCAAAAATTACTACCAATGGCGGATCCAGAAAATTCTTTTAGGGGGGGGGGGGGGCTTCACGCCTATGAATTTTCAAATTTGCAGGGAGGAATTTATGCGATTTTTTCTGTTGAAAAAAGGCAAAGGCTACCGTGAGTTGGGGGGGGGGCGTGCCTTTCCCGAATCCGCCGCTGATTACCATGTAACACTGGGCCACGATGACCGATGTCGCATAAAACCAGGTAGAAGACCCGTGGCGGGCGTGGCATCCGTGATGGCTGTGAAATTGGGATGAAGTTGATGGACACACATCATTCATGCAATCTGCACAACGCGGCAAGCAACTGTTGTAGGCGTAGGTGCAGTAGTTCGTGGGGAGGGCAAAGGGGACGGGAGGTCGTCGCAAAACCATGGACGAAGATATAACTAGTTATATCTTCGTCCATGGCTCGGAATGGTCTTAAAATTTTCCTTAGGATTTGATCTAGAACGCAACGTTCTTACATTTTCGAAAAGTTAACTCTAGCTCTCGCAATTAACGATTAAAGGCGGAAAAAGCATGGTTTCTGGACCGCGGAACAGTGGCGTTATCTAGCGGATGAGAATCTTACTACAGGTCGCTGAGGATTCACCTTAAAACGCAACGCCGATCGCGTTCCCCAAACGAACTCTTTTAGCGGACCGAAACATCAACAATAACAGGATTGGAAATTTGAAATCATCTAAATGCATTTTAAATCGCAGAATACACGAAACATGGACACACTCCTCTGATATAAAACCCCAATATCTCATACAGAAAATTTCGTTGAAGTCTGATCCAAATTAGTAACGTAATTACATTCCCAAAAATGCTTAACCTCAATCTTGGCCAAAAACTCCCGCCACAAAGAAAAAGCGACAAATTGGGAGGACACCGGATTGGTGGAATCACATGGGTCAATCGGTCCTCGAGGACCCGTTCTCGATACTGAAACCAAGCGATCCCCCGAGCGGACCCCCGAACCATGCCGTTCCTATAAGAAAAGCATTATTGACCTTGTAGAAACGATTTCAATAGAGCATGACACTCATGCTCTAAAAAACAAAAAAAAAATTACGTAAAGTTAAGGCAGTGATTAAAATGGTTTTTTTTTTCGGCGCACAAATGCTCCAATCATACAATCATATATTTACTTCGATTATGAATGAACGCATATGTAGCAGCGTTGGCAAATAGTGCAAAAAAAAAAAGAGCGGAAATAGAAGTGGGTGGAAAAATTAAAGTCCCTTAAAAAAAGGCGGAAAAGTTGAAACCTCTAATAGTAGGCGGGAAAGGTAAACAACCATTCCGAGCAGAAAGTGCAGTTTTAATTCCTGTAAGCAGAGTAGGAGGGGGAAAGTGCTGTATGTTTCGTTCCGAGATTTTCAGTCAGTCGAGCTCAGCTTTCGACTCCGTGAAGAGGCGGTATTATATAGGGGGACTTACATGCACCTTTCCCTTCCCGAGGAGAGAGGCTAAAGAAGCGGGAACCGGAACCGGAATTCCGCGGGATCTTGTCGAGGTAATTGGACTGTCACTCGTATAAGATGCACTGTCAAGAATAGCCGGGATAAGCTATTTATCTCGATTTAGAAAACCACTTCAGGCTACAACTCCGATTTATTCATGGACTCGGACACTCAGCCGCAAGAAACGCTCGGCTCATTGCTCTGGACCACATGTATTATGGTAAAGTCTCCATTCTCTGGACATCTTCTTAGTTTGCGAGACCTGATACTCTTTCCCATGCCCTACCCCAACTTTAAAGGTATAGCATTGGTGACTATTACAAGTCCAGATTCTAATTATCGCACGTGAATGGGTCTGTTGCATACTTTTGCTACAACAATATAGAACCTTGATTCTTAGGTAAAATTCGGCGAAAATAACGATGCGCACATTAAAAACGTTCAAAATCCACTCGTTGACTCAGGTAATCACTTCAATTTCAAACAGCCCGCGCTACACTAGACACTATTTGTACCGGAATACTACTACATAGATGGAACCACCGTGCCTAAGCAAACAACATCGTAACTACAAAATGATGGAATTCCCTTCTAAATACATGAACTATTGGCTGCATTTGCTGTCTGGTCTTCGGGTTTATCAAAGATTACAAAATAATATAAGAAATGTACGCATCTAAACAAAACATTCCAATGTTTGCATAAGTTCTGTTCATGTTTACATAAACGAGATGGTTCCATCTACGTAGTTATAAGTTGGTGATATAGTGTCTAGTGTAGCGCGGGTTGTTTGAAATGGAAGGTATTTTCTGAGTTAATGAGTGGATTTTCAAAGTTTTTAATGTGCGCATCGTTATTTTCGCCAAATTTTACTTTAGAAACAATGAGTTATATTGATATATCAAAAGTACGCACCGTACCCATTATCGCCGCCAGAAAAGCGGTTATTCCGGTTTCAGGAACCTTCGTCCAACGACTTTCGTCCAATTAACCCTTTTAGATCTGAACTTCTTTTTGTTTAAAAATGGATTTTTGACCAACATAGTTGATCTTAGCGCTGCTTCCTCGTCTAAATTGATGTGAATATTGTATATTTATGTTTTCTATAAAATTCAATGTTATTCAGACGTACATTGAAATATACACCAGATCAGAAAGGGTTAACGTTTGCCTAATGTTTCAATAAGACCATTTAATGATTTTGTCCATCCTATATTTTTGGCCAAAATACTATGACAAGTCTATGTTTTGCAGTTTAGTCCAAGAGGACCATAAGTATTATCAGCTTTCGCAATCTTTATTGCAAGTGTTTGCAA
>VMOF01000001.1:56859787-56898059 GCA_011764245.1 Trialeurodes vaporariorum
ACCTAGAGGTCCTGGATTCGAGTCCCGGCCAAGGTGACAAGATTTTGGGATCGCAGACATTGGCGCGGCGTCGCGTGCCATCTGGCAACAATGCAACTGCTACATTTAAATTCGATATTTTACATGAGTTTAAATGAATAGAATACATTGTTGCCGAATCCCACGCGACGCCACTGATCGCAGATCTAGTCATATCGGAAGGACATGGATATAACTCTTCGATCTTTCAACTTTAATGGGTCTGTTGCAAATTTTCGCTACAACGATAAATAGTGTTTCATCGTAAGTAAAATCGCCCGAAAAGTCCATTGATGGCATCAGAAAGTCATGAAATGCGATAGTAAACTCACAAGAGACGTTTAATGAAATCCAAGATGGCGGTAAAATATCGAACAATCTGTATGCATGCACCTTTAACATCCAAGGATTGCCAACGTTGACAACCTCACAGCTTCAGAGGTTATGTGTTTATTTACGTTGTGATTGGGTGAGATCGATATTGTGATGTTGGCTATCCTTGGATGTTTGTGGTGTATGCATACAGGTTGCTCAATATTTTACCGCCATCTTGGATTTCATTAAACGTCTCTCGTGAGTTTTATACTGCATTTTATGACTTTCTGATGCCACCAATGGACTTTTTACGCAATTTTACATGAGATTGAACATTCTATAGCGCTGTAGCAAAAGTTTGCAACAGACCCATTCCTTTTTATCTCTTCCATTTTGTTTGTTGGATTCTAGTTGGCAAAAGAGCTAGGACACCTAAAAAATTCCTAAAATAAAAAAAAATAAAATAAAAAAAATTCTAGAACCTTTTTACAGAATAGATTCAGATGAGGAAACTAAGCAGTGAGCTGTGGGTGCGAGCAATGAATAACGCTGGATACATATGGGGAAAGGAAAAAGGGAAAAAATTCGGAAATGGGGGGGAAAGGGGGGAAAACGGTATGCGATCCGGTCTTGAAATGCACTGAAAACCGCTTTATGCGTTTGTTTATATATCAGAGGTTGTCTTAATTAAAAACCAACTCGTAGGATGGCGGCAGGGGAGGAGAGTGAGACTTGGGTTGGGGTTTGGGGAGGGAAATGAGATAGAGAGGGAGGAAGAGAGGAAACGGATCAGACGAGTGAGGTCGAATACATGCAGTCATAGCACACCATGCGACCATGTGACTGCGGAGGGTAAGGCTTAAGTGTGCTTATTTCAGCCCGCCAGCTTGGATTATGTTTATTTTTGTTCTCGAAATGAACTTCTATGATATATAGAGGGAACTCTTTTGCGAGATCATTTTATCCATGATTCGGAAGTGCAAGCGCAGCCGTAAAAGCAAAAGAAAGCTTTTTGCGTAACAATTGGTCTCTCGTATATCTACGAGCCAGAACTTTGAATCATTCCACTTGGGAAAAAAACTAAAACAAAATTGAAATAAAAATTAGCATATTTGCAGTAAAATATTAGCATCCGCACCTCTCGGCCAATCCCACCAAAGGTTGCCGTAAAAACTACAGAAAGCTTTTTTGTCACATTTAGTCGAATCTGTGATACATTATACTTGAAAAAAGAAAATAAAATTGAAATCATCTTTGTGATAAAAAATTTAAATTTTTCATCATTCCCCCGTGCAGTAATACTTAGCGCGTTGAATTATTTTCAGCGTAGATACTTATGTATAATAAAAACAAGCAGATAGTTCTGACACTACAGTGTCAGAGAAGGCGCACCTTGAGCAAATTTGGTCCCTCGTAAATCAAATTCCATTTCCATCATCTCAAAAATAATCTGTCCAGCAAAAATCCGGGTCCAAACAAGGGTGCGGCGAGTGGGTAGGGGTTAGGACCACTACGTGCGATCTGAGGACAAAACCCTTCGAATATTCCACCATCTCAAAAAAAAACTCTCCAGCAAAAGATTAGGTACGAACCTGTGTGCGATGAGTGGGGGGGGGGGTTGTAGAACCACTACGGACAATCTTAGAACAATCCCTCCGAATTTTCCACCATCTCAAAAAAAAAATTGTACAGCAAAAGTTCAAGTTCGAACCTGAAAGCGGCGAGTGGGGGGGGGGGGCGGTAGGACCACTCCGGACAATCATAGAACAATTCCTTCGAATTTCCCACTGCACATCACTAAACGCACGTAATAAACAATAAAATACTCATAAAACAATTTTGAACCCCCTTTAGTAAAAAGGTAGTTAACAATATAGTATGTCCCGCAAAATAGGGAAATGAAAAAGTGATCAGTAGTAAGAAGAAATCGGACCATGCCGAGTCATTGGTTATTAGTCCAGCCAGTCAGACCTCAACGCTCTTAACAGCTTAGATCAGCTCCAAGATGCTCATGAGACCGGAAATGTTTCTCGCAGTTTCTTGAAAGTAATCTTGGAGTCCACTGAAGGCATTATTTCCATGCAAAAATTGGTCTGCAGGTTAACTGGCAGTGACGGCTCTATCAATTTGGCAACACTGTTTTTGTCTCTATTGATTTTATATGTAAAATGATCGTTTTTTGGGTAGGCGACTGGCCTCGCCAAGAATCGATTATTTTTCATGATGTGTTAAAGTGGAGAAAAACAATGTTGCCATATTCCATTAGCTGGCACCGTTCTTTGGTTGCCCGGTAAAAAATTTGAACGTGAAGTGTGATGCCAAGTAAAACAAAGAACGCCATGGCAAAACGTAAGAAAAGATGAAGAAGTTACAGTGAGTCAAAAGACATCTCTCCTAAATGTCCCCATGACGTCCCACGACTGGTGACAGGCATTCGATCCGCGCACAATGGCCGAAATACGTCAATCAAATCTCGAAATGATAAAATATAAACTGTAGGGAATACCCTACGAACACTTTCTCACACCATTTTTATCTGAGGAAGACCCCCAGACCCCCCTCCCCCCACCACTAAAGAATTCTGGAGGAGACCCCCTAACCCCCTAAAGAATTCTGGGGGAGACCCCCACCCCCCCCCCCCCCCCCCCAAATTTCAAATATTTTCACCTCCGGACATAACTCTGCCTTCAATCCGAAGAGTTTGCAATTTTGTAGAGAAGCTGTAGGAGTAGTTGCCTATTTTGTTATTTGAAGGCTAATTGAGAGCCTTAATCTGATGTTGCTTATAACAGGGTCTAGAGTAATTCCAGATTCCAATAAGTTTTTATTCTTTGAGCTGCATTCATTATATTTGCTCTTTGTTCTTTTTTTGGGAGTTTCTTTTTCCCTTAGTTTTTATACCTAGCAGGTCGAAATGTACTGATTCTTGCATTTCCTCCATTGAGTACTATGTTTGGTTTCTTCTTTCAAACTGTGGATCTTCAAAATAATTTTTTTGTTTAATAGATTAACCCCCCTCCAAAGATGTACTTAAGTAAGTCGTAGATTGCGCAAACAAAATTTCAACAAAATTCATTCAGCCATTTTTGATTGACTTTTCTTTATAAAATTAATTTTCCTTGAATATTCTATTTTTTGGTGTGATGAAACCTATATTGCTTTCAAACAGCTTTAGACTTAAAGGTTGTATATTGTAGTAATACATTGGAAAGAAATTTCTGCCTAGGCTGGTTGCAAACGTTTTGATGCAATTTTCATCGAACTTAATTGAGTCATACTTGAATTACTTATTCCAATCATTATGTTTGTCTTCATATTTGCTTACAATTATAGTTTCAAAAGTTTTTTGCTTGATTGTACCTATATTGCCCCTCGAAACGGTCTTAAGGTTTTTATGAGGACTGTACCAGAAAAATATTTTAGTGCACACAGTGCAGTGTTTAGTGTATTTTTTTAACACATTATGTTTGTGAAAAGTTTTGTCAAAATCCATCCCATTAATGATTAACTCCAAGTTTAAAATTAATTCCTCACTTTCATTTTTTATTTTTTTTGGACAAACACCCTATTTTGATTTTTTTAACTCTCTTAAGGGTTGTATATTGTAACTGTAAGGGCTACTTTCTTTTGTAAACTAATTGTCGATTTTATTTGCCAGATTTTGTCAAAATTCATTGGACCAAACAGGAATTATCCAAATAATAAGTTTATGTTTTTATTTGCTTATATACCCATATTTTTTTCTCAATCGCACCTATATTGCCTCTTGAAAAGGTCTAATCGGTTGTTTATGGTGATCAAGAGAGGAAAGTATGTTAGTACTTTGATAGTAGATTGTGTGTAAAAAGTTTCATGAAAATTCATCCAGCCATTATTGATTGACTCCAAGTTTTTAAAATTACTTAATTTCTCACGATAATTCCATTTTTTGGCTCGAGCGCACCTATTTTGATTTTTTAAACGGTTTTGAGGGTTGAATATTGTAACTATGAGTGGTTTATTTTATAGTCGGCTGAATGTAGATTTTTTTTGCTAACTTTCATCCAAATTGATTGAACCAAACCTGAACCATCCCAAATAATAGGATTATATTTTTATTTGCTCATATTCCCATATTTTTTGCTCAATCGCACCTATATTACCTCTTGAAATGGTTTTATTGGTTGTTTTTGGTGACACAGAGAGGAAAGTATGTTAGTACTTTGATAGTAGATTGTGTGTAAAAAGTTTCATGAAAATTCATCCAGCCAATATTGATTGACTCCAAGTTTTAAGATTACTTAATTTCTCACGATAATTCCATTTTTTGGCTCGAGCGCACCTATTTTGATTTTTTAAACGGTTTTGAGGGTTGAATATTGTAACTATGAGTGGTTTATTTTACAGTAGGCTGAATGTAGATTTTTTTTGCTAACTTTCATCCAAATTGATTGAACCAAACCTGAACCATCCCAAATAATAGGATTATATTTTTATTTGCTCATATTCCCAAATTTTTTGCTCAATCGCACCTATATTACCTCTTGAAATGGTTTTATTGGTTGTTTTTGGTGACACAGAGAGGAAAATATTTAAGTTTATTGATAAGATAGTGTGTACAAAGTTTTATCAAAATTCATGGAGCCATTATTGATTGACTCCAAGTTTTAAGATTGATTTCTCACGATAATTCTATTTTTTGGCTCGAGCGCGTTTATTTTGATTTTTAATCAGTTTTGAGGAATGAATATAGGATTTATAAGTGGTTTATTCTATAGTAGGCTGAATGTAGATTTTTTTTGCTAACTTTCATCAAAATTGATTGAGCCAAACTTGAATTATTCCATTTTTATTCATTTTTATCCATTTTACCATTGATTTTAATGAAAAACATTTTTTCCCCATAACTACCCTAAAAGTCAAAATTTCAAAAAAACAAAAAAAGTACCTCTGGGGAATCTAAAACGCAACAACTGTGCAAAATCTGGATGCATAAGGATCAATGGTTCAGTAGTTATGGCTAGGTACGGAGTGACGGACAACCGGACTGACGGACAGACGCCACAGAATTTTTTTACCTAAATCTCTCTAAGTCAGAGAGGGTTAAGAAATATGAAAATATGATGGAAGGATGTTCTTATGGATGGTATTAGACATGATGAGAGGCCATTACTTTGACTAAATCATGATTGACTTTGTTGTGAGAGGCCAACTATCGTAACAAAATACCTTGAAAATCTCTGCGCCATCAGAAGAAATTGACTCGCTAACACAATTTTCAGAAAGAAATGGATCGCTGACTCATATTTCAGCATAAAAGACGCTAACTTACTTTTAACCAAACTGTGAGGCGCAAACTCAATTTACTACAAAAGTCTAAGTGCGAAACTTTTAGGCATGACTGATCAACCTCAAAACACCTAATCAGTCTCTAATTCTGATCATTAGCGTTAAAAATATTTAAATATTAAAAGTGAACACTGAACAGTCATCAGTTCAACCAAAGATAAATAAGAATTCTGAGCATTGAGATAGTGAAAGTCTTGCTGCTTGGACTCTCCGTTTTGCGTTTGACCAAACGCTATAATTAATTATAATAATTACATTTACATGAAAAAAAAAACAATCACTCAGAACGGCAAATGATTGGTTCACTTGATCACCTAGAATAAATACCGGGACAATTTGAAATCATCACTAATCAGAAAGTGAGGTTAGTAAAAATTTTTGAAGTAGAATAACTTTAAGAAAACGTGAATCAATGAACATCTAATTACTTCCAACACACTCGAAATTCAGTCGTGATTGGGAAAACATTAACTTTTCAAATGAAATTGGCATCTAAAAAAAACAGGAAACAACCTAAAAATCACGACATCAAAAAAGCTCATTTTGCCATTTGACCACAAGGGGGCGTAGTATACTCTATTGAGTAGCAGACCGATTTCAATAGGCGCACGTAGTACCTACGGTGCGCCTAATACGGTCCGGCAAGAATGGATGACAAAAGCAGGGCTGCCGTTTTGCGTAGAATCAATGCTATTTTTTAATTCCCCGAAGATTCCACCGGTTGAGGAAAGATTACACAGTTCAGTTCAGTGCATTACTATGATAAACTGAAATACTCGCATCTGTAATCTTTTCTCAACCGGTGGAGCCGTCGATGACTTTAAAAAACTTGCGGATATTTTAATTAAGTAACGGAGTCTCCGCCGATTAAGGAAAGATTACAGATCAGAGTATTTTCGTGCATTATAGTCATACACAGAACTGAACTATGTAATCTTTTCTCAACCGGTGGAATCATCGGTGAATAAAAATATAGCATTGATTATACGCAAAACGGCAGCCCTGGTATGAAGGGTGAAAAAAAGTTTTCAATTAAAGCATTCCAACCGACCTTGACCGACGTCGCCGAATGACTCAGCGCCGGATTTAGGCACGGGCCACGAGAGTCCCTATATACTATGAGAGTTGTGCCATTGCTGAATCCATTTCTGGTTGGCTCTCAGATTTAGTCTGTCAAGAAAGCTCCAAGAGGCAAATGCAAATGGTGGAGGGTTTGTTTACTTTTCGTTTTTAAATGGCCCACGGCAAATTTGTAAATCCGGCGCTGCGAATGAGAACGAGCATTTTCATGGAACAGTATAACACATGTCTGGACGAAAGCCCGGGCCTTTCTAAGGCGGCTTAAACTTGTTTAGGATTTAACAATTTTTTTGGATAATTTTTAGGATTTAAGAATTTGTTATGAATGAGGATACATCGAAAAATGAGGTAAAATGCTCCATTAAGTGTTTTTAAAATTACCTCTTCACATTCTTTTCCTTGTTTACCGATATGGCTCGGTTTCCATGTATATTCAAACTAGGTCGAATTACGTTATATTTTGGACCCGCAGTGACGGTTGGTAGTCGAAAAGAAGTGAACGGAATTTTGTGAATTTTGGTCAAATTTAAATTCTGTAAAAACGGTGTGAGCCGTGAAATAAGTGAGCGTCGAATGCTTTTTACAGAATTGTTCTATCTTGATTGCCGAGATATTTATTAGGAAAACTTGCTTTTTAAACGATTCTCGTACATGTTGTCTCCGTCCACTCGTTTGTTGTATACGTAGAGCCCTGTTATTAAGATCATAAATCGTTTCTGAAACAATACGGGCGTGGTAATTATTTTCACACCCTTAAACTTTAATGTTAGATTCACGCAACCAGTATTGTTTCGATCTTTTTCAAGAAGGCTTATACATATATACCTTGTTCCTTTAGTTTCATTTCCGTAATAATTTTTTAACTGAAAATGAAACTCCGGCTATTTCATAACGTCTTTATCGTTTTTGTGGGTATTTAATTTTGTTTGTTTATCGTAGCCCCCATTTCAGCATCATTTGTCTTGTTTTTATAATTATAAATGAACGCTCAAAATCGCTCCACCAAAAGTTTGCCCAGACCTTTTAGACCCATCATTTATCGAATGATAATCGTTTTTAGTGATGAACTCATCATCCGGTGAAAAAGTTCGAAGAGCGTTCCAAACTATCTCTCTCACTGTCACGTGACACCTATATGGGCCTATGTACTTATCTCACTCTCTCATCGCTAAAATTGTATACTGAGACATTTTTGTAATATTTTTAAAATAGAAATGAATTCCTCTATAGAGTCATTTATTTTGCGATTTTGAGAAGACAGTTTTGGGAAACAGGACCCCGTATACGAAAAATAACTAAGGTAGGTGACCCAAAGGTGGCCAGGCTCTTAAGGTGGCCCACCCCAGCTTATTTCAGTTAATTATACGAATTGACGATAGATGGCGTTAGTGCTGAGTAGCAGAATGCTATCGCTTCCCCCGCTCCAAAAATCAAGCGAATTGGGCGATTCAGTCGGCGCAGAATAGTGCAACGTCCATTCTTGCAGGTCTTCAGCTAATTTTCACGGAAGTGAACAATCATAAAAGCTAAGCCCTTAAATTGATTCCACCTTTGACTTTCAATTCATCATAATCATTATAATTTCTGGTGTAACTAGGGTCTAGATTCCGTTTTGAACGACAAAATAGCATTTGAATACTTATTAACGAAAGAGCTTGATTCAAAATGGGGGTTTTTCTCCCCCCACCGATTTTCCTGAAACTTTATATTTTGATAGTACTTGATAAAAGTAGTCTTTTTTTTTTCAAATAAAATTTTTCCAAAAATAATTAGGGGGGGAGTTACAGTGTTGCAAAGTCGCACCTTTCAAAAATGCATAACTGTCGCGTAAATCATCCAATTGAAACGCGGTTTTCACCAAAATATGCGGATTTTAAAGCACTTTCATGCCATCCAAACGGAATTCAATTTCAATAATTTTTGACTTAGTTATCGTCATTTTTGTGATTTTTAGGCCACTCAAAATCTACTTAAAGTGAAATAAAAAAAAAATGGTATTTTTTTATTTTGACCGGGTTGAAATATGTCATTCCTCTTTAAATTCTGCGTAAAATGAGCTCAAGCAGAATGCAAGGCGATTTTTTGTTCCGGAGTTATATATTTGTTAGTAAGCGAAAAACGAGTTTTTTAGGGTGCCCATGAGCGTTCGAGAGAGAGGCTCAAGTCAAATAAATGGAAACGGTATTTTTTGATTTTGATCAAATTAAAATATGTTATTCCTACTTAAATTCTGCGTAAAATGAGCCCAAGCAGAGTGTGAGGCGATTTTTTGCTGCGGAGCTATGCGCGTTTTAGTAAACGGAAGTCGAGTGGTTGAGGCTACCCGGGCTACCCGCGTCTATCAGCCTCTCCATAGAACGCTCGACTTTCGTTTACTAAAACGCGCATAGCTCCGCAGCAAAAAATCGCCTCACACTCTGCTTGGGCTCATTTTACGCAGAATTTAAGTAGGAATAACATATTTTAATTTGATCAAAATAAAAAAATACCGTTTCCATTTATTTGACTTGAGCCTCTCTCTCGAACGCTCATGGGCACCCTAAAAAACTCGTTTTTCGCTTACTAACAAATATATAACTCCGGAACAAAAAATCGCCTTGCATTCTGCTTGAGCTCATTTTACGCAGAATTTAAAGAGGAATAACATATTTTAACCCGGTCAAAATAAAAAAAATACCATTTTTTTTTTTTCACTTTAAGTAGATTTTGAGTGGCCTAAAAATCACAAAAATGACGATAACTAAGTCAAAAATTATTGAAATTGAATTCCGTTTGGATGGCATGAAAGTGCTTTAAAATCCGCATATTTTGGTGAAAACCGCGTTTCAATTGGATGATTTACGCGACAGTTATGCATTTTTGAAAGGTGCGACTTTGCAACACTGTAACTCCCCCCTAATTATTTTTGGAAAAATTTTATTTGAAAAAAAAGACTACTTTTATCAAGTACTATCAAAATACAAAGTTTCAGGAAAATCGGTGGGGAGAAGAAAAACCCCCATTTTGAATCAAGCTCTTTGAAAGGGGGTGTCTACCTTTAGGTGCATTAAAAATATTAGGGGTGGCCACCTTAGGTGCATGTTTTGCGCGATGTCAAAACTCTATTTTTTTTTTCAAACGCTAAAAAAAACCCTCAAAAACAAGCAAATTTTATAAAAAATGAAATTAGATTGTGATAGCCAACTGTCTGAATAGTTATTTGACATATTATTATTTTTTTTTATCTCTCATGACTTATACGTGCATATTGGCCCCAATCATAGGTATGGCCACCTTTGGGTCACTTACCTTAGAAAGATGTAGCTATAAATTAGGGCGGTCATGTATAATGTGAGAGAGATAGTTCAACCTACTCCAGACTTGGCAACACTTAAGTCTCTCCTGCCTTCACGCGGTGCTAATCAAATCAAACGGGTCACCCTAATGCATAAAGGTTTAAGCTATTAACTAAAGTTCGTTTGCTCGTGTTTACTTAGATAATATATGCCACACGATTATCTACTGCAGTTTCTTACTGTATCTACACCACCTATGCAAGGCTGCAAAATCTGGACAAATCTGTCCTTTCCCTTCAGATTAAAATGTGAAGTGTGTGTTTCTCTTGCCAAAAACACGGCACCACTGGCTCACACTGCACTGGCTCATCAGCTCAGAGCTGCCGATTTGCGTAGATTTAATATGGCATTTTAAAATTCACCGAAGATTCCACCGGTTGAGAAAAGATTATAGAGTTTAGTTCAGTGTATGACTGTAATGCACTAAAATATACTTGTGTCTTTTGTCTTTTCTCAACCAGTAGAGTTGTCGGTAACTTTGAAAACTTGCGGATACTTTAATTAATTTACGGCGTTTCCACCGATTGAGAAAAAATTACAGATCAGAGTAATTTCGTGCATTACAGTCAGACACTGCACTGAGCTGTGTAATCTTTTTTCAACCGGAGGAATCATCGGTGAATTTCAAAATGCCCTTAAACCCACGCAAATCGACAGCTCTGCATCAGCTGGCTCAGCAGTTTCATCTTTGAGTTATTTGATCGAGTATTTCATCGTAATTTAAATCATATACCACCTAAAAGGTAGACTTATCTAATGCTAAGTAGAGTCTTAAGCAAATACATTACGTAACACAGAGAGTAATGGCAGCGCCTGCATTGTGGGGCATAGGCAACGAGCATGGCAGTCAGTGTAAATCATATCTGCGAGACTGAGTTAAATGTGTTTTATGCATAATGCCTTATATCATATGATGCGGCTGAGACGTTTGACTTTCTAAAATCACAAAGCTTCATTGAGTCTAGAAACCTTCCCGCACGTATCCACGAATACGATGACTTCATTCATTTTAAGGATCAACAAAATATCAATGGACCCGTTGCAAAACTTCTGCCACTCAGCAGTGAATACGGATTTAGCGAGTCGGTTGCAAACTTTTTACGAAAGCTTGAGAGTAGAGTCCCTATATATAGAGAGTTAAGACTAGAGGGTGGTCAACTTCTGATTTGGTCGATGAGTTTTAGGTTCTACGGACGCCGCCATTGGATGCGATTTTGCACTTTTGTTTACAATCGTAGTTGTTTACCAACGGTGCTTTACGGATAAAGAGTTAATTTTCGATGAATCTGTTAATTTTAAACACGATACACCTCTGAAATGTCAAAAAATCACAAAAAAATCTTTCAAAGAGTAAATAGATGTCGATCAACAAAATCAGTGAAAGATTACATAGTTAGAGACTCAGCGGCACTGTAATCTTTGCAGTAGACCGAAACACAACAACGACCCTCAGAATGTAAATAAATGTGCAAAATCGCATCCAATGGCGGCACCCATGGTTTCACTTGGCTTAACTCTCTACATATATAGGGACTCTACTTGAGAGAGACGGTCATTTCGTCGTGCAATTGATCAAAAATAACATTGAAAGCATCAGATAGTTACAAAATTGACTCAAAACTCAATGAATGCGTGACCAAAGATGGCTGTCAAATAATAAAGTCACAATGGAGGGATATCCCGTGTAACCGCAACTTTCTATTGCATCCTATGTACAGTGATAGAGTCCCTATATGTATATGAAAGAGTCAAGACACGTGAACAGAAGTGAAGAAGAAGAAGAGGTGTCTGAGGAGCCTGGAGGCGCGCCTCTTGTTTACATTTTTATCTTCCCGCCAAAGATTACTTATATGTGCATGTATTCGAGTGGAAGTAATCTTTACAAGGTCAACCTAACCTCCAATACCCGTTGGCTTCACTACCTGTTTTAAAAGTAATGCATGAATTTTATTCTGTTCTGAACACATTTTCATCAATTTCTAATTCAAATTTCATCAGTACAAGCTAAAAATGCCGAAAGTTTCCTCAAAGCTGGGCAGCAGTGAAGGTGGTTCCAGGAAGATGCACGGAAAAAAGCCACGGTGAAAATAACCATACGGATATCTGATTTTGGCACCTGCTAGATGTTATGGTAAAATTAACCAGAAGTATACTATGTTTTGACTAGGTACTAGGTGATGTTACCTGATTGCAAGTCGAATTTACTCAAAGTATCGGTAAATGTACCATACTTCTGGTCAAGTTTACCATAACATCTAGCAGGTACCAAAATCAGGCATCCGTATGGTTATTTTCACTAATGTTTTTTTTTTCCGTGTGTAAACAAGAGGCGCGCCTCCAGGCTTCATAGACTCCTTCTTCTTCTTCACTTTTCAGCAGCCAATCAGAGATGGAACCTCGTATGGCGAGACTCTTTCATAAATAGGGACTCTATGTACAGTAAAGAGCAAATGCAACGTTGCCAGACATAAAGCGCTCTGTCACTGCAGTGTGAAATATGCGTAAACAGCTTCGGGCAATTGATGATACATTACATTATGGAAATCAAGGCATGAAACTAGCAAAGAAAAATGGAAGATTATAAACAAGAACTCGATACGATTACGCCGATACGATCCTACCCCTCATCATAACCTCTATTCCATAGAGGTTTTTTTTTTACATCCATCCTCCCTCCCTTCCAAACTAATCTTTCTACAAGGCTTCTTCATTTCGTTTGGCATACTGCGGTACAAGCTAGCTCCTCAGCTCCTCCTTCTCCCCTGGCAAACGTATTCATTGCTGAGGGCCCAACCTTGCAGAACTTTCAGAGAGAAAGGAAAAACTCAGAATCCAACAACTTACTTCGTAAGCCTATATTGGCTCTCTCTCTCTCTTTCTCTCTCTCTCTCTCTCTCTCTCTCTCTCTCTCTCTCTCTCTCTCTCTCTCTCTCTCTCTCTCTCTCTCTCTCTCTCTCTTTCTCTCTCTCTCCTCCCGCGTAAACGACTTTCACCGGTATACAGCGCAAACGAGCGAAAAGGGCGCGGAAAAGTTTCAATAATTTCCACCGCTTGCTTTTCCGCGCGAGCTGCTTCCCACGCGTGCCGCGGTCTTTAGTGAGTTGATTTATTGAAGTTGCAAGCCACGGGGAGCTTTTTGAAGTCGGTATGCGACCGATTTAAATGCAACAAGTCATGATAGCGAACTTGTATATCGCCTCTTCCTCCACATCACCCCCTCCCCATCCCCCCTCCCCCCACCCCGTCCCCTCCAACGGCCCCTCCTGCGAGCTTTCCCTCTCTCTGTCGAGGTCGTAACTTCATTCCCGCGTCGCATCTTGCATAAGGAACAGGAGGCACATGGAACGAGAGAAAACGGACCACGAGGTTTACAGCTATAGAGAGACATGACGAAAGGTGGGCGGTTACGATGTGAAGTGAGGGGTACGGGGTGCAGGGATGCGGGGTACGAGGGACAAAAGCTTCAGCTCATGTCTCGTCGAGTCAAGTTTCACAAGTCTTTTTTGATGACGTACACGGTTGCCTTTTTGGCGGGAACTTAATGTAATTTTAAAATAAGCTGACTCTCGACGCAACGACGTTTCAAAATAAGCTGACTGGAGACTGATGGGAAAGCGAGCGGGAAGTCGAGCTCCGTATGTTAGTTTTGAGTGAAAAGGCTGCATCATTTATGAGACAGCATTCCCAACAAATTATTTACTAGACCTTTAAAGGTCAAACAATGAGCTAAATTTATGGAGAGGTGACGCTGCCCTCAGCACTGTGGTCCGAGATTGAAAGAAAGAAAGTGGCCCAAAATTAGTGAAAAGATAAGTAATCAACAAGTCAATCTTGTCAACTTTGTCAACCTTTAAAGCGTAATTTAAAACTTCCCAGTGATATTTATCAAGTTAAATTACTCGTTAAAAGTGCATGATTAATATATAAATTGGTCTTGAAGGTTTCTGGATGATAAATAGATAATTTACATTCTGATTTTCTGCCACTTTTTGACGATATTTTAGTGCGGCACCATGTCATAAGTTATTGCTCAATGGGGCAGTTACAAGGGTCTGAAATTTTGTGTTTTTTATGAAGGAAATGATAGTACTTGATGAGCTGAGAACAACGGTGCCTTTCGTTTTTTTAATAGTGTCCCGGTTTTGGAGATACAAGCGTATAGAGTTGTAAAAAATCGTGTGCGTAGTGACGTCACTACACGGAATCCCCATTTAAAACAATGTATTTTGGGCCAAAATCTCATCTCCGAAATAATGAGACTTAATTAGAAACCAACGGCATTTTTGTTTTCAGCTCATCAAGTACTTTCATTTTCTTTATAAAAAACACAAACTTTCAGACCCTTGCAACTGCCCCATTGAGGTGGTATGGACGGAGGGTTTGTCAGCCAATTCAATTTCAACCTTCAATCTGGTAATTAATTTAGTGCGTTTAAACGAAAGTGCAGGTGTTTCAGGGTGTTTACCTAGACGCAAAATTCTAATACATCTATCTAAGTGTGAAAGAATCGCTTGTTTCTGTCATAAATCAGTTTTTTCATCAAGTAAATTCTTGAAAAACAAACGGTTGTACAGATTTCTGTGTTTAGATGAAGCCCCACTTTGAGACTTTTTCACCTTCATATTAAACCAATTTCAAATTGATGAGACAGGAAACTTTTGATTTATGGTTGAAATTAAATTAATAAGGAGGCTAAGAAACTGAGTCCGAGTAAAATGTCCTTAAGTGATCGCTATCATGTCTGTCTTCCCGGTTCATTCCATATTAGATGCTAGGAAGCCTCTATGTTCGTTAGGTGCAGTGGTCGACGTTGTTACATCGTTGAATGAAAAGTCTACAGAATTTTACATATCCTTCCCAACATTATCTCCCTTAGAATGCATTCAAGGTCAACGCATGCAGACAGAAACATTTGCGACAGTGATGTTTCTTTATCTAAAAAATTTTTATTTTCATTTAAATGACTGTCCCAATAGAAATAATTACAATTTTTGATTTGAGGTTAAATAGAGGCAATTAAAAAAACCCGCCATCTATGGTTGCCTTGATGTAAAAAACTTGTAAAACCAAAATGCGTATTTTTTCACGAACTTTGGAATGATGCTAATCGTTTTTGGATTTAATGAATCCGAAAGCATGTTTTTACATAATTTAGCCAAAAAAAGTGAAAAAAACCAAGTAAAACCCCCAAAACCCCCCTCGAATTTTTGCATACAGCATTTTCACGGCCAAAATCGGCCAGAGCGCCTAATATTACACCAGAGTACTTATTTACGAACATTAAGAAAAATTCACGAGGGAGTTATGACAATTTTTCAATTTGTTTTTCGGAAACTTTTCAACATTGTAACTTGAAAAGACTACAGTTTCGGACCCATGTTTATAGGAAAAAAAGTCTTATTTTTACCTCTAGAATACGTCCTGAAAATTACTGTATCCAGTTTTGTTACACCCTTTATAGCTGTAGTTTTTACTCGTTGGGGATGTGACTGATCCATCGCCACTGTGCCTTCTTGACTAATGGGGCTATTGCACACTTTTACTATAAGCGATTTAACAGTCGATTGTGGCGTAAAAACCTCAAAAAATAACGATGGCGGCACTAAAAACTTCCAAAATACACTCCTAAACTCAATAAACGCAGTTATTTGCGCGAGCGTAATGGTGGCCGAAGCACTAACAATGGGAGATTCCTATCTTAATTTCGTCACTCTTTCCATGTTGACAAGGGTGATTCACAGAGTAATTAGTCATCAGAGTGATGATCCACATCCGATGAATGGTGCCACAACACCTAGTGACACCGTTGTCAAATGAAAGTAGTCTCGTATTGGTCACTTCTTGATGGAGTTTCAGAATTATTAGATGGGAATCTTCCATTGTTAGTGCCTTCGGCCACCATTACGCTCGCACAAATAACTGCGTTTATTGATTTTAGGAGTGGATTTTGGAAGTTTTTAGTGCTGCCATCGTTATTTTTTGAGGTTTCTACGCCATTATCGACTATTAAATCGCTTATAGCAAAAGTGTGCGATAGCCCCATTCTTGACTTTGATTGGTTTTTTTCTCTATGGTAAAGACACTTATACACTTATTTGTCTAATTTTTTTTTTTTTTTTTTTTTTTTTTTTTTTTTTTTTTTTTTTTTTTTTTTTGACTGTGCAGGGATTGATCGGAGATACACCTGGCGACGCTTGCTCTACCATCCAAAGACACCGATGTCGAGCATCGAATCCACACCGCAGCACCTTCATCATCCACCAGTGACCCATCATCACTCGTCGGCGGGGTCAACGGATACTGATATGACCACGCTCGACACTCATGAGCTATGGCTCCCGGACTCGGAGCCCACTCCGTCGACCCTGTCAGCCCTCCACCAATTCGGCGCCGAAATGCTCCGACTATCCAGAGGGCTCGAGAGTGTTGGCGCTTCCCTCTCCTCCCAAGGATCATCACCGACACCTATAAAATCAAGGTGAGCGCAACTTTATTTCTCAGTAAAGCTAACATCGCAGTCAGACCTAACCCTTTCGGTCATTAATGCCAATTTTGGGAAAGATGCAAGTATACTTTCATATATGTAAATTAACTTGTAAAAATATACAATGTGTCTCTTGTGTGTTTCTAAGTGCATGTCATCAAAATGTGGTTGATAGACTGTAGAGGGAACGCCTAAAGTTAAATTACGAAGCTACTTCTATTTTTCTCATCCAGAGCGCACTAGGGTGCTTTTTGTCACTATATAGCTCCGTATGATCCAGCTTGGACCATCCTATTAAGATCTGAAACTGGTATAAGTGTCGTCCAGCAGACGTCCATGCCAGTTCCGAGAAACAGGCCAAACCACCTTAATGATCACCCATGGATCTCTTATGGATCGGTTTCTCGGAGCTGGCATGGATGTCTGCTGGACGACACTTATACCAGTTGCAGATCATAATTGGATGATCTAGCGATGATCTAACGAATCTACGCTGGATCATACATGGCTCCTCATTAGATAAAAAATGTTTACTGGGTAGTAGCACGGAGTCTTATAAAAATTTGAAAATTACACCAGTTAAAAGCTTGAAAAATTGGCTTGAAAGTAAATGAAACTATACCAGAACACTCACTCAGCCAGTATTGATTTGAGAGGGGCAAAGCTTTTTTCGCCATGCTTTGGGAATTTTTCAAAATGAGCTCATGGTCGATCTTTAACCTTTGATAATTCGAACACTATCACACGCTTTGACTCAAGGTCTGCACAAAAATTCTTATAAAAATGATGCAATTTTACCTGAGGTGTTTCAAGGTAGGGCTTGCAATTTGAAAATGTTGAGAAACGAGAGTATCCGGTGTCCTCTGAAATATCCCTCCTTCGCAGAAAAAAAGATTAGTGAAAATAACCATACGGGTACCTGATTTTGGCACCTGCTAGATGTTATGGTAAACTTAATCAGAAGTATGGTACATTTACCGATACTTTGAGTAAATTCGACATGCAATCAGATAACATCACCTAGTACCTAGTCAAAACATAGTATACTTCTGGTTAACATTACCATAACATCTAGCAGGTGCCAAAATCAGGCATCCGTATGGTTATTTTCACCGTAGTTTTTTTTCGTGTTGAAGTCATCTTCGGGTTTTGAAAGTATTTTAAAATGAAAGTTTTTTGTTTGTTTTTTTTATTAAAAGTTTCAAAGTGTCAATTTTTGTCAACTAGGGCCCAATAGACAAAGTAGGAGGAAGAACAAAAATCAAAGATGAAAGAGATAAAAGTTACATCCATGCCTTTCCTAGGTGACTAGATCCGGGACCGTCAAATCTGGTCACCTCTGCCGGGACTGGGCCCGGAACCTCGGGGTTAGAGGCCAATGTATAGCTGATCACCAGACCACGAAGGCCGATAAAATGACAGTTCAGGTCCCAATTACCGTGAAACCGATTAATATTCTAGTTTTATGGTCAATGACCTGGTCATTCTGTTGCCGAAAACCATTTGGAGTACGTTACGTGAAACACCCTGTATATAAAGGTATTAAAGGCGCTTGCTGTTTGGTGCAACAGACTCTTCCCACCGATTACAATTCAAAGCGAATGCGTTCCGAAGCGTTACATTTTATCCCCGTGAAATATTAGACCCTTCTTCGATATGAAACTGCCCAGCTGGATAAAAGTTGGGTAATTTCGAGTGTTCCAAATTTTGTTCGAATCACAAACCGCGAGCACGGTTATTAACAGATTTCGCGTCAGCACTGAACTTAATCGGACTCTAGAGGCCCCTTGAGTTACGCTGCGGCCGGTTTGGCTATTGCACGACCGCAGCCCCGTTCCCTGCTGCGTAATGCCCGTTTCAAAAGCGAGACAAAAGTTTGCGAATCTTCTAGCCAATGCCTCTGATAAGTTACTAGCACGTTCAGACTCTGAATCTAATATATCGCTCTTGCACAACAAAGAGTCTTTACAGGTGATTCTGTTCGGTAACACAACATTTTGCTGACGTCGAAATAATAAAGTCACAGAAATTGCACCAGTGGCGGTTCGTGCGATCTGGCAACCATGCTTATTTTTCATTTAAACCTAAGCAAAAGTATCGATATCTGGGGGTGCAATTGCACTTCCCAATGATCGATTGTTTTACATAGTTTTAAATGGAGAGAATACGTTGTTGCCACATTGCGCGAGCCGCCACTGAATTGCACTAAACGTTAATTAATTACTACAAATTGAATTTGTTCTTACATTCTAGCCCCGCATTTTCTGCACACAAAAAATATAAATATATATGTACAAATACAGGATGACTATGAAAAAGTCTTCACTCAAAAAATAAGGTCGTTGCCACTCGATAAACTAAAGGAACTTCTTCTATTTTCAGTACGATCTCAACACAAGTCTCAAGATTGAAGTTCTTAACTACAACTGCCTCGAATGCATGTACTTTTACTTTCAATCAACTTCGTTGCTGGTTTGCGTAGAATGATGCAGTTGTAAGGGTCTGAAATGACATTTTACTCGGACTCAGTTTCTTAGCCTCCTTATTAATTTAATTTCAACCATAAATCAAAGTTTCCTGACTCATCAATTTGAAATTGGTTTAATATGAAGGTGAAAAGTCTCAAAGTGGGGCTTCATCTAAACACAGAAATCTGTACAACCGTTTGTTTTTCAAGAATTTACTTGATGAAAAAACCGATTTATGACAGAAACAAGCAATTCTTTCACACTTAGATAGATGTATTAGAATTTTGCGTCTAGGTAAACACCCTGAAACACCTGCACTTTCGTTCAAACGCACTAAATTAATTACCAGATTGAAGGTTGAAATTGAATTGGCTGACAAACCCTCCGTCCATACCACCTCAATGGGGCAGTTGCAAGGGTCTGAAATGTTGTGTTTTTTATAATTAAAATGAAAGCACTTGATGAGCTGAGAACAAAGATGGCTTTGGTTTCTAATTAAGTTCCATTGTTCTCGAGATGAGATTTTGGCCCAAAATACATTGTTTTAAATGGGAATTCCGCGTAGTGACGTCACTATGCGCACGATTTCTTACAACTTTACACCTGTGTATCTCCAAAACCGAGGCATTTAGACAAAAACCAAAGGCACCATTATTCTCAGCTCATCAAGTACTACCATTTTCTTTATAAAAAACACAAAAGTTCATACCCTTGCAGCTGCCCATTGTTGGTCCCTGAAATGGTAAAAAGCCCCTTCCATTCCTTGAGCAGCAGCCAACCTAACTTCTAAGATGTGACTTTAGTTATAGTCACCCATGTATATTATATTGAAATATGCAATGGAGAGGAAAAGAAAAGAATCAGAAGTAAATTGGGAAATGATAGACCAGGGGGGGGGGGACTTCAAAACCCCATAGTGTATTAGGACAGATTAAAAAATCATACCAAGAATACATGGACAAAAAACAGAGCACGAAATCCCGGGTGACTTAGAGCTAGTTTCAGTACCTAGTGTACTGGTCCGACCTCGATTGATAGTAATCTTTGGACTATTTTTCCAACATTGCTCCTCATATTGCATAATCGAAATAAATAAAACTGAATTTGAGTTTTGGATTATCTCTCAAGAATGCTTTAAAATCAAAGAACAGAAGACTTTGAAAAGTTTTGTTGTATTTTGATTTGAATGAGTGAAAATTGAAAATGTGGCAAATATTAACAATCAGGTCCATTTATCACACTCATCTTGATTTACCGGTTCAGTAACATCGTCTTACATAAAGAGGGTAAAGGAACAACCGACAAAATGAAATAAAACAGAAGTAAATTTCATTTAATTCTTAGTGTATTATCTTATTATGTTCTTCATTTACAAACTTGTCCGAGTTGGTCACCTAAAGCTCCACTCTCCCCTCTTCGTTCTCGTGTTTTATCTCTCCGCAATTTTTGTTCTTGTCACTGGCGCAACCAGGATCTCTTCCATCTCTCTCATTTCCCATTTGAATGTATAAGTAGGAAAAGGACAGAAAGAGGGGGTTTTATCCCATTGTCCATCCTTGTCTAACAAATGCGCTTTTTAATGGAGAAAAGAGAGAGATGAAGAAACTCTCGGTGCGCTACTGGTTCTTGTCATAAAATAAGCTGCGAGCTAATTCCTGAGTCGCAGGTAAAAGAATCACGAACTTTCGGTCTTTCCTTTTCTTTTTTTCCCCTCACCTCATACGTGTATTATTTCAGCTTATATAGTGACAGCTGACATTGAGCGTACTCAGTTTATATTTGCAACAACACAGTGCTGCTAGATAGTCTGGATTCAACCCATTTGAATGAACGTAAACTATACCATAGGATGATCCAGAATGTCTGTATATTTCAGAACGGTGCAGTAACTCAAACTATCCGACTATGAGAAAAAAGAGGCAGATAGGAATATGCGCTCGAAAAATCTTAATTTCGTATTTTTAAAAGCTCCTGAGCCGCCTTAAGGAGGTTCTGAGGGAGTGCAAGAAGCAAACAAAAATCGGTTTTTAATCGCTTTAATGGCAACCTCTATAGACGTCAAATTTTAAGTTCACATAAAATTTCATGCAAAACGCTGAAAATAACAATGAGATAAGTCAATTTTCTATCTATTTTAAGGTTCGGGAAAGGGGAGCCCCCGGCCCCCGCGCTTAAGTCTCTGTGATAGCCGAGACTATTTCAACCAAATTAGTCCCAGAATCTCTCGAAAAATCCTTTTCCCTGGTCTAAGGGGGCCGTTGGTGGAAGGCAGGGACTCTATATCCTTCAATGCTGTCCCTAATTGGACATTTCAAGTTAATATCATCGACGTAGAAGCTCGCTAAATATTCTTTCTCATGCTACCGATGACGAGGGACTCGATTTTTTGAGTCTAGCAAAGTACTCAGGGGCAATTGAGGGCCATTTGTGAGGGTGGGGGGAGGGGGTTCTAGGTCTTAAGAGTCCCCCAGTGCTTTGCGAGACCCAAAAATTCGATTCTCTTTTCAACGGTAGTCTGAGGAATCAATATTTCGGGAGCTCTTATGTCGATGATATTCACTTGGAAGGTCCAATTAGGGGCCAGCCGCACAGAACCTTTAGCAGGAATGCGAACCGTTTTGGCATTTGGAAAAGAGTCACCGCCTTCCACGAACGGCCTTTAAGCGTCCCTCAGTACTCTGCAAGATTCGGAAATACAAGTCTCGTCGTCGAAAACCCGGAAATGCAATTTTTCGCGAGACTCTGTGACGAATTTCGGTTGAAATGGTTTCGGCTGATACAGGGACTTAACCCTTTATGGACCAAGCCCGAGTATACTTCATTTTCTCCTCTGGTCTATTTCACATTTTTTCAGTCCTTAATCCGGATAAACTCGATTATCGATGAAAACACTTACAAGAAAAGGCTTCGTTCGGGTGCCTTCAATTCGTCGTATAGGCAATTCCAACTCCCACGAGTACTAACAGTTAACTACCTTCCCTGCATACACGGAAGAGTGGCGTTCTTTTGAACAAACCTGGTCCGTAATGGGTTAAGCGCAGGGGCTCCTCTTTCCGGGACCTTAAAATCGATAGAAAATTTACTTATCTCAATGTTATTTTAAACATGTTGCTTAATATTTTGTGTAGACTTAAAATGTGAAGTCTTAGCTGTCATTAAAGCAAAGGAGAGAGCTCATAAAACCGTACTTTGTTTCTTGCACCCTCTCAAACCACCTTGTAGTAGGCTGGCTCAGGATCTCTTGAAAATTGAACTTTTCGGGTGCGTTTCCTTATCTGACTTTTCTATCTCAGTCAAAAGTTAACGCCTTCTCTGCGGAAATCAGCTGAGACGGGTTGTTTGGGTCACCCTGTACAACTTTTGTCCTGGATAGTAACGCTGTGAGCTGCATCATAACTTTTGCATTAATAAGAAAAATTGTATATGGAGCACGATCTCCAGCGGAAACAGGCAATCTTTTTAGCGACTCGCCAGCTGCATAAGTTTTTGTCTGGAAACTGGGTAAGGAATAAGAAGAACTTTTCGCACGACTTAAGGTTAAGTTTCAAGTTTTATTCGTACTATTCTTTTTTTTTTTCATTACGCGGTCCGAACTGTATGGTGGTTACATTTTCTAAAATAGAGAACCATGCAAATTGATGTTTAGATAGAGATTGAGCAGTTTGTGTCAGCCTATTCTAGGTATTGCTTCATTCCGGTGGAGGGTCCGCCGCGTTGCATAATAGTGTCTATCTACCTTAGAGACTAAGTTTCTTCTTATCCTGAACAGATTATAAGTTAAATATTCCTTGATGGGAGAACTGATATTGCTCACCCTAGAAATTGAAGAAGATCCTTGCGATAATTTTACGCTCCGGAGTTTAGATTATTATTCCCTGGATAATTTCATCGACATCACGGTTTTAGTTCACTTTAAAGTTCAAATCAACGGCTACAGTTACATCAAACATCGATTAGTGATTTATTTGTACAAGAGGTTACTTGTTTTGCCTATTAGTGAAATAAAAGGATTTACTACGATACTTACTTGTAAATTTTCCGCAAGGGCTTCATCTAAATATTGATTCACTGCACGATGGGACTTTTTTTATTGGCAATACTGTTTTACTCGTTATCAATAATAATTCTCTCAGAATCAAGCCCCGAATTTGAATTTGAAAGAACTAGTACAATGACCTTCCTAAAAGGCGTCTTTCAAGAATGAGAAAAGGATTTTAATAACTTTTTCACAGTTTGCAAAGGAAAAGAAGCCGAAATATATTTTTTGGTGTCGGCCGAGAATCGAAGACAACGTTATTGGGTGCAATCTAGCAACGTTGCATAGTGTCGTCTTAAACCCTCACAAAAATCCGAATTCAATAAATACAATAGTTTCGCCTTTGTCATCGGTAAGAAAGAACAAAATGAAACGTTGCCAGATTGCATGCAAAGCCAGGAACTGCACTGTCTTCAATTTTCGACAGTCACTGAAAAAGGTGTATCGGATTGTCTTCTATGCAAACTGTAAAGAGGTTATGAAGATCTTTTTCTCAGCCCAGAGAGACGATCTACTCCGAACGAACTTTTAAATAATCGTATCTTTTCCTCTTCTCTTCTCTTCTCTTCTTCTCTGTTTTTTTTTTTTTTTTTTTTTTTTTTTTTTTTTTCCTTGCTGTCGTCGACGAAACTCGATGTTGACAAAGAGATGGTCGATGAAAAGTTGGTCCAGCTTTTACATTGTGACCCAGAAAATCCGGAAGTACAGAATAAATATACTGGTGCAGTGAAATATTGAAAAACTCTTATATATTTCCTTCTCTCCTTTTGATGAAACATTTGAAGGTAGACTGAGCCAGTACCAAGATCCTTGCTTCCTTTACAAAATGCATTCTGACTTTACAGTATACAGTACCTACCTATTCAACTGAGCGCGGGACTTTTATGAAATCCTTTCAAGCTTAAATAAGAGAGTAGCGCTGGCTGCTCCAACCGGGAGAAAACCTTTCTAATCTTCAACGCTTATAGTTCCATTGCATTTTTTCTAATGTATTATTCAGTCAATTTTTTTTCTTTCCCTTTTGCCTCTCGTGAATAGACTTGTCCCGGCGAAAAATGCACATGCAGTGTATAGACTTTATATATAGTGTTGGCTTCCACCTTTTAAGGCGATAAAAAAAAAGTTTGCATTAGCATGATTTTAATTAATTCTGTCCTTTTGCTCACTTCCCTGTCTTTGAACAAAATAATGGATTCAAAGTCTCCGACTGTCCATAAAAAAGATTTCTAAATAAGTAACACCATGTAAATTAAATTCTTCGCTTATAGTCTTTGTAATTCATTTACCAACTTATATCCGCCTATATAGTATATATCCATGCAAATCATACCACTAGCGCACGAGTAGGAACTCTTCCGTCTCTCTCATATTTCCTTTGAACACATAAGTAAGAAAAGGATGGAGTGAGAGGGTTCTATTCCCTTGTCTATCTTTGTCTAGCATTTGTGTTTCAATGGAGAAAAGAGTAAAATGTAGAATTTGTTTCCATCGAGCCTACCCCCATTCATTTCCCACGAGACGCAGCTTAGATGCAACTGAAAAGTAAATTCATAAATTATTTCGGAAGAATGTGTAAGACCCAATATCTTTTGTTAGGTCAAAGGTAACAAAGCCCATAAAAAGGTAAAGACTCCTACAACTTGGGGGATTATATCAATCCGAAGCATCACGTCGAAACAGTAAATTAATATAGTTGCAAGTCATAATTTCAAAACGGGAAACATTATTTTCCGACAAGATTTCATCTTCAAGACTTAAATAAATTGCTGGATGAAATGATTACTAAAAATAAGTTAAAACTTATCAGAAATCTTAACTCGTTTGTTTTTTTGTTCAACATCCGTTCGGTCTCATCACCTTAATAATTGTTGTATTCGTTAGATTTGTTTTGGTTGTTTCACAATTCACACAGAAGATAATCTGCTGCTAATGGGTTAAAGGTCGTTTTGCTTACGGCAATAACGTCTACAATTTTTTTTGCTTGTATAATTAAAAATAGGTCTACAATAATATTTCGTCATTAGCTATTTAGTCTAATGTGCCCAACCACCAGCATTTTATATCTCCTGATTCCTCGCCCATTCTGTAATTATGTGTACTAAATAAGGTCTAATCGCAAAATAAGTCTACCATATTCTTTTGCCCACTAACAAATAACGTCTAGGTTTAAAATGTCATTGAGAACGCAAACTGCTTATTTTCTAACTAAACTTTGAGAACCTCGGGATTTTCTATAGGGCAATTACCGGGAAGAAAAAATATTCAAAACAAGGTTGCCAAAATGCAAAAACTAATCACAAAAGCAACAAACAAATTAAACAGAAAACAAGAAAATTCTAAAAACCAATAAAAAAACAAACTACAAAAAAGAATAAAAACCACTACAAAAAAAAGATGAAAACCCTCGAGGGACAAAAAACTACAAAAATTAAAAAATGAAAATGCAACAATGACGTCAAAAATCACACAAAACACGTAACACGGTGTGTTCCAAATCGATATTATTCAATACTTTACATGGAATTAAATGGGGGCAAGATGATATTAATAAATTTCGCAGTTACACTGCATGTTTAAAAAAACTGTTTATTTTAGATCTCGATTTGACTGACAAAAACAAAAGTAATAAGATAATTGGTACAGCTAGAGCCACAAAGTCACGAGCTAGCCTCAGCGCTTGTGAAAGATAGTTTTTCATAAACAGCAGTGACTCACAGTAACTCGTTCCTTCCACATTGCCCCGTAAGATTTAGTATGAATGACTGTGAGAGTAAAAAAAAAAAACAATATGACTCATGACATTTTCCAGCGTCAGTATATAGTCCTGTTACAACAGAATCACCCTTTATTTTCTAATTCTACAGTTCTATTTCTATAAAGTATAACAAATTATTTTGGTTGATTTTCAGGAGTTCGTTTGATCTGAGGGAAGAGGAAACGGCGCCGTTCGAGAAGTTCGCAAAAGGGACGATGGGTAATCACGTCTCGCTCTCGCCAGTTCGGGCAACCTTCACTTCATCCACGCTGATGAAGAGAAAAGTCGGGTTCCAGAAGCGGAGAGCTACGACCGTATACGAGTCGGACCTCAAACTCAGCGCCTCACGGAAGAGAGGCAAGAGCCTTCGAGAGAACACCCTGGAATTGTATAAAAGCTACGACCACGATTCGGACCTATCGGACTCCGGCATGGACGAATATCTAACCAACGAAGACCCTTTTGAGAGCCCCGAAAAACACAGTAGAGGTGACTGCAACAATATTCCGAAAAACCTACATTCATTCCGGAGAGAAAAATCTCAAAAAACCGCCTCTTTTGAGAGAATAAAGTCTGAAAATATAATAAATCAATTGAACTCAACTTTAATGAATGACGCCAAAATGATCAAAGGGGCTTTAAAACTTGACACAGGAGGAAGGGGTACTCTCGTTCCACCAACTAGACCCCCAACTGAAGGACTTGAAGGGATTTTAAAGAGTGAGACAACTGACATCTCACCTTTTTCCAGATCAAGGTCCGGGTCTGAGTCTAACTTGAGTGAATCCCCAACTGTGAAGCGGAATAGCGTCTCCTTACCCAAAAAGAGACCCATAAAAGATAAAAGATCATATAGCATACACAGCTCAGATGTTAAATTTTTTAGGGATTCCAATAAGCTTTTAGGTAAAGCATTCAGTCTTAAATTAAATCGAGGGGGTGGGATCGGTAGCTCACCACCTTCAGGCATAGCGGTGGACGAATCGAGCGGTCCACGCAGATCTCGCCGTGATAAGAATAAAGGTAAGGAGACCGAAAGGAAACCAAGCCTGCGAACGATTCAAAACGCTTTGTCGGATAGCGCGAAGGATGAAAGTTCCAGTGAGGACGGAGAATGTTCGTCAGAGAAAGAATTTTCTTCGGCGATGGAGGAAGAGGCAAAGCTAGGTGATACTGGTGGTATTGCGTTACCTCCGCCTTGCCGATGTCCTTACTTTGGCGAGACGGGACGGGGGAAGGATGGCGGTGGAGGCGCCACTAGCGTTGGGACAAAGAGTCCTTCTCATCCTCATCTTCCTTCACCAGGACCAATCAAAGATAGTAGAGAAAGAAAAGTTTCGTCGACGACCGCCGCAGGAAGAGGAGCTAATCATACAATCGTTCGTTGGGGGACCAGCAAGAGTCAAGATGGAGACTCGAAAGTGAGAACAGAGATATTGATTCGAGGAGGGGTCGTCAAAGAGGTGGATGTAGCATTGTCAACGAACCGACCGAGGCGGTCGTCGTCGGCGACCAAGCCAATCCTTCGCCGAGCAGCCACGGTCAGGAACACTGTAAGTAAGGAGAAGCTGCTGCTTCTTAACAAGTTGAGCGCCGACTCACCAGGTGGGTTACATCAAGCCCCGTCACCGATTTTGTTTAGGTGCGGGTCCACGATAGGGCCTCCATCTTCGTCGAATGTCAGGAACCACCACAGCCGGAACTCGAGTCTGATGACGCGAAACTCGTCACGTCACGGCAGGATCATCCGACTCGAGCAGAAGGCAACCAAAGTCCTCGGAGTCGTATTCTTCACGTTCGTCATTCTCTGGGCCCCGTTCTTCGTTCTCAATTTGTTGCCCTCGATCTGCTCCGAGTGTGAGAGGAACATCAACAAAGGAGTCTTTGATTTGGTCACTTGGTTGGGTTATGCTAGTTCCATGGTCAACCCGATATTCTACACTATTTTCAATAAGGTTTTCAGGCAGACCTTCAAGAAGGTGCTGTTGTGTAAATATCATAAAACTGAAACTTGGAAACCGGTCCCGAAAAGATGAATCTTGACTTTGTTGTTTGTTCGACAGAATCGGTGCAGACAATTTGGTAATCGATATCTTGCGGCGATACAAATCTATCATAGTTCAGGCTTTTTCCGGGAAAAGGCCGGTAAAACAACGGGTGTCTGATGTCGCTCTGTCTGAAGAATCAGCATTGTGATTGGAGTGAGACTTTTGTCTGAACGGCGCCCCCCCTTTTAACCATTTTTCTAGAAGTGACCTCAATTGGCAAATCTACAAATCTAAGTTAAAAGGATGGCATTGACTCCATTGTAACGTTTCAAAATTTCTTTCCGCAATTTAATTTTTTTATTCAAACCAATGGAAACAATTTCGTAAAAATTTCAACTACATTTCTTTGTACTATAAAAAATAACTTACAATTTATTTTCATAAACTGTACCTATTTGTTCTAATTGTTAGTTAAACATTAAAATGTGAAATGATATCTTAAAACCTCACAATGGAGTGCGGCCCGTTTGAAACTAGAGGGCTGGATTGACGACTGCTCCGTCAGAAGGTGGACGTTGAACACCCGCCCCATTGGCAGCCCACGGATTTTAGGTTTCTACGTATCCTCATTACACTGCGTATAGCAAATTTTGTAATGAGATCCGAAAATTTACATTTAATAATTGGTTTAAGCTGATGAAGCAAAAATGATGTGTACGCAAGACTTTATACTGGATTTGTTCAAAAACAGATTTTTGTTACATCCGCCCTGTTGACAGATCAGTCCTCACTTCCTCAGTTCCAACTTGAACCGATCAAATATAAAACTATATGTTCTCATAAAATGACTGGATCAGGGATGACGTCGTCAGTGAGGCCAGATTTGTTGAATCGCTTGTCTCCAAAGCAGACACCTGTCAAATCATAGGGTTTTATACATGTACATGTAAAAATAGATACTTTATCTTGTATCACTATGATGGGAGACAATGACGTATGCTTATAGATAGAAAACAAAAGTGTGACCATTTAAATAGCACTGTAAGTATTCTTGCGTCATTTTTTTTTATTTTTATTTTTTATTTTTATTTCATTTCTCTTGACTTTTTTTTTTTTTTTTTTTTTTTTTTTTTTTTTTTTTTTTTTAAGTTGTTAAAACCGAAAATAATACATTTGAAGCACAGCATCAGATATGAATAAAAATGTTCAGTTTAAAATGCAAAATTTCTTCCCCTTTAGATCCCATCATGATGGTCATTCCATTAATGTTTGGCTGGAAGCTTGACCTCGAAACTAAGTGTGGTGACCAGGGCTGCCGTTTTGAGTATAATCAATGCTATTTTTCTATCCACCGATGATTCCACCGGTTGAGAAAAGATTACACAGTTCAGTTAAATGTATGACTGTAATGCACGAAAATACTCTGATCTGGAATCTTTCCTTAATCGGTGGAGACTCCGTTGATTAATTAAAATATCCGCAAGTTTTTTAAAGTCATCGACGACTCCGCCGGTTGAGAAAAGATTACAGATGCAAGTATTTTAGTTTATTATAGTCATGCACTGAGTTGAACTGTGTAATCTTTTCTCCATCGGTGGAATTATCGGTGAATTGAAAAATAGCATTGATTATACGCAAAACGGCAGCCCTGGTGGTGACTACAATCGATACATTACTTCCCAGAAAAATCCTCATAAATATATTTACCCCAAGCATAAACATGGCAAAACAGGGTTTTGGCTTTTGTGAGCCCCCTTTCTCCAACCATCCGTCCCTCCAACTTGAACGCAACTATGCGTCTCTCTGTGTGTGAATTCTATCGACAATGTAAAAGTGCCAAAGAGCGTGAATTTCATTTCATAGAACTATACACAGTTTAGCTATTATTTTCAAAAGTCTCGCGAGTTCATTTACTTCTGCTTCTAGTCGCGTAAAGATATACCATCCAGTCACCTGAGACCTAGAGTGCTAGAGTGATGGGCAAATCATCGTTTCCGATTACATAATTGATTCCATTTCTGAAGTAATCGAGTTGAATTTTGAAAAGAAATGGGAAAACGAGTTATTGATTACCATCTGCCCAACTCTGTCGTGACCACGTGTATTTAACATCATTACTTATCAGCATGTTCTTGAAGCAGACGAAATTCTTGGATCTTCAACAAACAAAGATCTCGCAACTCAGCGAAAGAAATATTGTTTGGAGAGAATACATCAATGCTCTTGGTGGGAATAGGATATTAGACTTATCCTTTCATCAAAACCTACAGTTAATTATCCCTCACTGAAATAAAATCATTGCACAGAATTACCAACAATATGTCCTTCCATCTATTTATTATTGTTTCTTTTTTCATGATTTATTTTATCAGATCTCATCCATATTTTTTCGTAACTATTGGATTTTAGACATGGAAACTCACACAGCTTAATGTAGCATTCTGTATAACAATTGCTTCCAGTCTTTGTACAAGTACATTTTTAAGTTCTAGAAAAAAAGTTCTAGAAAAAATGTTATTTTTGATTTAAATTCAGAAACTATAGTCAACCTTTTTGCTTTTATCAACCTTAGTTGATTTTTTTTTTTTTTTTTTTTAAACTCTCGTTGACCGATGTAGTTTTCTGTAATCTTCAATGGCATCTTCATCTGTCATTATATTTTAGAAGTATGAAAAAACCTATTTTTGAATACTTTTATTTTTTTAAATCAATGTAAAAATCTTCTCTAGTGGATGTTATTCATTATTGTTTGTGATTGTATATTATCTCCTTTTATATTGTAAAGTGATCCAACCCTTTTGCTCCTGCTTGTCAATTTTCGGTTGTAGGTTTTTACCGAGACAGTTTGTTTAATGGTTGCATCCGCATCTGATTGTGAGAATCCATGTTATATGTAGGCATTTGAACCAAAAAATCATGATTGTTTATCTGATCTGTTACTCTTTTTTTTTTTTTTTATTGGTAGATATTTTTATGAAACAAGAGTGTGGCGGTCTTTTTGGATACCTCAAAATATAAATAAAAAAAAATACAACAAAAATTGTTTCCGTGGTAGTCATCTAAAACTTCTTCAGCCAGCTTGAAACTTGCAGTAGCGTAGGCACCGCCGTTTAAGATTCCGACAGTTTACAAATCGATAGTTCCGCAGTTCAAGTCATCCCTCCCGACTATCGCAGCTATAGCAATCACTGGCTTTAAATAGCTTTTAATTAATTGTACTTCAGAAGACAACATTGTCAACGAAGAAAGATACTTAAAATACTACTAAAAATAAAATACTACTTAAAATACTAGCGGTTGCTCGCGGACTTTGGCAACAAGGTTTTTCCTCCATTTGAATTCATGTAAAATAATCGAATGAATAGTGAAGCGGCGCTCCACCAGCAATCGATTGTTTTACATAGACTCAAATGGAGGAAAAACATTGTTGCCGAAATGCACGAGTCGCCGCCACTGATTTAAACGAAATTCAAAGTCACAAATGAATAAGGATCCTCGAATCGCTGAAGTGGCGAAGCGTGCAATTTGGTAACAATAATTTTCCTTCATTTCAGCTTGTGTAAGAGTGCATGAAAATCGATTTTCCTACAAGTAATTGGTTCCTTAAGAGTCGATTATATATGTACGTTAGTTTGAAAGAATCTACTTAAAAGAGGAAAACCAGTGTTGCCAAATCCCACGCTTCGCCACTGGCCGCGTTCTTTTTCTTTAAGAATATCGCATTAATCAATGCATATAAGTTTATAGTCTCCTTGTCTACAGTAATTCTTTGAAAAGCAACAGAGCTGGCAGTAAAATTGAAGGCTTGGCTCATATAATCTTTGTGTGATTCAAGATTCATTTAGTTAAGAAGATTCCATTTAATAGTTTAATTGTATATACAACTTAGTATAATTATAGCTGATTGAATGATTAAAGATCATTTCTATAAATGTGGAGACGAATATAATTTTTTTGTCCGACTTATGTTGAATGTCCTAATTGTGTTATGAACATGTAAAAAACCGTTAGATAGCATTCTGTCTGTGGCACAGCGTACCATTTTCCAACGTTGTATTTCGTTCATTTAATCCCGTGAAAATTCTCAAAAGCTGCGAGGTGTGTATTTTGCAGTGATCGCACCCTCAAATTTTGCCTGATTTGAGCTATGATTTAGGAGAAGAAATGTACAAAGTACGAAGCCAGATTGCACACGATGCCGCTGTCTTTTGTAACCCATGATTAATTAGATAAAAAAAAACAACTTTTTCAAAATTTTGATTTTGATTTAGAGTTTTAATTCAAAATGTCAATTGTTTTTGTACAGTTGCAGTTACTATAATCAGAATGGAATCCAAAATGTTTAATGTGTATGCTTGTGCGACATAAAAAAACAAAACAAAAAACAGTACCATCATTGATTTATTATCCGGATGAGGAATGAATTATTATTGTTAGAAGTTAAATAAAATTGATACTTTTTCATTGTTTATATGATTCATTTATTATTTCTTCTCATTTGCTACTTCCGTGTTTGTTTGAATACGCTGAAATGCACAAAAACACTCTGAAATGCAATCTTTCCTCAATCAGCGGAGACGGAACAGACTTTCAAAAATCTGCGGACATTTTGATATTTTCACGGCTGTTTCATCGATTGAGAAAATCGAGTGTTTTCGTGCATTATAGTCAAACACTGTGCAGAATTTTGGTCCATAAACAAATTGGGGGGAGAAAAAGAAAAAAGCAATGAACCATCGACATTAAAGCTTGACACACGTATTTTTCGTCTGGTTTAGTCATATTGCTAGATCAGACAATGTAATCTTTTTTTTAACTGGTGAAATCATCGATTAATCGAACAATTCTATTTGAGATCCGCTAAAAGGCAACCCTCTTGGAGAATCTTTTTTTTTTTTTTTTTTTTTGTTTTTTGTTTTGTTTTTTTTTGTTTTGTTTTTTTTTTTTTTTTTTTTACCAATCTGAACCTTTGAAAAAGTATCGATTTCTTGGTGGGGGAGGGGGCGTTCTACGGAATCTCCGGTTGATTGATTTTTTTTTTTTCCCATGGGTTTAAATGTGAGTAGAAATCGAGATGATATCGCGCTTCACGAGCCGTGCACTGCCAACACACGAGAAGAAAGCTGAATAAGACGAGAAAAGCAAATGACCTTATCTGAGGAATCAGAGTGTATATGAGGTGCAGGGCTGCCGTTTTGCGTATAATCAATGCTATTTTTCAATTCACCGATGATTCTACCGGTTGAGAAAAGATTACACAGTTCAGTTCAGTGCATGAATGTAATAAACTAAAATACTCGCATCTGTAATCTTTTCTCAACCGGTGGAGTCGTCGATGACTTTAAAAAACTTGCGGATATTTTAATTCATCAACGGAGTTTCCACCGATTAAGGAAAGATTACAGATCAGAGTATTTTCGTGCATTACAGTCATACACTGAACTGAACTGTGTAATCTTTTCTCAACCGGTGGAATCATCGGTGAATAGAAAAATAGCATTGATTATAGGCAAAACGGCAGCCCTGATGAGGTGAGAGCTTGCTTTTAATGAATTGGCAAAGGAGAATGAGAGCTGCGGGGATACTGCGGGGGGGGGGGGGGGGGGGGGGGGGGGGGTGGTGGGAGCGGAAGAGGGTTGGAGTGAAGCAAGTGTGAGTTAATCGAGAGTGTATAATTTATTAAATCAGAAGAAGAGCTGAACAGAGCTGAGATTAGTCAGAGTGCTCAGAAGAGATAGACGGTGTACCACACGAGCCAAAGGCGTTCATATCTGCAAAAACCAGGCAAGGGAGAGGCTTTTATACAATATACACTCGTGTGAGCTAGATCCTATATTTCTCATTGACCTTAAATTTGACTATAGAAGATGAGCCTCGTACACTCGTACACTGAACAGAAACGGATAAGTCCACGGAAAAAAAAGATTAATGAAAATAACCATACGGATACCTGATTTGGCACCTGCTAGATATTATGGTAAACTTGACCAGAAGTATGGTACATTTACCGATACTTTGAGTAAATTCGACAAGCAATCAGGTAAAATCACCTAGTACCTACTACCTAGTCAAAACATAGTATACTTCTGGTTAACATTACCATAACATCTAGCAGGTGCCAAAATCAGGTATCCGTATGGTTATTTTCACCGTAGTTTTTTTTCCGTGTCCGCAACCCGCGAAACTCGGGGAAATAAAATCGCCTGAAATAGGCGAATGTTACCTTGTTACATTGCGTAAACACATATTTTTACACATTGAGATATTGTAGCGTTGGCTGAGCTGAATTTAACTGGGGCGCTTCATAGTTTACAGTCCTGGAGACATTCACTTGAACAAGTAAAGTTCCATTTGCTCATTTATGGTCGCCAAATATTAGTGGCGGCTCGTGCAATTTGGCAACCATGCTTATTTGTCCTTTAAATCTATGCAAAACTATCGATATCTTGGGGGTGCAAAAGACCTTCTAAAGGTCGATTTTTTAGCATAGGTTTAAATGGAGAAATTACGTTGTTGTCACATTCCACGAGCCGCTACTGCCATATGCACAGAATACTCTAATCAGAACGGAAACTCCCATAAGAGCCAATGGAAACAAGATTTGGAATTCACTGGCACAAACTGGCAACTGTGCCTACTCACTTCTCAAGATGGCGGACATGCTTTTTCAGACTATACAACCAATCACAACTCGACCAGTTGCCGAAGATCTGCCGAAGATTGCCGAAGATGCTCACTTTCGAACATGGCGGCCCGAAGTAAAGAATGTTTCAAAATGAATTAGAGTTTCCGTTCTGATTAGAGTATTCTGTGCCATATGTTTTCCATTGCTCGCTTTTTCGATGTTGCGTCACTACTTAAAACCCATTAACTTATGTATGGTATGGTGCTTTTTCGCCCCACCTTTCAAATTTTAAAAGAGCCAAATATGGTCAGCGTAATGGAAAACTTTTGCAACAGCTATAGAGAGGGTCTATTCGGGTGTAAACTCACATGAAACTAACCTTGGGAGCTTCAAATAGTTTCAAAATCCACTCTCTAACTCAATAAATCTGTTTAGCGAAATTCAGAGAATCGGCGGTGGAATGAGCAAGTCACCACAAGGGGAAGTCCTATGCAATCGAAACTTACTGTGCAGGGAAAAGTGAACCATAGAGAAACTTGCAATGGGTCTGTTGCATACTTTTGCATGAACAATATAGAACCTTGATTCTTATGTAAAATTCGGCGAAAATAACGATGCGCACATTAAAAACGTTCAAAATCCACTCATTAACTCAGGAAATCACTTCAATTTCAAACAGCCCGCGCTACACTAGACACTATTTGCACCGGTATAGTACTACATAGACGGAACCACCGTGCATAAGTAAACAACATCGTAACTACAAAATGAGGAATTCCCTTCTAAATACATGAACTATTGGCTGCATTTGCTGTCTGGTTTTTTCGGTTTTTCAAAGATTACGAAATAATATTTGTAATACACGCATCTAAACGAATCATTCCAATGTTGGTAAGTTCTGTTCATGTTTACATAAACGAGATGGTTCCATCTATGTAGTTATAAGTCGGTGATATAGTGTCTAGTGTAGCGCGGGTTGTTTGAAATGGGAGGTATTTTCTGAGTTCATGAGTGGATTTGAAAGTTTTTAATGTGCGCATCGTTATTTTCGCCGAATTTTACGTTAGAAACAATAAGTTATATTGATGTAGCAAAAGTACGCAACAGACCCATTGGATGGGACTCCCAGTGGCGAAGCGTGAACTTTGGCAACAATGTAGTTTCTCCATTTAAATTCACCAAAAAAGTCGAACGCTTCAGTCATCGGCGATGACCAGGCATGTCGACCTTTCTAATGTGTTTAAATGGGGGGGGGGGAAGAAACGTTGCCAAATCGCACGCCTCGCCACTGAGGACTCCCCCATTGTGACCCACTCTTTTAACCACCATATTTGAATTTCGTTAAACGCATATATTGAGTTTGTGAATGGATTTTAGAGACTTTACGATACGCTTTCAATGTGGTTTTAACGCGATTTTAGATCGGAATTGACACTCCGTGACGCTCTAGCAAAAATTTGCAACAAACACATTCCAATTAATTTAAATCGACTTTTAAAAACTGTTTCGGGATATTTTTTATTTTATATTTTCTCGATTAAAACAAAGATTTAGAGAATTATTATCATTTTCCACATTTTCAAACTGATTTGCAAAAAATAAAAAAAATAAAAATAAAATAAAAAAAAAAAAATTACTTAAGTGGCTCCAAGTGATATACAAAATAAAGTATTTGTCACATAATTTGATAATTTTTAAAGTAACCCTCACAATATTATCAAACCCAAACATTTTGGCGGTTAAGAATTCGAGATACGTGGTGAACGCTTGCGTAATCAAAGCATCTTCTTGTGCATTCTTGTCTTTCTAAACTTATACGTTTCCTACAGTCTTACGTGATATATTGTAAAAATAAGAGGTGAAAAAAACTTCCTTCTCCTTATTAGGGGCTCTGACAGGACGAAACATCATGTTACAAGCTTTAACAAAAAATACAATGTCGATCAAAACTTTGAAGCACATATAAAATCATTCATGACATACAAATGTTGATTCATTCTTTCGACCGATTTCTGAACAGTAATTTACGATCAATTAAAAGTAAGCATAACTGCAGCAAAGAGAGTAAGTCGTGGCAGTGTTTTATTCATAGGGTAGGAAGAACAGTTACTAGCATACTTTGTTGCGTCCGGACATTGTTGCATGTTGCTAGTTTTGGTGAATCTCCATCTGTATTTCCGAGTTCCTTAATAAGTAGATCGCATGCGGCCTTTAACATAAAGAAACACGCAGATTGTTATTTTTTTTAAATTTGACTACGCTGTTCTCTGAAGCAAAAATTTCGCACGAACTCCATCCAAAGGGAGCTTCACGCCACACCCATGGTCACCCATGTTGCCAGATTTGCCGGAAAAAGTGCGTATCTTCCGTTTAAATCAATACGCGAAGTGCACGAACTATCATATTAAAATTTGGCAACACTGTGTCCATGGCGAGCGAAAAGCCTCTGCATAATGAGGGGTGTTTCATTAGTGATTTATTAGCCGGCACTTAACGTCACGTTTCCTCCGTATAGCTAGGATTATGTTGCAAAATTCATATGCTTAATGGTTTAGTGAAGGAAACTATGTATGTTCCTGTGATATAGTATGATAGGCATTGTAAGTACAAATAGTCTCACAAAGAGAGCCGGAACGCAGTAAATAAGCTGCAACGCGTAGTTTTCAGGCCTCATAATTCTTGGTTCAGACTCGCCTTAGTGAATCATCGCCAAAATGGGTCTTTCACAAATTTTTGCTTCAGCAATATATGCTTCCCCCTTCCTTAAAATGAATGAAGAGAAGTAGAGGGAAAACCGCGGGTAGTGGCGGTTTCGATCTCATCACAGTTTTTTTTTCCGCCCACCCCCAAGGGGTTGGAAAACCCCCAACCACCCCCCCCAACAACCCTCGACCCTTAAGCCCCACCCCCTACCCCAAAGGGGTTCGAAGAACCCCCCGACAACCCTCGACCATATAGCCCCCGACCCTTCGAGGACCCCCCCGGCAACTTTTTTTCGCCCGACCCCCACCCTTCAAGAGGACCCCCCCCCCAAATATTTTTTTCCCCCTGCGAACCCAGCGCCAGCCGTCGCCCGGGCGAACCGGAGTCGAGTCAACTCGACCCCCGCCCCGCCCCGCCCCGCCTAGCTAAAGTGAACCCGAGTCGCCCGACGGGACTCAGGATTATCTTTTTCATTCCGGGTGAACCAGAGTGACGAAAGAATAGAGAAAAGCAAAGAGGTATTTTTTCTTACACTTACACACTGAAACAGAGTTAGACCTTTGCGGTAATCTCAAACATCTTGCAACAAACGCGGCGTCCATCTACTACGCGTATTCGTATCGTTGAATGTACACGCTGTCGGGGAATTGTTTCTTGCCTGATTTTATGCAAACTCCTCATGATTTCCGTTTCCCGAAGATCATTTGAAGGCGAATTTTCTGTTGAATTTGAAGACGGTGGTGACATGGAGATACTCACAATTGAAGTCGGTAAAAGGGGGTATGAGACAGTGGGTGTACTCCTGCTCAGAAGTCCTGACTTCAAATTCTTATTGCATAAAAATCTGATGAGGGAAACTGGGACCTTTTGAAATCAAGTTTTGTGAGCACTATCATGCCCTTTTATATCCCCTTTTGCCGTAGAAGTCTTCAATTTTAAACGATTTTCGAGCAGGTGGTTCAACTACGCAAACAATTGCACTCTCGCTCGCTGTACCTAGCGCGTCAACGCACGGCGCCGGGAAAGCATGAATAGAAACGGTCGCGCAGTTGGCGTCACCGCACTCAGATCACAGGTGTTAAAAGTCGGCGCCACGGCACTCAACAGTTCATTAGACCTTGTTTTTTCGAAACCAAG
>VMOF01000001.1:56898559-56954385 GCA_011764245.1 Trialeurodes vaporariorum
TGATATTAAAGATAGCCAATTTTAAATTTTTTCCCCCATACTCTTTTCCATTCTCTCAACAGAAAAATTTAACCCTGTCTACCTTTTGATATTTCGCCTGGTACTCATTCTTAGCGTGCATCGACATTGCATACGTTTGAAAATGAAGGAGTGACAGCACGGAAAGCCGACACCGCTTCGCAGCGCGGCTATGGAGGTTCTTGCCTTATTGTTTGATTAGTTCCTCAGATATTGCTGTTATAACACAGGGGTCTAAGCATCTGCTTAGAACAAATTATTTTTAATTCTGTTCAACGACCCGAGACCAATCAATGCCACGTCCAAAGTAAGAGAGAGAAAAAATTACCGAAGAAACAATTGAAACGAACTTTACTTCAAGAAATTGGAAGAAGATTTTGAGGAAGGAAGAAGCCAGAAACTTGGGCCGCGACTCTTTTTCCACCATTCAACTCAACTACTTTTCTCACAATGTGACTTTAAGTTCCCTGTGAAATACCCTCATGTCGCGGCCCAAGTTTCTGGCTTCTTCCTTCCTCAAAATCTTCTTCCAATTTCTTGAAGTAAAGTTCGTTTCAATTGTTTCTTCGGTAATTTTTTCTCTCTCTTACTTTGGACGTGGCATTGATTGGTCTCGGGTCGTTGAACAGAATTAAAAATAATTTGTTCTAAGCAGATGCTTAGACCCCTGTGTTATAACAGCAATATCTGAGGAACTAATCAAACAATAAGGCAAGAACCTCCATAGCCGCGCTGCGAAGCGGTGTCGGCTTTCCGTGCTGTCACTCCTTCATTTTCAAACGTATGCAATGTCGATGCACGCTAAGAATGAGTACCAGGCGAAATATCAAAAGGTAGACAGGGTTAAATTTTTCTGTCGAAGAGAATAGAGAAGAGAGTATGGTGGAAATTAAACTTGGCTATCTTTAATATCATGCCCTTTGGGCGGTTGAAAAGAGAGCCATTATTATTGCTAAAGATAAGTAGGATTAAATTTTTCTGTTGAAGAGAATAGAGAAGAGAGTACGGTGGAAATTAAACTTGGCTATCTTTAATATCAATGCCCTTTGGGCGGTGGAAAAGAGAGCCATCGTTAATATAGTTGGGAAACATTTTTTTAATCTTGGCCGGGTTTTACTTGACTTTTGGTGTAAAGTTTTTTTGGAAAATACAAGCTTCGTGAAAGACGGATCGGAAACGAATTTAAATCCGATTCCAACTGCATACTGGACCCTGCCGCAAATTGGATCTGAACCAGTTTCAAGCAAGTTCTCTGAACATAGTTCAAGATGGATTTAGGAACTCAAAAAAAAAGGACTTCAAAACGGTTTCAAACTTGCTACAAGAAGCTTCATCAACCTAGTTTCAAGTGAGCTTTCAGCCGATTTCTTAATCGTCCAGTCGGTTGGCCAGTTTAGTGCTTCGTCTTGAAACTCGATTGAAACCGAATTAGTCGAAGTACTTGCAGCCGATAGGAATCTGTTTCCAACAAGGATCAAACCTAGCTAATCAATCGGATAGACGTCAGGTTCAAAAGCTCCATATAAGACAAATTCCGCATACTACATCCTAATAGAAATGGAATCCGATCCAACTTCATGCCAGCCTTGTGAACCGAATTCAAGTCGGATTCAACCCGCTGTAAAGACGGTTTGAGTTTGGGTCGGATCACGTTCGTCAATTTTTTTTGCGGACATGTAAGCCATTTCAAGCCATCTACAATTCGCAATTCAATCCGGTTCAAATAACTGTTTTGAAACCGGATTTGAAAGTAGAGTTCTTGATCCGTTTAAACCCGTGTTGAACCCAATTAATAAAACAAGTTTGAATATAGTTTTAAATTAGTTTGAAGTAGGGTTTATAACCCTCCATGAAATCAGTTTGAATCAAGGTGAAATCTAGCTATCCAATTTTTGGTGCGGACATGTAAGCCATTTCAAATCGTCTACAATTCGCATTCAATCTAGATTGAATAACCTGGCTTGAAACCGGATAGGGAAGCGGAGTTAACTTAGTTCGCGGCTTCCGCCGAGAGAGTGCTCCACCATATTTTTGCGAAACGTTACTCGCGTTTACTTGGGCCCGAGCTGCGAACGACCTCTCCACTGAAACTTGGTACTGTTGGGACATCTCCATCAATACTTTTTGGTAATGAATTCACCCTAGGCCCACGTAGAGTGCCTGAAAATTGGTTTAGCGAGTCTAACCTAAGCCTTAACTCAAGGTTGAGTCTGTAACTTTCTATCAGTTTGAAGTTGGGTCTAGTACAGTTCATAAAGAACTTGGCTGCCATCTGGATTTGTAGCGTTCACAAGTGAAAATAGCAAAAAGGAATCGCAAAATATTATAAACGAAAAGTCAAAGACTATGTAGATAAAATTCCGATCAACAATAGTTTATTGTTTTGAAAAGAGGGTCGTCCTAAGCACTCGGACTTAGGGCATTCGCGGATCACGAGCCACGAGATCCACGACCTGAAAAGAAAAGATTAATAATGACATGAGAAAAATAGAAATTTTGAATTTAGCCGAATGCTTAGTTATTTATTAAAAGGATTTTAAGAATGTTTTAATTTAGAACGAGGAAAGTATTTATTTTTAAGAGTGGCAATTGGAAACTATTATTAATATCGAAAAGAAATGTTATTTATCGATTATTTGTTAAAGACTAAATAGGGAAAATTTAGATGTTTGAATATTAAAGGCAAAAGAGGAATTATCGATTTATTATTAGAGATCAAATAGGGAAAATTTAGATGTTTAGTTTATTAAAGGCAAAAAGAAAGAATTATCGATTTATTATTAGTTTATTTAACGAAAGAAAGGAAAAGACGTAGGCAAGACTCTACGCCTTTTATCAAGTGATTATTTAGTAGGAAAATGAGAAGATATTTATTTTAAGGAAGAAGAAGTTTTATATTTCAGAGAAGAGAAAGAGGGCAAGAGGAAAGATGCAGGCAAGACACTTCTGCACTTTCCTATGAATACTTACTGGAGACTAGTCTTGAAAAAGACTGTTTTATTTTGCATACCAAAAATAGGACGAACTAACCGATGCCTCGTGTTAGACGAACGACATATAGCAACTGTCACGATCTGTATGATCTTATCGACAAGCATGTAACTGGGATAGGGCTCCAGAGGGGATACCCCTAAAAAGAGAATGGCTTACACTTGCGCGAAGTTGAGATTTAGAACGGAAATTAAAGGTAATTAAATTATAGATAATACTAATATGAATAAGTTTATAAGTAGAACTGAATGCGTTTAAGACGCTAAAAAATAAAGAACAAAGAAAAAAGGTGAATACAATAATAAAGAAGAAGATAAATGAATATATTTTATGCGCGAGGGAGCGCGCGCCATCTAACGGTGCGGTAGTGCAACCGTAGTCGCGATGGAAAATGCGACCGCGTCTGCGCTGTAGCCCGATAGATCGCGCTGACGCTGTGTGCCCGGCGAGAGCCGAGATGACTCCCGAATGTTGCGGCAAGTGGCGCGAACAGGATTCAATCTGGTTATTCAAGTTCAGATACGGTCTTGTGAATTATTCAAGTCGCTTAGCTGCACTTTGCATTCAATCCGGCTTGAGTAACCAGTTATAAAACCGGATGGGGACGAAGCTTAGTTCTTGATCCGAAATATACCCATGTTGAACCCAACTGATGAAACAAGTTTGAAAACATCTTTAAATCAGCTGAAAGTAGGGTATAAAATCCTCTTCAAAATCGGTTTGATTTCGGGTTAAATCCGACTGTTCTGTTTTTAGTGCGGACATGTAAGCCATTTCAAACTATCTATAATTCGCATTCAACCCTGCTTTGATAATCTCGTTTGAATCCGGTTCGGAATCGGTGGTTTAAAATTGGGAATAACCCTGATTGAACCCCATTTTGAAACAAGTTGAAAAACGTTTCTGAACCAGTTTGAATAGGGGTCTATGATGCGTGGCGAAGATAGCTAGAATCCTAGTCAAATCTAGTTAGTCAATTTTTTTTCCGGACATGTAAGCCATTTCAAACTGTCTATAATCCGGCTTAAATCCAGCTTGTGTTAATCTGGTTTGAAACCGGATTGCAAAACTGGATTGAAATCGGTTGACTGGTTTGCCAAACCGAATTGAATCCGGTTTCAACCTCGAAATGTGCCGTTAGGGATGACGGTAATAAACTAAAATACTCGCATCTGTAATCTTTTCTCAACCGGTAGAGTCGTCGATGACTTCAAAAAACTTGCGGATATTTTAATTATTCAACGGAGTTTCCACCGATTAAGGAAATATTACAGATCAGAGTATTTTCGTGCATTACAGTAATACACTGAACTGAACTATGTGTAATCTTTTCTCAACCGATGGAGTCATCGGTGAATAGAAAAATAGCATTGATTATACGCAAAACGACAGCCCTGGCTGAAGACCTGTGGTTCCAAACAAACTCTGATTCAAATGTATTTTCCCCACAAGCTTATTTTTGAACCAAAAATTAGGATATCAAGTCAACAAATTAATGCGTCTTTTTTGCGATTATGAATTCGACGTCTCCGAAATTAGATACTTAATTATGCCTGCGGTTCCAGGACCAAAACTGCCGAAATTAACAAGATATTACATATTAAACGATGCAGATGGAGGTTGGAATCATCCGAATTATCACCAGCCCCCCCCCCCCCATTCCACTGCAATATTAATATTTTAACGATTCCGACCTCCAAACGTATCTTTTAATAATCTGTAATATCTTGTTGATTTCGCCAGTTTTAGTTGTGGAACCATGATAGGCATATACAGGGTGTAACAAAAATATATACAGTAATTTTCAGGGCGTGTTTTTGAGGAAAAAACAAGACTTTTTTTCTCTATAAATATGGGCCCAAAATTGTAGTCTTTCGAGTTACAGTGTTGAAAAGTTTCCGAAAAACAAATTGAAAAATTGTCATAACTCCCTCGTGAATTTTTCTTAATGCTCGAAAATAAGTGCTCTGATGTAATTTTAAGCGCTCTTGCCGATTTTGACCGTGAAAATGCTGTATGCACAAATTTGAGGGGGATTTGGGGGGTTTTTCTTGATTTTTTTTTTCACTGTTTTTGGCCAAATAATGTAAATGCATGCTTTCGGATTCATTAAACCCAAAAACGATTAGCATCATTTAAAAGTTTGGTAAAAAAAATATGCATTTTTGGCCCTTAAAAGTTTTTCCTTTTCACAAACCATTTCCAAGAAAATCGTCCCTGAAGTTGCAGAGGTCGGCCAAGAATTGACAAAATCAAAGAAAAGGCGATTATTGGCCGACCTCTGCAACTTCAGGGACGATTTTCTTGGAAATGGTTTGTGAAAAGGAAAAACTTGTAAGGGCCAAAGATGCATATCTTTTTTTACCAAACTTTTGAATGATGCTAATCGTTTTTGGGTTTAATGAATCCGAAAGCATGCATTTACCTAATTTGGCCCAAAAAAATGAAAAAAAATCAAGAAAAACCCCCCAAATCCCCCTCAAATTTGTGCATACAGCATTTTTACGGCTAAAATTGGCAAGAGCGCCTCAAATTACATCAGAGCACTTATTTACGAGCATTGAGAAAAATTCACGAGGGAGTTATGACAATTTTTCAATTTGTTTTTCGGAAACTTTGCAACACTGTAACTCGAAAGACTACAATCTCGGACCCATGTTTATAGGGAAAAAAATTCTAATTTTTACCTCTAAAATACGTCCTGAAAATTACTGTTTATAGTTTTGTTACACCCTGTATAACAAAGCATTTTCAAGGATGTAGAATTCACTATCGTGCAAAAATGTCACCTTAATTATATGATTTAATGGCCTAATTTTGTGATGTTCAAAAGTGCGCTTGTGGGGAGAAAGAATACATTGAATAAAAGTTTGTTTGGAACAGTGGCGTCGCTTACCATCTGGCAACAATGCAACTGCTCCATTTAAACTCATTAAATATATCGAATTTTCCTTGTGCACTGTGCACCCCCTGAATTCGATCTTTTACATGAGTTAAAACGGATAGAATTCATTGTTGCCAAATTGCACGCGACGCCACTGGTTTGGAAACAGAAGTCCTCGGATGGTAATCTTTACGATACATCGCTCTATACTAAAACAGTCCATTGCATCTTCCTTTATAATGAATCACTTTTCCCAGCATATGAAGGGACTCCCCTATATTGTGATCCGATCACTCGACTACCGCGGTATTTTAATTTTCTGAAACGTATCTATTGAGTTTGTGGGTGGATTTTTGGACTTTCCAATCCTTTCAAAACGTGATTTTCACACGATTTTACTTAAAAATCATACCTCCGCCAGAACACTGCATGCAGCAAAATTTTGCAACAGACCTATCAAGTGGCGGCGCGTGCTTTTTACCAACCATGGTATTTTTGCCATTTGAACCGCAGCAAAAATATCGATTTTTCAGGGATTCAATGAATCCCCGGAATATCGATTATTTTACGTAGGTTTAAATGGAGAGAAGCTGATGCTTCCACACTGCACGATCCACCATTGGATCCATTATACCGTGGAATCGTTTGCGCGCCGACGAACGCTGGCGCTCATAGTTCGAAGAGAAGAAAGCTGCTATTATGAGTCCTATGTATATAGTATTAAAACTTACCCTTATTTGGGTAGTGGGTACAATATCCCTACTGGCAGCGTTATATAAATTTTACATAAAAAAGAAGAGACAAATCTTTGAATTTTACATAAAGCTGTCATAATTGAGAAGTAAACTAAAAATAAAATTTACATAAAATTCAAAAGTTACTTTACCTTTTCTTTGTCCAATTTACATAAACGTTACATGAAGTTTATGTAAAATAACAATGAATAATCTTTCAATTTCACTTAAAGCTTTCATAATTGAGAAGTAAAATATTAATAAATGTTGCGTAAAAAATTTAATTTTACAGCGCACTCTGGAAGGTAATGATTGTAACTCTCTCTTGTTGGTTAGTACAGTGTCTTATCACAGACTGCAGAGTCGCGGATGACTCATTACATCATATGCTGTAGAAGAGAGACATTTAAGTTACACACAGAAAGTTATAATTTACAAATTTTACCAGAAGTAGTAGGATTTAAACCCGTTCCGCTGCGGTGGAAGACAAGTACTTTACGAGCTACGCCGGCTCGCGTGAATTCAATGCGAATTTTACATCTTCGTTACATAAACATTATTACACATTTTTTACATGATCTGAACGTAAATTTTTTATCATATTTTTGATTCCAAGAAACTTGATTTTTACCAATAATCTTCATAACTTTTTAAGAGTTATTTCTAAGTAAAGTTTATATACATTTAATGATATAATTAGACTGGAAATTTATATGATATTTACATTATATTTGTGTGATTTGTACGTAAATTTTACATGAATTTTTGGATTTCATTACACTTAAAATGAATCTATAATCATTCATGATTTTATTTAGTATTTACGTAAAGTTTATATAAACATTATAATTTTAGTTAACAAAAAAATTACATAATCTTCACCCATTTTTTACGTGATTTTTATGTAAATTTTACTTAAATCTTTTGATTTCAAGAAACTTCATTTTTACGTCATCTTCAAACAGTGGCGTCGCGTGCAATTTGGCAACAATGTATTCTATCCATTTAAACTCATGCAAAAGATCGAATTCAGGGGTTCACAGCGCACGGGGAAAAATTTCGATATATTTAATGATTTTAAAAGGGAGCAGTTGCATTTTGCCAGATGGCACGTGACGCCACTGTCTTCAAAAAAAAATTTTGTGTTTTTTACGAAAATTTTTATATGAAAATGGGAGTTAAAATTTACCTAATGTTTATATCTTTTTTACATATTTATTATTTAAATTATATATAAATTTCTAATGCTTTTGTGATTTACATAAAATTCTGAAAATTTTATAAATCACTTTTTATAACTTTTTTATAAAATTTTACATAAATTTATATAACGCTGCTCGTAGGGATGTCCTAACCTTCATAATATTAATTAACATGTTTGGCGAATTTTTCCCCAGCGATGATCCCTTCGTTTGATTTGCGTCAGTCATCAGTGGGGTTTTTCAAAGACATTCCCAATCAACCTGGTATTGTGCGGTTTCGAAAGTCGACTAAAACCACTCAAAAGTGAAAAAAAAAAAAATAAAAAAAAAAGAATCGCCTTTTTAATCAACCAAGCTTTCGCAAGAGTCGGTTGGATGGACGTGGAGGTGGTAATGGGGGATCCAAAATATTGTCATTCTCTCTCTCTCTCTCTCTTTTGGCCTTTTGATTGCATGTGTTAGAAAAGGATAGGAGATTGGTAAAAATCACATGACTGTCCCTGATCTTCCTTTTCCAACACACCGTTTTAATTTGGGAAAAAGAGAGAGACAAACAGATTCCTGAATCCACCTATGGAACTGAGGGAAAAAAACAACCCCTGTTTTTGGAGTTGTTTCGCTGGATTCATTTGTGCTATGGTCAAGAGTTTGCGGACTGAAGTCCGCCCTTCTTCAGCACTCATTCATTTGAGAAGCGATCCTATCTACATACAAATTGGGCTCCTTTCACTTGATCTACGGATTTTTTTTTCTCTCTCTTTACCCATTTGAATTGCGTGCGTCAGAAAAGGACGGATGAAGGGGTGAAAGTCACGTGACCGGGAGTTTTTTTTCCCCCCCCTCTACGTGGTCTCCATAAATTTTCTTCTACCTCGTTGAAGGCTATCTAGAAGGCATTGCTGCCGTTTTGACGAGTCTCTTCCAATTTTTCCATTTTAGTTTAAAGTAAAATTTTCGAATTTCACGAGAAATTCTGTAACACTAGTTAATTAAGAGTGTCTTAGTTGGAGGAGACTTTAAATTGAAGACGTTTTTTTTTTTTTTTTTTTATCAATTTTAGTCGATTAAATTTTTTTTGTTTTATTTTTGTTTACGTTTGTTTTGGTTTGGTGATTATTTCAGTCAATTGTCTAGGGTTTTTCTTCAAGTTTAGACCGGTTCAACTCTTCATTTAGGTTTTAAAGGGGCCTGGGGACCCCCCCCCCCCCCTTTCGAGACTGTTTCATTGCTATCACTTTTTTAAAGCCCAAAAATGGAGGTTTCATAATCTGGTTTTTCCATATCCGCACCTTAGATAAAAATTTAATTCCGCATAGTGCGGAGCGAGTATAGTGAATACCCTCAAATTTGAGTTGACGCATGGGGTTTAATGAATAAAATCAACGTTTTTCAGATTGCGCACTTAATATAAATCCGATCACAGCTGTCACCCGCACAATGCACAGTGCAAAATTCGTTAGATTAATGTATTCAAATGCTCGTCCGTTTTCTCATAAATGTGACAAGGAAGGACTGAAAATGAACCTAAACTTTGGATCCCTTGACAATTCAAAGCGACGCACTTCGGGCAGAAATAGTCGATTTACTGGCCAAATGTCAGCAAGTTAAAATTAAAGCATCAAAGTTTTCAAGGTTAGTTTAAAGCTCTATATAATTACATCTACCCCTTCAGTCGCAAATTATGTTATGTATTGAATTTTCCCCACTCTAAGGTCACTACACGTACTGAGAGAAATCACTTCTTTAAAAACAAGGAAACACGTTTACTTGTGATAGCTTTCCTCGCGTGAAGTAAAGTTCTGCTTCACGAAGGAGAATCACTGCCACAACAAGGAATCTTTTACTTGTATAGCAGCAGACATTTTCCTTGGGTTAAAGATATTTCCCTTTAGTCAATATTTCACTGTGCAGTTTCTTTAACACAAACGGAATACACGTTGGATTAAAAAAAATAATTCTCTCAGTGTACACACTGATGAATCGAGTGGATTTTTCTCGTATAATTTCATGTGTAATGTCAAATTTTGTCGAAATGGGTCTGTTGCAAACTTTTGCTACAGCGCTGTAGAGTGTTCAATCTCATGTAAAATCGCGTGAAAAGACCATTTATGGCATCAGAAAGTCATAAAATACAGTATAAAACTCACGAGAGACGTTTAATGAAATCCGAGATGGCGATAAAATATTGAGCAACCTGTATGCATACACCACGAACATCCAAGGATAGCCAACCTCACAATATCGATCACACCCAATCACAATGTAAATAAACACATAACCTCTGAGGCTGTGAGGTTGTCAACGTTGGCAATCTTTGGATGTTAAAGGTGCATGCATACAGATTGCTCGATATTTTAACGCCATCTTAGATTTCATTAAACGTCTCTTGTGAGTTTAGTATCGCATTTCATGACTTTCTGATGCCACCAATGGACTTTTCGGGCGATTTTACATACGATGTAACACTCTTTATCGTTGTAGCAAAAGTTTGCAACATACCCATTCCATGATGATAGTCCATTCTAAATAAGTCCCTATAGATGAAAATTGGAGGACGAAAGGGTAGTTTAAAAAAAAGAAAAGGTTAAAAAAAGGGTAAATTTTGCCAGGGCCCAGGGCATGACGTTTAAACTAAAGGCGCCTCCAAAAGTTTTATGACAATATAAGCTTTTATTTTATTTCTATTCTATTTTTGTTTTGTTTCTTTGTTTTGTTTTGTTTTTGTTTGTTTGCTGTGTTTTGGCCAGCATACCAATTATTTTGGCCCATTGCGTAACGAGCCGCTATTTCTGTCAAACCAATCGTTTGCCGATGCATCACGTATTTATAACGAAATCGTTTCAGCACGAAGTCCTGCCTTAAATCAACTTAACATTCATGCACGAGCAGCGTGCTTCAATGCTTGAGTAGTTTTACTTAAAAAGTGCATTTTTTTTTAAATTCTCTCTGGAAATGACTTTCAATCCATTTTCATTTCATTTTATCTCTTCTTTTCATTTAATCCTTCCCGTGCGTTTGATTTTCTCTCTATTTCCTTCGAGCTCCTTTATTTGCGTGAGAAATTATTTAAATATTTGTTCCCACCCGCGCTTCTGTTTTATGTTCCTCTGCGCGTGTGTGCCCAACATTTGCAAGGTTTTATAAGGCTTTGCGTAACTAACAAACTGGTATGAACAATGAACATTCATCCACGAGATATGAGCAGCCACGGCTCGTTTGATTACGGCAATGGCAAAGCAGTGGCCTCGCGTGCAATTTGGCAACAATGTATTCCATCCATTTAAACTCATGTTAAAGATCGAATTCAGGGGGTGCACAGTGCACAAGGAAAATACGATATATTTAATGAGTTTAAGTGGAGCAGTTGCATTGTTGCCAGATGGCACGCGACGCTACTGTGGCAAAGCGTGTCATTTGGCAACATTGATCTCCCTTCTTTTATCCTGTGTTATCCAATCGAATTTCCAAGAAGCAACTGATCATCTGAAGAATCGATTATTTTAAGTAGTTTCAAATGGAGGAAAAAACCAGAGATTACTAAGCTAAAGAGATATGGCAAGTCCTATCCCCGCCATGTTAGAAAACTGTTAATCGACATTTCGTAAAAAAAAAAAAAAACGCCTTCAAATAGGCCGTGATACAAAACGGCGTACCGCCTGGTGGACCATTTTTCGTAAACATTGCTATTACTGCTGTTACTGAAAAAAAATTCAAGGCACTCACCTTTCTGAATTTTTTTACTTTACAAACGCGTTTGACAAAATGGAAAATGTCAAGGGAAAAATTTAACCACAAAAGGAACCTATAAAACTTAAATCAAAAGTCATTTACTGGCAGCCGAACTCACTTCGGTTACTTTCAGAATTGTTTACAAAAATGGTCCACCAGATCGTATGCCAGTTTGCATACTTCGTAGGAGTCGATTAACAGTTTTGAGCAGTTCTGCCATATCTCTTTAGCTTAGTTATCTCTGACGAAAACCAATGTTGCCATAAATTGAACGCTTCACCACTGGCGACTACTATCATTTCGGCCATCCTAACCATTCGTTTTAGACTGGTGTAAATGAATCGATTCTTTTCTTGTTTTGTTTTGTTTTGTTTTGTTTCGTTTCGTTTCGTTTCTTTTTTTTTCTTCTTCTTCTTTTTGTTTTCGTTTTTGTTTTTGTTTTTGTTTTTGTTTTTGTTTTTGTTTTTGTTTTTGTTTTGGTTTTTGTTTTTGTTTTTGTTTTGTTTCTTTTTGTTTTTTTTGTTTTGTTTTTGTTTTTGATTTTGTTTTTGTTTTTGTTTGTTTTTGTTTTTGTTTTGTTTTGTTTTGTTTTGCTTTGTTTTTGTTTTTGTTTTTGTTTTGTTTTTGTTTTTGTTTTGTTTTTGTTTTGTTTTGTTTTGTTTTGTTTTTGATTTTGTTTTTGTTTTGTTTTTGTTTTGTTTTTTTTTGTTTTGTTTTTTTTGTTTTGTTTTTGTTTTGTTTTTGTTTTGTTTTTTTTTTAAGCAGGCTCTCTCAACTCTTATTTTCATGTCCTCCTTATACATAGATTACTTTTCATATCGATGAGGAGGACATCATAGTTCAGAGCCACCGCGCCACTGAAAAGATGCCAAAGCTGCCTGACTCATAACATCATAGAGCTGTTTTATATAACTATACACATGTTACTTAGAATCAGACAGTTTTTTGGTCTGGAAAAATGAATTCAAAACAATTTCAACACTCAAATGTATAATGTAAATACCTCGATGAAAACGCCGTCAATAAGTTAGTTAGTTTATCATGAGAGCACACACGCATTGAGGGTTGCAGCTCTCCGATTTCTCAGGAGTTCATATACTCTTTGTGATTTGAGTGTACACACGTTTTTTTTTGCCCTGGTTAACGCAAACAATACAAATTGATGTTTTAACCTCTATAGTGGATGACTGCGTGGAAGACCTTAAAATGAGATAGCGATTGTTTTTTGGCGAAAATTAATTTTAATGGTTACGGTATAGTGCGTGATTGTACTTAGTATAAGTTTAATGTTTAAGACTAGATAAATTATAAAATAAAATCAAAGGTGCTTACATATGAATATTGTATCAAATGATCATTTTGGGTGTTCACCCATCTTCAGTGATAATAAGGAATAAATGTAGAAATATATCGACGCATTATTTCACGCACTCGTCAAGTTTACGATTTTGAAAACCAAAATTGAGTCATAACGAAGGAGCCGAAAACAATATAAATAAATAAAATATATAAAAATATTTAAGCTAGTCAACAACGAATATTAAACAACAAAGCAGAGCAAAATATTGTTTACAACAAATATTGTTTAATATTCGTTGTTAACTAGTTTAAATATTTTTATATATTTTATTTATTTGCTGTTTTCGGTTCCTTCGTTATGACTTAATTTTGGTTTTCAAAATCGTAAACTTGATGAGTGCGCGAAATAATGCGTTGATATATTTCTACATTTATTCCATATTATCAGTGAAGATGGGTGAACACTCGAAATGATCATTTGATACACTATTCATATGTAAGCACCTTTGGTTTTATTTTATAATTTATCTAGTCTGCAAATTTCTGGTGCAAAATGCGAAAAACTTTTATAAAATTAATGTTTAACCTGTTTAAACCGATATGTAGACATGCGGCTCCCGAACTTTCGGGGCAAAGTGCTCCTTCTCATGTCAGGTAACTCAACCGGCCACGCGGAGCCCCCCCCCCCCTCGCCACCCCTTCAAGTGAATTAATCGTTTTTACGCGCGCACTAAAATCTTACATGAATACTCCAGTGACTCACTCGGTCGTTTTTACCTCGCAGTTCTTTCATCCTATTTTCAATCTTTTTTATTCCTAAACATTTTAAACCCTTAAGATTGATGTTTAGCTGATGGCGAAGCGTGTAATTTAGCTACGTTGCACTTTGTCCATTTAAACTCTCGTGAAAGGTCGAACTTGAGGGTGCTCACCGCACATTCACATGTTCGATCTTTAAAATGGGTTTGAATGGACAAAATGTAATGTTGCCAAATTGCATGCAACGCCACTAGTGTTTAATACGCCGCGCCATTTTACAACATTTAATGCCACGATTAAATTAGGCTGGAAAAAAATTACCGTTACTTTTTAGTCACTTCGTACTTTGTTACGTTCCGAAAGCTATCAAAGCCAATGGATATTTCTGTTGAAGACTTTGCTCTCGGCAATTTATTATGTAGTAACAGCCCATTATAATTGAATTTATCGTTGAAATTTCATACTTTTTTTTTTTTTTTTTTTTTTTTTTTTTTTTTTTAAGAAACCAGCGGTGCGGCGCGCGGCGGCTCGAGCAATATGGCAACAATGTTTTTCGTACATTTGATTCCATGCAAAACAATCGATTTGACAGTGAAGCAGCGCCTCACCTGCAATCGATTGTTGTTCATAGATTCAAATGGAGGGAAAACATCGTTGCCAAACAGCACGAGCCACCACTGTATAAGAAACAAAGAAGTAAGAATGACGAAGCAGTCGTTGGTCGCCAGTTAATTTTTGATTTCGGAAAAAGTAATTGATCAGATTTTTCATGATAAACACTGATTTTGGCTCTTGCTAAAGAAGATGGTATCCTTTACCAGACACTGAGTTGAATGAAAAAAGAAGTTACTAAAGCTGTTAAACACACGCCTGAAGTCAATGATAATCTTACATTACATCTATTTTATCCAAACCGACCGGCGGTCTTGACCATCTTGCTTTGCAGGCGCAAAAATCAACCATCATGATGATATTTCTTACCAATTACTTTATACCGTGAAAAGATGCTGAATTTCAACGATTCATTAAATAGTCCATTATTGTCGAATTTGCTGACAGCAAATGTCTTCAACAGAAATATTCATTAGTTTTGGATTTTTAGTTGCTTTAAACGGTTTGATGGTACGATTTCCACGATATTTTTCAGCATCAGAAAAGAGTCGGATCTGTTACCATGAAACCACCATCAAACCGAATCGATTAATATACTATGCACGACCCTAATGGGAGAGCGCATATTGGTTTCTTCTTTCTGTGATTGAGCTAATTTTCAGTTTATTTTTTATTAACTGAAGTTACGGCCTCTATTCCTGATTTCGGCATAATCCAGCTAGTTTCCGATATTTTCTTTGATTTGGGCATATTTTTGAAGCTAACAAAGTTCCGCCGGTATGAGTGTTACCTCGGTTAGATTAGGATTATTAGGTATCATGAATTGATTTCAATCAATTGCATTCATTCACAACCATTTTAAAGTAGCACACACGATAAAAAAATCGATCGCTGCTTCGTTGCATTTACATATATAATTCATAAAATTTTTTTATATCGTTGCATTTTTTTCTTCTTTTCTACTTCCGCCAACTTCCGTGATACAAGTGTGGAGGATCGGCATCCTCTGATCGTTTATTTTTCTAACAAAACGATTGCTTGAAAATATTATTCAAATGAGAAATCGTTACCATGAACAAGCGGGCGATCCTTCCATTGACCATTGGTGCTTCGAGCAGTTACCATGGATGTGTCAAGATCATGGCTATGGACAGAGATACCTCTGATTGTATCTACATCTGATGCCGTCTTAATAAGCCGTGACATCGAGCGGTGAAAGATGGTAGGACATTTAGCCCTGACCAGTGACCGGCTGAACTGCAGTTCGGACTAGTTGCACGGTCGAGCGTTGTCAGCCTGCGAGATAAAAAGCCATTCAAGTCGCAGATCATTCATATACAGAGTGACTTTTAAACAAGTCCCCACTCAGAAGTTGGGATGGTTGCCGCTTGAAAAAAGAAGGGGCTTTTTATCATTTTAGGGACAATTTTTACACAAACCTGCAATAAAGTCGATTTGAAATTAAAAATACGTGCAAATGAGGTAGCTAGTAATAAAGAACATACATTTTGAGTGAGGCTCGTGTTGAAAATTGGAATTTTAATGTAATTGAAAGAAGCTCATTCAATTTAAAACAGTCAATACATGATTGTGGACGTCACATTAAGGTTGAAATGTTTTATGGCGAAGGGGGCCAATTTTTCTGTTTGTCCAAAAGTGAACTAACAAGACAGGAGAAGCATAGCAGCAGTTTACCTGGTTACCTTAATCAGTATTAAGGCATTCAAACAATGATCTGGCAAATAAAAATGGAAAGAGATAGTGAAATGATAAAGTGGCAACATTTTTTGTTTCCCTTTTTCCCCATTTTTCTATTTTCTCTTTTTTTTTTTTCATTTGCGCACTGGACCCGCTGAGGACCGGTCCCGGTGGGCGAGGGGTCCGAGTCTAGAAGAAAACACATTTTCGGTTCCGATCCGGCTCCAGGTCCAGGCGAAAAAAGGTCCGGACCGGTCCAGAGTCCGAGATCTGAGGAGTAGCTTTTTGAGTAAAGTAGCTTTCATTTACCCTGGTAAAAATGTTCCGTGACCAATTTTATATGGAAATCGATTTCCATGGAAATTGCATCACTTTCCATGGGAACTACATCAATTTCCATGGAAAACACACCGATTTCAATGGAAATATGCGTGGTTTAATACTCGGTTTCCATGGAAATTTGAACAATTTCCATGGAAATCTATTTCCACGTAAAATTGGTCATAGAACATTTTTACCAGGGTTTGGATTGACAGTGGACAAAACGTTATGTCTTAACCTCTGATCTATGCACGAAAAAGCACTTTAAATTATTTTACAAGGACGGAAGGGGTGCATTAGTATTAAAATAGACTCATTAAGTAATAAATATGATTATCAGTCGACTACCTAGCAAGTTCACCGAGCAGATCGGGCGCCCGAGTTTGCACATTCCGCAGAATCGGAACTTACGCACAATCGGGGCGAAAAACATTCAACGACTCGGTGTCATATTATCTGCCGTTCAAAGCAAAAACACCGTCAATGCTGGGAAAACCCTGCGGAGGAACCACGGTTTTGCTTTGCACGGCTTTAAGGACGTAATAAACCAGTACAAATGGATTCGCGAGAATAATGCTAAGTGTGATCATGTTTCGATGCTCTGATGCGCTTTGTTTGGAAGTTTCATTAAAAATTTATTGACTTCTGTCACTAATGACGTCAAAATCGATCTTGACGTCGTTACTATTCCACATCATCGTCATTCGAAGAAATGGAGGAAGTGTGTGAAAAGTTTTACGTTGCGTCCATAACGCATTACTCATGTTGGAATACGTCCTGCTTTGTGCTGAATAAATTTCGTGGAATGTTTGATCGCACCTCTCGCACTTGGCCAGAATCATAGGCGGATACATATAGGAATGTGTCTTTCTCTCTCTCTCTCTGTCCTCCCCATTTGAACGCGTGAGTGTTAAAAAGGAAGAAAATAGGGGCTAAAGTCACGTGATGACCCCCTCACTCATCAGCTACCCTTCTCTAACACATGAAAAAAATGTATTTAATCAATGTAAGCTTTCTTTAGTTATCAACTGTTTTATTTTTTATTTTATTTTTATTTATTTATTTATTTGTTTATTCATTTTTTTTCTTTAACTTTAGTTTACTTTAGCCTAGTTTAGTTTAGTTTAGTTTAGGGCAGTAAACCCCTGACGGGGTTTGCCCATTCATACATGTATACTTTTTTTCCTATGTTAATTATACATAAAATAAACTCCCTCCAAGCAGGGTTACTGCTTGGTGGAAACTGAAAAAAAAAAAAAAATGTGTTCCAATGGCCTGAAAGAGAGAGAAAGACAAATTTCTGTGTCCGCATATAAGCGGAATGACGTTCTGATGGATACGGTAGAAAATAAATATCGCATCAGCTCTGACAACTCCGCGCTAAAAGGGTATATAAATAATCAAATTTTATTTGATCCAGCTAAATATTCCGATGCTTCTAAGATGAATTCTATGCCATGGAGTATACAGTGTGACAGCAGCTCAGCAGTCAATTTAAGCGGATCTTTCAAAGAATACCTTGTTTTTAAAAGCTTCAAGTTTTTGCGCACAAATCTCCGAATCTTATAAACAATTGAAGATTATTGAAAGTTTCGACGAAGAGTACGGCAATATATGAAGACATTTTCATCTGATTCTGATTTTTATGTATATATTTTACTCACTTACTAGGTATAAATACGGTTTGTGTGGCACTCGAATATAAAAATAATACTTTTTTTTCCTCCTGAGCCCGCAGTCGCACAAACAATAGGAAAGCTGAAAAGTCCGCAGTAGCGTACGCAGGAATATGTCTCTCTTTCTCTTCTCCCGTTTGAATGTATGTGCTGGAAAAGGAGAGAAATAGGGGCTGAAGTCACGTTTTAGCCCCTGTTCTTGTCCTTTTCTAACACACGTGCTCTATTGGGGCAAGAGAGAGAGAAAGACAAATTCCTGCGTACGCTACTGAAAGTCCGCTTAGTGCTATACCAAAGTCCATAACCTTCAAACCTGGCGTCATACGCAGTCTGTAGCAGAGCTGGGCAAATATTAGTATAATCGATTACACGATTACTGGGTAATCGGTAATCGTCAAATCTTTCGATGGTAATTAAATGCACTCTTCAAAGATAAAATAGTAAACTTGTGGGTCTTTTCGATCAGGTCTAAATCTTTTGCAACTAATACATGATGGGTGGCTTGTAAAAAATCAGCCCTGATTACCATGAAATCACCCTCCGAAAAAAAAATACGATTATGATTACTCGGTAATCGTGTAATCGATTACCACCCCCATTTGCCCAACTCTGGTATGCAGTGGCGGCTCGTGCTATGTGGCAATTAACAAACGTATTCTCTCCATTTAAACCTAGGTAAAACAATCGATCTTCAGGAGGTGCAATTGCACCCCCAAGATATCGATACTTTTGCATAGGTTTGAATGGCAAAAAAGCAGAGTTGTCAGATTGCACGAGCCGCCGCGCCACTGCTGGTCTGTAGCCTGCAGTCTAACGCTTTTTAGCAAAGTAAATTGGATCGCAATTTGATCATCGCCAAATAGACCAAACATGGAGTTTTATCAGCGGCAATTAAACGATCACATAGTGGCGTAATACCAGGACCAGGACCCTCCGAGGGACCCCAAAAGAGCCAGCGTGAGAGATTTTTCACAAGGTTTGGTGTATGTGTAATTTTATGCGAGTAAAATGTTGGTTTCAGGGTCTTACTTGTGTATTACGTTTATTTCTCCTACCCAAGGAATGAGCATGATAATTTTCATTTCCTTATCATTTTTTGACTGTGCTTAGCCTTTATAAATTGAATCATTTACTACTTTTCAGGTAAAATTACTGGACCAAGGACGGCTCGTGCGATTTGGCAACCATGCTTTTTTGCCATTTGAACCTATGCAAAAGTATCGATTTCTTGGGGGTGCATTGCACCTCCTGAAGATCGATTGTTTTATATAGGTTTAAATGGAGGGATTACACTGTTGCAACATCGCACGAGCCGCCACTGACTGGACTCGCCGTGATGTACATGTCGTTGAGCTTCTGTAGATAATATTTCTATAATTTAATAATTATTGTTTTCAGTCTGTAAATAAAGAAGGTAAAAATAATGATTCACATTTGGGGAGGCCCTTGAAAAAAGGGGGAGGGGAGGGGAGGGTGGGTCTCGAGGTCGCTGCTACGTCGCCGCATTGCGACCACACAAGGATTTACAAACACGACCATAAGGAAAAGCGTGGAAAACGAAACCATTAGCATTGACTATTACATAGTCATGCTAAAAACTATTTTAACTCAAGGAGAGAATCTGAGGTTCTCGATAATGATTGCGAAAAGAAGAGGATTCTTAATTAGGTCAACGAGAGATGATGAGTGATCGGCGGCGGTGAGTTACTGACAACTAAAGCGGTTTTTCAGATCAAGAAAACTCTCTCTGTCTCTCTGTCTCTCTCTCTCTCTCTCTCTCTCTCTCTCTCTCTCTCTCTCTCTCTCTCTCTCTCTCTCTCTCTCTCTCTCTCTCTCTCTCTCTCTCTCTCTCTACTCATCTATTTCTCCCTTTCCCCCTCTCTCTCTTTCTGGAGAACTGTTTATGGGGCAACGGTGCAATAAAGAATGGAGAGAGAAAGGCAAAGGTGAAGAAGGGTGAGAGAGAGAAAAGAGGTGAAGTATTTTCGAGTGATCTAAAAAAAAAAAAAAAAAAAAAAAAAAAAAAAAAAAAAAAAAAAAAAAAAAAGCGAAAGAATTTCCTATCGTGGAGCTCGGTGAACAGTGGTGTAATATCTTGAAAATTCGAAACTAACATAAAATTTTAAATCGGTCTTTGGATATATGTCTTAAGAAATCGACGATTTAAATTATGGTCTAGGCATCAGGGGCGGTTGTGCGCGGCATCAGACGTTGCTGCGTCTGCAATTTCAGGTACCTTAAAAGTTGATGTGCGTGCGCAACTGGTATGATTGCGCAACGGGTATGATTAAGAGCTTCCGCTACTGCGGATTTTGGGTCATCTTCAGTATTTTTTGGAAATTATCAATGAGCTATAACTTTAGAATGGCAGCGGATTGGTCCAACTTGTGCCTTACAGGGTAGAAGGAATCCCGGGAAAAAGCGGAATTTGGACGGTAGATTCTAACGTTTGAGGTTAAGTTTTGTAGGTCGTGTCCAAGTCGTTTCAGGCGATGCCCGAGTTTGTTTACGGAACGACCGGAAACTACCTACAAAATTTAACCTCAAAATTGATTTTGACGGCAAGATGGCGGCGCCCTAGGTGACAACAATGAACCAGCCGAACGTTCCTTGATGTGCCACTCTAAAGTTATAGCTCATTGGAAATTTTCACTCATTCCTAACATCCATTCCTCGGGTCAATAAAGTGATGAACAAATGGGGCTATTGCACACTTTTTCTGTAAGCGATTTAATAGTCGATTATGGCGTAAAAACCTCAAAAAATAACGATGGCGGTACTAAAACTTCCAAAATCCACTCCTAAACTCAATAAACGCAGTTATTTGCGCGAGCGTAATGGTGGTCGAAGGCACTAACAATGGGAGATTCCTATCTTAATTTCGTCACTCTTTCTACATATGTTGACAAGGATGATTCACAGAGTAATTAGTCATCAGAGTGATGATCTACATCCGATGAATGGTGCCGCAACACCTAGTGACACCGGTGTCAAATGAAAGTAGTCTCTTATTGGTCACTTCTTGATAGAGTTTCAGAATTGTTAGATGGGAATCTCCCATTGTTAGTGCCTTCGGGCACCATTACGCTCACTCAAATAACTGCGTTTATTGAGTTTAGGAGTGGATTTTGGAAGTTTTTAGTACCGCCGTCGTTATTTTTTGAGGTTTTTACGCCATAATCGACTGTTAAATCGCTTATAGAAAAAGTGTGCAATAGCCCCATTGTCTGTTTGGTATCAACGTCGGCTACTATTCAACCCTGAAATCTGCATCCAATGAAGGGTTAATATTTAAGCGGCGAATTTAACACATCGTACATTATCTGACGCAGCATAAAGAGGTGATCATATTTTTAGGTTGGTCGCTCTTTTAACTTTTAACTTCAACTTTTAGGAGCTACTCATTAAATTTGTTTAAATTATTTGGTGACCCACCGTCGGTTCACATGCAAGCATCTTTGTTTGCATACACTATTTGCTGCTTTGAAAATATTAAAATTAAAATACTGAAATCTGCATCCAATATCAATATAGGGTTAATATTTAAGCGGCGAATTCAACACACCGTACATTATCTGACGCAGCATAAAGAGGTGATCATATTTTTAGGTTGGTCGCTCTTTTAACTTTTAACTTCAACTTTTAGGAGCTACTCATTCAATTTGTTTAAATTATTTGGTGACCCACCGTCGGTTCACATGCAAGCATCTTTGTTTGCATACACTATTTGCTGCTTTGAAAATATTAAAATTCGCGTGCAAATATAAAATCCTTGGTGGTCATACGCTGAGTTGATTACTATCCTAGATCTGGCATCAATTGAACATTTTTATTTGCTTTCCTAGAAGTTAGGAACAGTTTTTAAACATTTTAAATTCATGCGCACGCATCGTTATTTTAGTTTTTATCGTTTTAGTTTTTATCGTTTTTAAGTATGACTCGGTAAAATGTGTCACTAAAAGGTGCAAAAGTGTAGCTAGAAATTTGAGTGGGGGGGGGAGGCCGAAAACTGTCCAGGAATCAATATTTTGTGAATTTTCTCTAAAAATGCAATAAATGGTATATCTGCGGAGTCTCGATGTTTGGTCGCTGAACTAAACATCTTTTGAACGTTCCGACAGTGTGGCGAGCGAGTGCGGCGGGTGGTATCGTGGAACGATTCAGGGGCAGCACAGCAGTGCTGCAGTGTGATTTGCTTGCCTTGCTCGACTGTTGGGCTGCAGTCTATAGGTGCTCCTCCTTCAAGTCGCTTCATGGATGATGATGAAGGACCCTCTTGAAAGACATGAAACAAACAACATCTCAAACCGAGTCACGTCATATCCCCCAAATGATTTAAGCAATATTTTTCCCTTTTCGCCACCTCTCTCTCTCTCTCTCTCTCTCTCTCTCTCTCTCTCTCTCTCTCTCTCTCTCTCTCTCTCTTTCTCTCTCTCTCTCTCTTTCTCTTTCTCTTCCTCTCTGTCTCTCCTTCTCTCTGGACCATTCTCCTTCTTTATCTTATTCTGAGTCTCTATCTCTACCTCCTCGCAAGGCTTAAGAATTTGGTAAAATTTAGAGTTCGGTGACGTCATTCTTCATGGTTTTAATGGGACTTTTGCTTTAAAGAACTATAATCATGAGTCAATGAACAGTTGCACGAATCAAAATCGTGGGTTTTGGAGATCACCATTTTTGGGATTTTGCAGTATTTGATATCAGGATTGACTGTCCATTTGCCCGCAACAAAATCTTGCATGAGCTTCATTGCTTCGAAACCGTATTAAAATTATACTGGTACTAATACTATCAATGGCTAAGTGTGCAATTTGGAAACGTTGCACTGTGTCATTTAAACCCATGTAAAAGGTCAAATGCGAAGGTATTCAATGAGTAATATAGTAATATATAGTTCGATCTTTTTCATGGGTTTAAATGGATGAACTGCAACGTTACCACATTGCTCACTACGCCATTGCTAACTATGTGTGAGTACTTGCAATTTACTTTTAGACTCTCTTTGAGCTGACCAGGCTGACCTGCTCCAAACCTGTGTGCGGAGATGAGGATAGCCTCGATGCAATGTGCAGTGCGGTGGCGATACACGCGATAAATCTGACGTAAGGTCTTTCCCATCACTGGAGATCGTTGGCACCGTGTAGTGCGGCGCGGCGCACAATGGTCCAGAAGTCCGGTTATGACATTAGTTTGCATTAAAATCGCCCAATATCTTGAAAACGGTTCATCTGACACCAAAACTGGTAATTACAAGAAAGATAGAACGTAAACCGTTTTAACTTTATTGTGATAACCATTTTTGATGTCAGATGAGCCGTTTTCAAGATATTGGGCGATTTTAATCCAAACTAATGTCTTCCTAAATCGGACTTCTGGACCATAGTGCGGCGCGGCGTGGGCGCTTCCAGCGGTGTTGTCGGATTCTACAAACTTCTTCGTGCCATTCACGATTAAGTAAATTGCAAACAAATTGTTTCTTAGAACATCTGACAAGCCTGAGCGCCACACAGGAGAAAGGAACATAGATTTTTCTGGACATGATTCCGACCCCCCCTCCCCTCCCCAAAACTACACGGAGAAAAGTTCCTTTTTGACATTACCGGACAAATTAATGAATATGGACTGAAAAGAAATTTCTTTTAAAATAACCAGAATAGTCATTGATTCAACAATTGTTCCTTGTGAATCACCAGAAATTCCTACTGGATCAAAAAGAATTCTGGTAATTCAAAAGATAATTCCTTTTTAATTGTGAAGAATTATTGAGAATAAGTAACTGTAAAAGAATTTTCAGTCTATATTTGTTTTTGTTTTTATTTTTGTTTGTTTTTTTTCTGCGTGAGGGCAGTAGCGTTGCGTGCAATATGACAACGCTGCATTTAGTCCACATAAGCCCAATATAACTGCAATACATTCAAACGTAATTATTTATCAGAAGCTAATATAATCATACGGCAAATAACGTAAGTATATGAATTCAGATTCGACCTTTTGTGTGGGTTCAAGAGGACATAATGCTACGTCTCCAGATTGCACGCTACGCCACTGTTTTAGTTTTATTTCATAATATTTACTGTTTACACTCTTCATTATTGCTTTTGTTAACGATGCGCAGAAAGATGTGCGTAAAACGATCCACGGTGCGCCGATCGTGAATGCAAGTGCTGAACGCAACGCGACGCATCGCGTTAATATACTCCACTCATTCAATAGACCACGCTCCGAATGGAATCGATTTTTAATCGATTAGTTGTACGCGTAACGTCTTGACACGTACGGCGGGCGACCCATTTCCGACAAAATAAACAGAGAAAAATAAGTCGGTTACCACGACCAACGCTCAAAAAAGTCCCTTGTTTATTATTACGGCAGACGTATATGTTGTTCCGATGAGGATATCGGTCAATGACTTACTGCTCAAGGAATTATGAAAAGAGCAAATGAAAAATAAAATAGCGCGTGTCTAGGTTCATTTGGAATAGCATTGATCAGTGTCATAGCCGTAGCCACCTGGCGAACAATTGAAGACATTTCCGGATGGAAGGCCCATAAAACAATGGGGGGGGGGTGCTCTTACTAAGGACTGTGCATTGAGCGAATGGGGCTATTGCACACTTTTGCTATAAGCTACTTAATAGTCGATTAGGGCGTAAAAACCTCAGAAAATAACGATTGCGGCACTAAAAACTTCCAAAATCTACTCCTAAACTCAATAAACGCAGTTATTTGCGCAAGCGTAATGGTGGCCGAAGGCACTAACAATGGGAGATTCCCATCTAACAATTCTGAAACTCCATCAAGAAGTGACCAATAAGAGATTACTTTCATTTGACACCGGTGTCACTTGGTGTTGCGGTACCATTCATCGGATGTGGATCATCACTCTGATGACTAACTACTCTGTGAATCATCCTTGTCAGCATAGAAAGAGTGACGAAATTAAGATAGGAATCTCCCATTGTTGCCTTCGGCCACCATTACGCTCGCGCAAATAACTGCGTTTATTGAGTTTAGGAGTGGATTTTGGAAGTTTTTAGTGCCGCCATCGATATTTCTTGAGGATTCTACGCCATAATCGACTATTAAATCGCTTTTAGCAAAAGTGTGCAATAGCCCCATTGTGGTTTTTAGCTGAAGAACATGCTTGCGGGGCTTAATTGGATTGGGCACATCAAGCGCATATTTTGGGGGTTTTGAGCTAAGACCGGAAATGTAATGTACTAGGCACGGGGCATCCAAGGGGGGATTACGATTCAACCCCCCCTCTATATGGGTGAAAAGGGCTCGTCAGCGTGCGTGGGAAGGAGGGCACCTCCCCCCCCCAATTGTATTTTTCAAATAAGGAACCAAATTTTTACTACAGATTTGATAACGCAAAATTCAAAGGCTTTCAGCGCGAACCGCATGTCAATTTCGATTCTCGCTTTTGATATATCGAACCGGAAGGTTCGCTATTGGTTTATTTTAATTCATATTCAAAAAAGTATGACTCCTCCAAAAAAGGTCGGAATTAAAAAAAAAACTAAGGCACCAAATTACTCTTTAAACAAGTCCTTTTTAGATAAAAATACATTGCACAACTATAAAATTTACACTGTTTTCCCATGTTTGGGCCCCTAAATTTTTATCTCAATTATCGAAAATGTTGATAAGGCGATATTCTCAAAAAACTGTTCAAACCCATAATTTTGGCTCCGAGGCTGTCTGCTGAGAGCGAAGAAGTGCTGAAGTACTCTCATGAATCCCACAAAAGTTTAAATAAATCCCTGAACAAATTATGTCATGTGTGATGACAATAAACGATTGTATGTTCCTTAACTCTCAATACTCTGTAAACTTGCTGCGAGTGTCTGGTGTGCCGTTTTTGGCCATAGCCCCTCAACAGTGGTTTTGTGGGCCCTTTTTTCGAAAATTTTCTCAATTTATATTTGAAACAACCAGAATTACATTTAACTATTACATAGGTTATATTTACGTATAAATATTAAGGAGTCTAGGGGGACAATCCCAGTCAGTCGGGGGAGGGAGTTTGGAGGTCTTCTTCAGAAATTTTTGAAAATGAAAGCGTCTCTCTAAAGCTGTGTTAAGCTTTTTCTGTTCTCCCAAAACCTCCATTTTATAAAATGCGTGTTCATAAATGTTGCATTTGAAGGTGTATATTACAGCCGGCCAGGTTGGTCTAGTGGTCAGGGCTTCTGACTCTAGATCAATAGGTCCCGGTTCAAATCCCGGTTGTGACCCTAATTTTCACGATAGAACTGACGCGGAGGACACACAGACGGACTTCGCGGCCTTAATCTCGGAAAATTAGGCGTCTAGAGCAAGCGGGGTCGGGTAGGGGGCTTGCGGGACACCGCTCGCCCCCCTGGCGATCTACATCTCCCATAGCTGAGCCATGGACTCACGCTGAAGCCCAAACTTGCGATGCCGTTGACGTCTCTACAGATGCTGCCATCTGTGAGACATGAGGCTGAAACAAGTTGACTCAGCAGAGATGGGAATCCCGAAATGTGCCTCAATTACAGTCATCTTGTCAGCATAGATGAAGGAGAGAGGTTGATAAATAACTCGCCACGCACATCGGCACAAACGGATCGTGAAAGCACAAGACACAGAATTATACAATCAGAACGGAAACTCTAATTCATTTTGAAACATTCTTTACTTCGGGCTGCCTCAGTCGCTGTTGATCTCTCGATCGGTACGGATGCGTTTCGGCAATCTCTCCGCGAAAATTCAGTAGTGAAAATATCAATAAAGTGACGCGCTTCGGCGCTCGCTCTGTGAAATTCCAGTGGTGAAAATATCAACAAAGTGCTATTCTGAACCGATCGGAATCGCGTGAAAATGCGTCAACGATAGACGCGGTCGCGTAGTGTAAACAATTCTTATTGCCGCTGAAAGCGTATGTCGAACGAAAATCCAACGGTAATTTGTAAACACGGGTCATTGTGCTTCTTTAACAATGATATTTTCATAGGCTGCAATGGATGCAGAGTTAAAGGTAAACTTGGACTTCTCAAGCTCAGATATGAAACATGGAAAATCAGTAACACTCGCGTGTTGCCAAATAGTTCAAATATGAGTAAAGAAATCAATCCATTCAACAAAAGTTCGCTGTTACCCAGATCCCCCCCAGCTATCACCTCAGGGGGAAACGGTGAACAGTCTCTTCCTATGGAGACCTCCGATAAAAAAGAAGATCCTATGATGGAGTTCTTGAAGCAACAAAATAGAGAACTTCAAGAGCAAAATAAAAACTTGATAACGGAAGTGAGCAAACTCAACGCTCAAATAACCAAACTAACGGCTGACATTGGCAAGCTTGCAAATGGCAGTAAACGTTACAGAGACCCGAACCTCCAGTCAATTACAAACAACAGAAAGTCGATAAAGTTATCAATAATAACTTCGCCAATAAAAAGGCAACTAAATTATTCAACGGTAATGCGGATAAGGCGGATAAGGGGGATAAAACGAAAGGCCACAGCAACGGGGGAAAATTCAAAATATTGTCTACTGATGTGGAAACAACGGACGACGAGTTTTCCTCAGGTGAATGGGCTGGTTACAACTCGGACCCTGAGTTCCAGACCAAGCGTAATGCGGCGCATAAAACGGCGGCGAAAGAAAATAAGAAGAAGAGGAAGAGGAATCAAGATTCTGATGGGTCTACCGGACAATCATCCAGTAACACCGAGGGAGTCGATTCCAACCCCAAACTCCGGCTCCGGCGAGTGGTGAGACCGCTAATAAAGTTGTTTCCGCAGGAAAGAAAATTTTACCTCCTCCTCCGATTAAAGTAATCGGGTGGATGATTTTTTAAAATTAACTGCTCTTTTACAAAAGAAAAATGTTAAGAGAGAAGATTTCGTCATCCGATTTATATCCACTGATGTGTGGAAGGTAAATCCTAAGAATGATGAAACAGCTAAATCGATTCTAGAAACCCTCAAAGAGGAAAATGATGAGAATAGTAAATTCAGTTTTACACTCATGGAAATAAAAACCTAAGAGATATTAAAGTTATTTGTAAGGGGCTTCACCCTACAATCCCTAATGAAGAAATTATTGAGGATTTAAAAAGTAAAGGTTTTGCCATTAATAAAGTAACCTGTTTAATGAAACGAGTCCCCATTATTGAGGACAAATCTAAAAAATCTAAAAATCTAGGTCAACAAACATTGGACGAAATGGTTGTTGATCAAGATAAAATACGATCGCTGAGGCAAACAAAGAAGCTACCCCTTCTGGGTCAGCTCAAGATAAACTAATAATACTGATCCTACAGATACAAACCTCTTATTTATTGAAGATAAGGATTATAAAGCCAAAACAAATTAGTTCATATTCCGGTGCACCAACTCGATTTTAATCACGAGGAGGACATAGAAAAATCTATCAAATTAAAGGCATCTGTAATATGGTCGTCAAAATTGAACCAATTAGAGTTCATGCCGATAAAATCATACAGTGTAGACGCTGTCAGTCTTTTGGTCACACAGCGAATTCTTGCGGAAAGCAACCAAGATGCGTAAAATGCGCATCTAAGCATATTACGCAAAATTGTCCGTTTGCAAAACGAATTTTAAATCCTAGGTGCGCAAATTGCGGGACTATAGGTCACCCCGCTAATTACCGCGGATGCCCCTTTGCGAAGGAGATGCAAGCAGAGAGATTAACGCTATTAAAAAGAAAATTAAGGAAAATCCCAAAATTTCTGGAAACTTCCCTCGTCTTCCCACTAAGGGAAAGGGGAAAAATCAAGAAACAAAAGTCAGTACCCAACAGCAAGGCAGATCATACGCCCAAACTGTTATCAACGAGCCGAAAGCCTCGCCATCGCAAGATGACGTCACTAAGCAGTTTTGAAAACAATCGAGTCACAAAGAGTCATGATCGAAAATTAAACGAGCGTCTCGCCCGTTTCGAAGAATTGTTTTTTGTTGATCAAGATGGATAATTCTATCTCTGCATCTATGAATGTTATTGCATGGAATGCTGGAGGTCTTACCGAAACGAAAGCACTTGAATTTAGTGTTACGCTAAAAAAATAAACATCGATATTGCTCTAATTTCGGAAACGCATTTCACTAAGGACAAGTGCTGGATTTTCGAAGGCTACAAACCTATAACTCCAAGCACCCGTCTAATAACTCGCGGGGGGGCTCTGCGGTAGTCGTAAAACAAAATTTGAGGCACTCGCTCATTAATATAATCGAGAGTGAGTTATTTCAAATTGTTACTGTCGAAATCGGGACGGACCTTGGGGCCTTTAATATTGCCTCTATTTACTCGCCGCCCCGTTATCGGATTACAAAAGATGAATACACGAGCTTGCTTGAAAAATTGGGTAATCGCTTCCTTATCGGTGGCGATTGGAATTGTAAAAACGTGAGATGGGCTTCCAGACTCACTAATATAAAGGAAGTAATTTAGAGGAGGCTGTCAATGAAATTAATGGCAATTTCATTACGCCCGGTAAACCTACATATTATCCCCCTTTAAATAGTATAAACAACCCGATGTAATTGACTTTTTTGTGTATAATAATATTCCCTTGGAACAAAGAGTTGCTTGTGACACCTTGGATGTTAAAATTGACCATTCACCCGTAACATTAACCATTTTTACTACCCCAGTATTAATGAAGAAAACTCCTAGTCTTACTTCTCACAAAACAGACTGGGAAAAATTTAGATCTGTATTGAATGAAAAATAAATTTAAATGTACATATTAACAGTATCGAAGATCTCGAAAATCAAAATGATTTACTCGTTAAGTTGATCCAAGACGCTGCTAAAGCATGCACTCCAGTCGCCACCCAGGGTATCAGGTTTTGTTGTCTTCCATATGATCTGGTCGACTTGATTAGAATTAAAAGGAGAGCAAGGAAAATAATGGTAAGAACGAGACTGGGAAAAGATAAAAGGGAGTATAATAGATTGAATAACGTAGTTAAAAACAGACTGAGTGAATTCAGGAACAATAAATTTGAGAGATTCATAGCAAGCCTAGGGGCTAGGGAAATTGATGACTATAGCTTATGGAAGGCTACAAAATACTTGAAGCGACCTGCCCAGCTTAGTTTTCCGATACGTAAGTCCGATGACGGGTATGCCAACAATAGTCAAGATAAAGCAGAAGTTATCGCCAATCACCTAGAAAATACGTTTCAACCGAATCCATGTGACGACGATGACCTTTTAACTCACTTGCATCAAGAAAATAAAAATATTAATTTGTTGTCAAAAGTGAAAATTTCAAAATTTACCTATGATGAACTTTTCGAGGAAATTAAATATAAAACTAAAGTGAAGAAGGCCCCAGGTTTCGACCTGATTTCAGGAGCTGTAATCAAGCAGCTTCCAGCCTTAGCTTTAAGATTATTGATTAAATTTTTAATTCAGTTTTAATTCTAGAGCATGTACCCAGTCATTGGAAAAAGGCTGAGGTAATTGTACTTTTAAAACCCGGAAAGCCCCCAGCGGAACCGAGTTCATACAGGCCTATATCGCTTTTACCCATCATTGGCAAATTATTTGAAAAATTGTACATAAACGATTAAACAGGATCATCAGTGTGATAAAAAACTTGTCATCGATGAACAATTCGGATTCAGAGCCAAACATGGGACTCTGGAGCAGCTCCACAGAATTTCTTCCATTGTGGAAGCTGCCCTGGAGGGGGAGGCTTCTGTAACGCTGTTTTCCTGGATGTGTCGCAGGCTTTTGATCGTGTATGGCACGAAAGATTAATCTACAAATTGTCTAAAATGCTTCCGGGAAACCATGTTAAGATACTATCATCGTATGTCTCTAACCGATTTTTTAGAGTGAGATTTGAGGACTCCTACTCTGATTTTCGTCCAATCAGAGCCGGAGTTCCTCAAGGCTCGGTTCTCTCGCCCATTTTGTACAGCCTGTACACTTCGGACCTACCGAGGCACGTAAAGGCTGTAGAGTTGGAGTTTTTGCCGACGATACTGTTTACGTGGCTTCGGCTCAAAATTATGGACGTACTGTTCACTTGTTACAAGAAAGCATGCTGGACGTCCAGGAATGGACCTCTCATGACCGTTCAAAGGTGAATGCGACCAAATCTGAGAATGTTGTTTTTACCAACAGAACTTACGTCCACTCTCCGCTAGTTTTAAACGGGGATATCATTCCCCATTCCATGAAAGCAAGGTACCTGGGCCTTGTCATGGATTCAAAGTTAAAATGGAAAGATCACATTATAACAAAGAAGGAACAAATTAATCTGAAAAATAGAAAAATGTTATGGCTAATTGGACGCCGCTCGAAATTAAGGCTGAGTAACAAATACTCTTATACAAATCCATGATAAGGCCCATTTGGGCTTATGGGTGCCAGTTGTGGGCGTGTTCTGCCAAGAGCAACGTTCATAGGATAGAAGTCGTACAGAACCTTTTGTTGAGACAAATCGCGAATGCGAGATGGTATGAGAGGAACAGCGATATCAGGGCTGAACTCGGGATTGAAAGCTTAGAGTTGTTCGTATCCAGAATGTACAACCGGTATGAAGAGCGCTTGCACCTCCATCCAAACCCATTGGCCCTTAGGCTTTTGGACTGGGTGGGAGATGTAAGACGACTAAAAAGGAGGAAGACTCATGAGCTTTCGACCCCCCACTTTCTCAAAATTTAATGGAAGTCCTGGCCAACTCTAACCGCCAGGGACTTTCCATTTCAATAAATTTAAAGTAAAAATACTAACCTTTTTTACTTTCATTAGATATACATGTTAGGTATTTTTGCCCATTTTGTACCATCTTCTTTTGCCCATTTTTGTACCATTTCTAATTTTCCGTTTTCAGCTTTTACCATTTTTCTATTCTAATTTACCACCATCACTTTTCTTTTTAAATCCGGCTTATATTTCTATTATTCTATTTTTTTTTTCTCTCTCTCTCTCTTTTGTAATTCTGATTCACAGTTCTTTAAATTTGCTATATTAATATGCGAATGACGAAATCTCTCTCTCTCTCTCTCTCTCTCTGTCTTAAATGGATGTATATATGTGTCATACTTATATTTTAGTTAGTATAAGTTGAACTAAATGTAAAATTTTAAAGACTACATAGTCTGAAATTGTAATACAAATACTTTAATTTGTGTATTGTAATAAATAAAAAATAAAAAAAAACTTCGGGCCGCCATGTTCGAAAGTGAGTATCTTCGGCAATCTTCGCAGATCTTCGGCAACTGGCCGAGTGTGATTGGTTGTATAGCCTGAAAAAGCATGTCCGCCATCTTAGAAGTGAGTAGGCCAGTTGCCAGTTTGTGCCAGTAAATGTCAAATCTTGTTTCCATTGGCTCTTATGGAGTTTCCCTTCTGATTGTATTATTCTGTGCACAAGAGACCTGAAAAGGTCGCAGTGCGATACTCCTTCGGGGCGGTCCTTAAGTAATAAAAAAAAAAAAAAAAAAAAAAAAAAAAAAAAAAAAAAAAAAAAAAAAAAAAAAAAGGTGTATATTACAATATTACATGTGTATGCCACAATTTTGTGATTAACGACTTTAGTTACTCATGCAAAATAAACACAGTGTAATTTTCTGGAAATTGCAATGTGAGAGACATGTGAAACCACTCATAAAGTACTTAAAGTAAATATGGTGTTGCATGTGACGTACTGTTTCGTTATATTTTATTTTCCCTCGACAAGATATTAACTGCGATAAATATTTTGGATTCGTTTCCAAGGCAAATGGTTGAACTGCACCCATTCTTCTGACTTACTGTATTTAACCGTTGCAGCAAACGATCGGAATTTGATTCTAAATCAAATAGTCAACAACTGAATGTCATTCAACAACAATTACAACAACAATTAAAAAGCAGCTGTGCAAATTCTAAACTGTTCATTCCGATAATATTGAGGGACGTAACTCACTCTCCTCTCGGAGTCCGCCGATTCGACCGTTGTTGCCAGGCTGTGCAAAATAAATTACATCGTCCATTTTAATGAATGTAAATTGGACAGACGGTGAGCTTAATCTGGCAACCATACCTAACCTTCCACACCTAAACTGCAACAGTTCAACGATTACTCTATATATACGCGAATCAGGTTAATTAAAGAAAACATCGGTGCCTTATGAAGCACATTGTTTACGCAGAGGCCGACATTGGAGTCTACACCAAAGACTCTGTATAGCTTAATAGTTTGCCAAAATGTTGGTGCTTGATTCCTCAGTCAATCTAGGACTATGTTGTAAACATTTGGCTTTAAAAAAAAAAAGAAAAAAACAAGCAGGGAAAATTCCAACACGCAGGTGTTGGAAAAGCGTGCCACTAAGTCTGAACAGCTTTAATGCTTTTGTTAGCAATATAATAATTAGACAGCATTCAACATGGAGCTGATCTCGAGAAAATTGAGTCCAAAGTTGAAGAGCTAGCATTTAAAAACAAAAACTTGGAATTACTTGCGTTTTGATTCCATTCAACTACCGTGTTTGTGTTTTTGCATTTCACACCGAAAAGTGGAATTTACTATGTAGGAAAGGTACTTAATTTTTAGCGTTTAAAGTGACTTGGTTCCTCTTCTTTTTTTTTGGCATAATCACGAAAAACGAAACTCTAAGAGAAACCAAACGGCAGAGTTGGTTTACACTGTTGATTATTTTAAAATCCGTTAATCCGGACTTAAGTCCGTTCCCAATTCTATAAAAGGAACCAGTGGGGCTCGTGCAATGTGGCAACAGTGGAATCCCTCCATTTAAACCTATGTAAAACAATCGATCTTCAGGAGGTGCAATGCACCCCCAGATATCGATACTTTTGCATAGGTTTAAATGGTAAAAAAGCATGGTTGCCAAATCGCACGAGCCGCTACTGAAAGAACCAAGTCGGAGTTGGTTCCTTACGTGACTCGGATTAAGGTTTAACCTAATCAGCCACATCAAAGGAACCAAGCGCTCATTTTTTTCATCATATGGACAATGACATCAATGAGGCTCACCAGCTCACTTTTACCTGGAATTTTGACGGGAAATAGTTGTTATTACAGAAGAAGCACTTGTTGCTTCGAGATTCAGTATTGCTAGCTCTATCAATCAATAACTCAATTTTATCAAAAATGTCACTCGGTCTTTTGTGACAAGTGCTGTCCAATTGAGCTTATTTGGTGAGAAATTATGAAAAAAATAAATTAGATCAGATGTATCTATAAGGAGATGAGTCAAAGGCGTTGTTTTTTGGTTTGTTTTTGTTTTTTGTTTTCAAAACTTTGGAGGGCTCTAGCTCAGAAGAGAAACATTTGCAGCTCATACTCATGTAGGAAATAAAGTCTTATATATATGTATGTTGACCCCAAAAATGCACTCCATTAGTTTGGCACTCAAGTTTTGAAACACCCTGTTCTTTATTTTGCTCCCCCCCGCCCCTTCACAAAAGACACATCTTGACCATGCACATTTTTAAAATCACAGTTTGACTGTAGAGATATTTCTCTCCCCCCCCCCCCTTAACGAAAAAGGGGAGAATGGGTCACCTATCTCTGATGTTCGTCGTGCGCGTGCACAGATTGTTCGGCTTTACGACTGCAATTTTGGCTTTCTTTATAATGCGTTTTTTGGGTTTATTAGTGGATTTTATGACTATTTGATGCCGCCAATGTAATTTTCAGACAATTTTACATCAGAATCAAAACTCTATAGCACTGTGGCAAAAGTTTGCAACAAACCCATTGAAAGCTGAAAAGAGAAAATTATTTGATAAGGCTCGATCTTTTTTTACCCACATAAACTATAGACAATAGATATTTCTAAATCCCTCCACCTTTTAAACGGCTTGTTCAGGGATCAAACATGAGGTTGCGTTCTTTTGAAGTCAAAAGTGTCATATTCGGAAAAGCCGTGATTCTAAATAATAAACAGTTTTTTTTATCTTTTTTTTCCGTTTTAGGTGCTGTCAGCACTTGTTGCGATTGTCACGATGTAGATACGTAATATGCATAAATGGAATACTTGCGAATTCATGAAACAATAATCCTTTAATATACAGAACTAACCATTTCAGGTGCCCTTTACACATCAAGCATTCTAGGGGTATAGATTAGTAGGTGTGGAGGTTTAAGAGGTTTGTGGATTTTAATTCCCCCTCTCCCCATTTATTTCTTGAAAAGTATCGAAATTTACAGTTAAAACTATGGCATTATTCACTATAACGCATTGTCATATTATTTCTTTTTTTTTTTCTTTGCCGTCGGTCGATATCATTTTCGTGTTGAAAAGCAAAGTTCCATATGGACCTATAGTTTCCAAAATTTGAAGAAGGTTCCAGTGAAAAATTTTGTACACGCAACGAACTTTTTAGGATAGGTAAATAAGTTATTCCAGAGTCAATTCCATAGCCGCAGCGAGGAAGCTGTCCAGGGGTGAAGACACGTGACAGCCCTCTCACTTTTAGAGCAATTAATGCGAATTTAACCCCTCTGGCTCCCTGTGTTCTGGATTTTAAACACCTATTTTCAACAAAACGCCAAAAATGTCCTCAAAAATCCCTTGATTCCATCGACGCTCATTGAGGGGCTTTCAATTGCCGATCCCCCAGAATTTCAAATGTTTCGATGCAAAGACCTGTTTAGTGTGACGTCATGAAAAAATTGGTTCCAAACAAAGGCCCCGTTCTCCTCGCTCTCGTGGGTTTTCCCATACGAAACACAGTCCAAATTTTCAAACAAGTGCTAGTAAACAACACGTTCTTTACACGTTGGTGTTTATCACACCATTGGGTTCCACGTCCCTTACAAAAATTTCCGATTGTTTCAAAAAATTTCCGATTGGATATAGATTCCCGCGCTTTATTTCCCATAGAAATAATCGAAATTCATAGAGACAATCGAATTCGTGTAGATTAAAGCGCGCTGACTACAGCAACGATAGGTCTCATGATTGAAATAAGCGAAATCATCTATGGTTCTATTCTTACAGTTTTAACACCACTTTTTTTCTCAGTGATAAAATATGAGCCCGCTATCACAACTTTTTGAAACATCGCGCATCGATGCACAATCACAGTTTATCGAAGAGAGTCCTTTGTTTTGTCCTTGTCACACTCACAGTTTCTTAAGAGCACAAAATTCTAGGATATAGGCTCATCAGCACCATCACGGCATGTGTGTACCTCGAACAATAGCTTCGATACGAAGAGAAGTTAGAATGATTAGTGTCATGGCGGTGATACTACCATAAGAGACCGTGAGTAAGACAAGGACAAAACGTAGAACGTCTTTCGGTATAACTGTGATTGTAAATTCGCTTGTGATCTTTTAGGAATTATGTTTACAGTGAAAAGATACTTTAAGGCAAGTGGAATCTAATGGTGCAATAAAATTTGAGAAAACTTTGGTTAAAACTACATGAATTCGCGTTCGAAAATTTGGATCTGGTAAATCCACGAGAGTGAGCGAGATAGAGCATTTGTTCGGAACTAATTCTGATCGTGACGTCATCACTAAACAGTCTACTTAAGGATATGAATGAGCCTCTCTCTTTTCTATACCCCTCCCCGCTCTTCATCAATACCTCGTCGCTTCTTATCGATGTACCCTCGTCAAGCAGATTTGACACATTTACGACCGCTAATGCACCGTGAAGAATCTTGTGACCGGTGGAGCCCAAAGGGCGAGGGCAAAGAGGTTCCTGCGGAGATGTTTCCACCCCCCTCCTGCCTTTGAATTTTGACTCATAGGTTGGCACAAATGACTTAGGTTGCTGGACCTGTATGGAATTCTCGTTCAAAGGAATTCGACTTTGACGCTTAATAACTTATTGAAATTAACAGGAATACCAAAACTTTTACAATTTTAAGAAAATAGACGCCGAGACCTCCTGGATTGCAGCAATAAATTAACGATTAATGAAACCAGTTTTAAGAAAACACGTTTTTAATTTTTCAAACCTTTCCCGCCAAGGTTTTGCCATAAGCAAAGCATTGGACTTATATATTAGATATGAAAATGAAAACAAGAAGCGCACCGTATATATACGGCACGCTTAAAACAAGCAGGGAAAATTCCAACACGCAGGTGTTGGAAAAGCGTGCCACTAAAGTCTGAACAGCTTTAATGATTTTGCTAGCAATGATAATAATTAGACAGCATTCAACATGGAGCTGATCTCGAGAAAATTGAGTCCAAAGTTGAAGAGCTAGCATTTAAACAAAAAACTTGGAATTAATTACGTTTTGATTTCATTCAACTACCGTTTTGTGTTTTTGCATTTCAACCCCGGAAAAGTGGAATTTACTATGTAGGAAAGGTACTTAATTTTTAGCGTTTAAAGTGACTTGGTTCCTTTCTTCTTTTTTTGGCATAATCACGAAAAACGAAACTCTAAGAGAAACCAAACGGCAGAGTTGGTTTCACTGTTGATTATTTTAAAATCCGTTAGTCCGGACTTAAGTCCGTTCCCAATTCTATAAAAGGAACCAGTGGCGGCTCGTGCAATGTGGCAACAGTGGAATCCCTCCATTTAAACCAATGTAAAACAATCGATCTTCAGGAGGTGCAATGCACCCCCAAGATATCGATACTTTTGCATAGGTTTAAATGGTAAAAAAGCATGGTTGCCAAATCGCACGAGCCGCCACTAAAAGGGAAACCCAAAGTCGGAGTTGGTTCCTTACGTGACTCGGATTAAGGTTTAACCTAATCAGCCAAAGGAACCAAGTTCTCATTTTTTTTCATCATATGGACAATGACATCAATGAGGCTCACCAGCTCACTTTTACCTGGAATTTTGACGGGAAATAGTTGTTATTACAGAAGAAGCACTTGTTGCTTCGAGATTCAGTATTGCTAGCTCTATCAATCAATAACTCAATTTTATCAAAAATGTCACTAGGTTCTTTTGTGACAAGTGCTGTCCAATTGAGCTTGTTTGGTGAGAAATTATGAAAAAAATAAATTTAGATCAGATGAATCTATAAGGAGATGAGTCAAAGGCGTTGTTTTTTGGGTTTGTTTTTTGTTTTTTGTTTTCAAAACTTTGGAGGGCTCTAGCTCAGAAGAGAAACAATTGCAGCACATACTCATGTAGGAAAATAAAGTCTTATATATATGTATGTTGACCCCAAAAATACACTCCATAAGTTTGGTACTCAAGTTTTGAAACACCCTGTTCTTGATATTTTGCTCCCCCCCCCCCCCTTCACAAAAGACAACATCTTGACCATGCACATTTTTAAAATCACAGTTTGACTGTAGAGATATTTTCTCTCCCCCCCCCCTTAATGAAAAAAGGGAGAATGGGTCACCTATCTCTGATGTTCGCCGTGCGCGTGCACAGATTGTTCGGCTTTACGACTGCAATTTTGGCTTTCTTTATAATGCGTTTTTTGGGTTTATTAGTGGATTTTATGACTATTTGATGCCGCCAATGTAATTTTCAGACAATTTTACATCAGAATCAAAACTCTATAGCACTGTAGCAAAAGTTTGCAACAAACCCATTGAAAGCTGAAAAGAGAAAATTATTTGATAAGGCTCGATCTTTTTTACCCACATAAACTATAGACAATAGATATTTCTAAATCCCTCCACCTTTTAAACGGCTTGTTCAGGGATCAAACATGAGGTTGCGTTCTTTTGAAGTCAAAAAGTGTCATATTCGGAAAAGCCGTGATTCTAAATAATAAACAGTTTTTTTTATCTTTTTTTCCGTTTTAGGTGCTGTCAGCATTTCTTGCAATTGTCACGATGTAGATACGTAATATGCATAAATGGAACACTTGCGAATTCATGAAACAATAATCCTTTAATATACAGAACTAACCATTTCAAGTGCCCTTTACACATCAAGCATTCTAGGGGTATAGATTAGTAGGTGTGGAGGTTTAAGAGGTTTGTGGATTTTAATTCCCCCTCTCCTCATTTATTTTCTTGAAAAGTATCGAAAGTTTACAGTTAAAACTATGCCATTATTCACTATAACGCATTGTCATATTATTTCTTTTTTTTTCTGTTGGCGTCGGTCGATATCATTTTTCGTGTTGGAAAAGCAAAGTACCATATGGACCTATAGTTTCCAAAATTTGAAGAAGCTTCCAGTGAAAAATTTTGTACACGCAACGAACTTTTTAGGATAGGTAAATAAGTTATTCCAGAGTCAATTCCATAGCCGCAGCGAGGAAGCTGTCCAGGGGTGGAAGACACGTGACAGCCCCTCTTACTTTTTAGAGCAATTAATGCGAATTTTACCCCTCTGGCTCCCTGTGTTCTGGATTTTAAACACCTATTTTTCAACAAAACGCCAAAAATGTCCTCAAAAATCCCTTGATTCCATCGACGCTCATTGAGGGGCTTTCAATTTGCCGATCCCCCAGAATTTCAAATGTTTCGATGCAAAGACCTGTTTAGTGTGACGTCATGAAAAAAATTGGTTCCAAACAAAGGCTCCGTCTCACTCGCTCTCGTGGGTTTTCCCATACGAAACACAGTCCAAATTTTCAAATACAAGTGCTAGTAAACAACACGTTCTTTACACGTTGTGTTTATCACACCATTGGGTTCCACGTCCCTTATAAAAATTTCCGATTGTTTCAAAAAATTTTCCGATTGGATATATATTCCTGCGCTTTATTTCCCATAGAAATAATCGAAATTCCATAGAGACAATCAGAATTCGTGTAGATTCAAGCGCGCTGACTACAGCAACGATAGGTCTCATGATTGAAATAAGGCGAAATCATCTATGATTCTATTCTTACAGTTTTAACAGCCACTTTTTTCTCAGTGATAAAATATGAGCCCGCTATCACAAACTTTTTGAAACATCGCGCATCGATGCACAATCACAGTTATATCGAAGAAAGTCCTATGTTTTGTCCTTGTCACACTCACAGTTTCTTAAGAGCACAAAATTCTAGGATATAGGCTCATCAGCACCATCACGGCATGTGTTGTACCTCGAACAATAGCTTCGATACGAAGAGAAGTTAGAATGATTGAGTGTCATGCCGGTGATACTACCATAAGAGACCGTGAGTAAGACAAGGACAAAACGTAGAACGTCTTTCGGTATAACTGTGATTGTAAATTCGCTTGTGATCTTTTAGGAATTATGTTACAGTGAAAAGATACTTTAAGGCAAGTGGAATCTAATGGTGCAATAAAATTTGAGAAAACTGTTGTTTAACTAGCATGAATTTGCGTTCGAAAATTTGGATCTGGTAAATCCACGAGAGTGAGCGAGATAGAGCATTTGTTTGGAACTAACTCTGATCGTGACGTCATCACTAAACAGGTCTACTTAAGGATATGAATGAGCCTCTCTCTTTTCTATACCCCTCCCGCTCTTCATCAATACCTCGTCGCTTCTTATCGATGTACCCTCGTCAAACCGATTTTGACACTTTTACGATGCGAGAACCGAGCGCTTAATGCACCGTGAAGAAATCTTGAGACCGGTGGAGCCCAAAGGCGAGGGGCAAAGAGGGTTTCTGTGAAGGATGTTTCCACCCCCCTCCTGCCTTGGAATTTCGACTTATAGGTTGGCACAAATGACTTAGTTTGCTGGACCTGTATGGAATTCTCGTTTGAAGGAATTCGACTTTGACGCTTAATAACTTATTGAAATTAACAGGAATACCAAATCTTTTACAATTTTAAGAAAATAGACGCCGAGACCTCCTGGATTGCAGCAACAAATTAACGATTAATGAAACCAGTTTTAAGAAAACACGTTTTTAATTTTTCAAACCTTTCCCGCCAAGGTTTTGCCATAAGCAAGGCATTGGACTTATATATTAGATATGAAAATGAAAACAAGAAGCGCACCGTATATATACGGCACGCTTAAAACATAACAAGTTACGCAGAGACCTAACCTCCCTTTGGATGATTGTTTTCAGAAAGAAAGTATGACCCTTTGAAGAAAATTTCTCAATAAGTGAGAAGTGACGCTTTCTATTGAGTCAGAATCTCATTTCAGACAGGTGAGGAACCCATGGTTGAGATACATGATGTGAATTTCCACAGATTTCCCGACACTGAACACTGTGCCACGTAGCTCGAGTCAGAAATTATACACCGATAAGGGCTAACATATAAAATAAGGTACTACAGCTAGTAACAATTTGCGATTAAGGGTCATCAGATTACACTCAGATTTCATTTTCGAATTTTTATGATTATTGCACTTCGAATTAAGGCTTGTCCTTAGTGCGAATATTTTGTTGTTTTCTTTTTTCATTACATTTTTTTGATGAGTTTTATTACGCGACTAAAAGTCATATCCTAAAGGCATTGGATTTATTGGTTTGATGTTATGCAATTATGCAACGAGTACAGATTCGGTGATTATAAAAAAAAAAATGTGTTTAAAATGTTAGCGAAGTTTTATCCTTTGGCTCCTATACTTGATTCAAAAATAAAATGCGAAAATAAATTTTGAAACGTATCAGCGCAGTTTTGCCCGTTTGAAAATCAAATACAACAATATTATTTTATAGACTCTTATTTGAATGTAGGTAGTAGGTTTTTTTTATGGGGAAACTTTCACCTTTCAGGCTGATTTATTTTGCATTACGCGTTTAGAAAAAAATGTAATTAATTAACATAATGGGTCTGGTGCGTACTTTTGCTACATCAATATGACACATTGTTTCTAACGTAAAATTCGGCGAAAATAACGATGCGCACATTAAAAACTTTCAAAATCCACTCATTAACTCAGAAAATACCTTCCATTTCAAACAACCCGCGCTACAATAGATACTATATCACCAACTTATAACTACATAGATGGAACCATCTCGTTTATGTAAACATGAACAGAACTTACAAACATTAGAATATTTCGTTTAAATATGCGTACATTTCTTATATTATTTTGTAATCTTTGATAAACCGAAAAGACCATACAGCAAATGCAGCTTATATTTCACGTATTAAAAAAGAAATTCCATCATTTTGTAGTTACGATGTTGTTTACTTATGCACGGTGGTTCCGTCTATGTAGTAGTATACCGGTGCAAATAGTGTCTAGTGTAGCGCGGGCTGTTTGAAATTGTAGTGATTTCCTGAGTTAATGAGTGGATTTTGAACGTTTTTAATGTGCGCATCGTTATTTTCGCCGAATTTTACATAAGAATCAAGGTTCTATATTGTTGTAGTAAAAGTATGCAACAGACCCATTAGCTCATCTACATATAACATGCATATTTGCTGATCTTGACTTCATTTCATCATACAAAAATATGTAAACATCGAATAAGCTTCAATTTAGTAACCGAGTTCACGCAACAAGAACTTAAATTAAAAATTAAATTTCAAAAATATAAATAATAGACAAAAAATGAGAATTAATCGCAATATTCTTGACGGAGACAATTTTTTTGGTGAATATAAGATGATTCACCTTGATAGGAAGTGAAAGGGTTTTAAAAATTAAAAACAAAACAAAACAAAACAAAGAGGGACCTATCTAATATTATGATATACTTTCAGATAATTCACTCGAGGAAGACAAATGGAACTATAGGCGTAAAAAAATTAAAGGTGATTGTTTGTGACAGCTAGTGAATGCCTTGAATCGTCAACATTTAAAAATAATGGATTCAGCGCAAATATTTGTCAGTCTGATACGAGATGATTCATCCAGTGCCGACGCAGAATTTTACTAGCATCCGGATTGCTTTCATATAAGAAGGTGAGAGCCAGCGGCGGCTTATGCAATATGAAATGTGCAGTAGCGAGGCGTGAAATTTGGCAACATTGTACTTCCTCCATTGAAACTTACAGAAAAAAATCGAACGCTTTTGGTCATCGCCGATAGACTAGACGTTTCGACTTTTCGAATGTTTCTTAGTGGGAAAAATTAAACGTTGCCAAATGCACGCCTTGCCACTGGATGTGAAACATGAAACATGAAAACAAACATGAAACCTATAGAGGGTTTTAGTAATGGCGACTGCCGGCGATGAGCGTTCCAAACAAAGCCAGTTTGTCTCTCTCGCTCTCACGTGACCCCTATGTACTGCCATCTCACTCTAATTTCAAAAATCGTACTTAGAGACTTATTTTGTGAAATTTTATGGCAGAAATGAATTTCTCGAGGCATTTTAATGTGATTTTGATAATAATATGTTGTAGAACAAGGCCCTGTATACGAATTTCGATACTAGAAAGAGATGGATGTGCATGGGCGTCACGGGAGAGTGAGTGAGATAGTTTGGAACGCTACGCGAGTTTTATCACAACCGATTGCGACCGATGAGTGCATTGTTGTGGTTGTTGGCTAACCGTTGACTTCGCACTAAAACCGTCTATATTGCCTTTAAATAGACTCAGACTTAAGAGTTAGTTGTATATTATAGTTACACATTGAAAAGACATTTCTACTTAGGCTGGTGGCAAACTTTTTGTTGCAATTTTCATCAAACTTAATTGAGTCATACTTGAGTTCCTTATTCCAATGATTATTATGTTTGTTTTTATATAATAGCTTAGTTTCAAAGAATTTTGCTCCATTGGACCTATATTAGCCCTTGAAATGGTTTTGAAGGTTGATTATGTGACTATGTATCAGAAAAATATTTTAGTATGTTGACAGTATGCCGTGTGCACAAAGTACTATCAAAATCCATCCCATTAATGATTGACTTCAAGTTTTAAATTAATTCCTCACTTTAATTTTTTTTTTCAGGTCGCATCCCCTGTTTTGATTTTTTAAACACACTTGAGGGCTGTATACTGTAACTATAAGGGGTATTTTCTTATATTAAAGGATATTGAGGCCATTTATATTATAGATATATTAAATGTGTGTGACGTAAAGAAACATACGGTATACAATCGTTTCATGGTAGAACCACAGTAATTTCGCCGTAACTGATCCATAAAATAGCCCAGATTATACATTCAGAGATGCAATTGAACCAACGTATTTTAACGCTGAAACGTATATGTATTCGTTGAGAGCCTCTAGATAAAATGATTGTGAGTGCCGTATAAACATGCAGTAAACAATCGTTTCAATGTCGAACCAAAGAAATTCCTTTCGTAACTGATCCACCACAATAACCCAGATGAAACAATAAGAGATTTTAGGGTGGAACCAACGTATCATAACGCGAAAACGTATGAATTTGATGCGAGTCTCTTGATAAATTAATTCGGGGGGAAATAAATTTATCCCCTTTTTCTGCCGGGGGATCCTCTTTTTCTCCACTGTCGAGACTCAGGAACACTGAACCAGCCAACAACAAAGGAAGACGTACACGAACAAACAAAAAGCTCCACGCTACTCACACTTCCTCACGTAAACACCTGAACATCACCTCAACCTCGATATAACCATCAGAGGCGCATATACATTCTACAATTCTACATGCAGCGTCTCGGGTTACGCTGTTCAGTGCACATAGTCCACAGTGGGTCAGAACGAAGGATATTTTACGGACATCGTTATATTGATCACCACTCTTAACCCTTGTGAGCCTAAGGTATTTCGGTAACACAAAGGACTAAGGGGGGGGGGTGTTTTTGTACCCCAAGGATATTTTCATGCAGCACAGTCAGTATCAATAATTTCGAAACTTTAATGGATGGATTATGTACTTAGTACCCTAAGAGAGTAATTTATGTGAAATTTGAGTAAATTTTTGCTATGTTGCCAAATTTACACCTACTTTTAAAAAAAATGTCAAAATAAAAAAATGGAAAAAATGAAATGAGGTACCATCTTATTTTTCCATTTTTGATAAATTTCCAATTTTTTTTCAATGATCTGACTTAATATTCTTAATCTACATAAAATTTCCGTAAAATTCACTGTAATAGAAGGTTACAAACTCAAAACTGGCAGGACGAAGGGGGGGTATATTTGTACCCCAACACTTTAAATTTCTATAATATCGACAAAAATTCATAAAAATGAATGAAATTTGGTGGACGTGTTCTAAGTATCCTAACTTAAAATGTCATGAAGTCCCAAAAAATTTTGAGCAGTTTTGACAAAATGGCGTCAAAAAAACTGGCCTGGGCACAAATCTACCCCCCTTAGGCTCACAAGGGTTAAAAAAATAATGCTTACATAAGCTCTTGCTGCCTTGATATTTTAACAATTACGTTTTGCTACAAACCCGGCCTGCAAACATGTCGCTAAAATCGCAATACTCTCAGTTACTGAAACAGCAATATTAATTTTACGGGAATCGCAACATGTTCGCTAGACAAGCTTTACCAGCAAGCATTCAATTTGCAAAATCGCAAATTTGTTTGTTTAAGTAACCAGCAATCTCATTTGCGAAAATGGCAAAAATTTTGCTACTTATGCAAAGATTTAACTAACGTTGCAATGTTTTACGCTGTAAAGTTGCAACGTTGATGTTGCTAATATTAGCAAACACTTACTTTGATTTGCACAACCAGCAAATTAGATTTGTTAAGTTCGCATATTCGTTTGCCGATTCCGAAATGTAGAGGTGGTTAATTCAGCAAAATGATGCGTGTTGAGAATTTCGCAAACCGCGTTTTTGCGAAGACAGCAGTATATATCTTTTTTACTTTTTTTTCAGTGCAATATGTGGATAGAAAATAGTCCACTATAATTATGACCAGAATCTAAATATCAAGTTCCCAAATAGTAACTACGATCATATCACAGGAATACACTGGTTCTCTGATTGTAGAATTCTGGCCATTTTTTTCAATCAGATTTCTCTGGTACGAAATACCACATAATTCTGGCCAAAAATGGCCAGAATTCTCCTACAGACTGATAGAACTATTTGCGGGAACTTTTTATTAGAACTGCATGTGGTCATTTTCACTACAACAATATTCGCTTTGTTGGCGCAGTGGCGTCGCGTGCTATCTGGCAACAATGCAACTGCTCCATTTAAACTCAATAAATATATCGAATTTTCCTTGTGCGCTGTGAACCCCCTGTATTCGATATATTCGATATTATACATGAGTTTAAATTGATAGAATACATTGTTGCCGAATTGCACGCGACGCCACTGTGTTGGCGTATTTTTTATGCTCACGGAATTCATATGGAATCTTATGGAGCGATGTGAACGGTATTAACCATTACAAGAGTTCGGTAGCGACTGTATTGCTCACATGCTGCAAAGCACGCGACCCTGAGTCTCGAATTATACCGACTAAAAGTTCTTGGAACGTTGAGACCGAACACATTTTTCTCAACAAATTATGCCCGACAAACTTTTACCATTTTGCGGTCATCACTGTTATCATAAGAATTGTTAAATTAACTTATTTTTATTTTTCTTATTTTCATCTTTAACTTTTTTCAGTGAACTTCTTCATTTTTCTTAGACAAGACACTACTTATTTTCGGGTCCCGAAGAACCCATATTCCGATATTTATACCAGTGTGCGTCGAGCGAAAAAACCTGCGAGCACGCTTGCACTATACGACTGACTGCTAGGAACAGCAAATATACCAGAGGAACATCGCAGCTTCCGTAAAGTGGTGGGAGAAAGGGAATTCATTTCATTTGCATAGCAAAAGAAATGTTTTGTGGAATAAAACGGGAGCGCGAACGCGAGATTCCGTTTTTTCGCATCTATGGTGGAAGAGGGGCGAAATGAGGGGGACCGGGGGGGTGTCTCTTGCGGAAATGACAACACGACGAATGCGTGCGCTCAAATCGAGTGAGGTGTAATTGAATAGGCGTCCCACTCAAAATATTGCTCTCTTTTTACCGCACGTAGTTACTATGTCACGTGAGTATAAAGGTATGCACATTGTACATTGAACACACGTTGTAAATACCTCATTCACATTTTTAACCAACCCTCCAGCTCCGCAAATAAAGTTAAATATTGGCTTCTTATGGCTCTCTCTCTCTCTCTCTCTCTCTCTCTCTCTCTCTCTCTCTCTCTCTCTCTTTGTGGTTATGTGGAAGAGAGGGCCAGTAATGGCTCTAACATTGCCACTCAAAATAAATCCATCAATCAATCAATCAATAACTCTCTCTCTCTCTCTCTCTCTCTCTCTCTCTCTTCCCCCTCTCTCTCTCTCTCTCTCTCTCTCTCTCTCTCTCTCTCTCTCTCTGTTTCTCTCTGTCTCTGTTTCTTTCTCTTTCTCTCTGTCTCTCCATTGTTTTAAGTTCCCTACTTAAGGTTAAGTGGTAGAAAGGGCCATTTGGCCCTAACTTTGCCTTTTTTTTATTTAAATTTACCTATTTTTGTTTTCTTACTTTTTAATAATAAAGCGGTCTCTCTCTCTCTCTCTCTCTCTCTCTCTCTCTCTCTCTCTCTCTCTCTCTCTCTCTCTCGCTCTCTTTTCTGCCTGCGGTTCAACCGTTCAACCACCACCGCAACATCCCACTTTGGGAAGTGGAACTGCATCTCCGTAATTTACACGCGTGACTTCTCTGGAACAATGATGGCGCTTAAACGCGGTGGTGGGGAAGGGTGGGGACTGGGGGACGGGGGTGTATCGAATTAAATTTAAAGAGTTTACCGGTAACTTTAACCTTTGAAGAACCAGGTTATTTCAATAGAACACCGCACTCTTTTGTGTATAAAGGGAAGGTAGTTAACTGGTCGTACTCGGGGGAGTTGGAATTGCCTATACGAAGAATCGAAGGCGCCCGACGAAACCTTATTTATTGTAGTGTTTTCATCTATGAATGCGTTCATCCGAAATGAAAACTGTATCAATGTGAAATAGACTAGAGGAGAAAACGAGTATACTGGGGCTTGGCCCATAAGGGGTTAAGTTCTGTGGTAGTTCAAACTGCATCTTTCTGGAACACTGAAACAGATTTTCATTTCGAATTTATGTTTTTAATGCCATACCAGTAACTTGAAAGTAACATATTTTATCATACATCACCAAAGCTTTGAATGTGTTTGGTTACTTCTCGAAAAAATAACGATTCCAAAAATAAATGCAACATTTGGGGGGGGGGGGGAATTAATGTTTTGTTTCTTTTTTTCTGTTAATTCCATACTCGCAAGCAAAATAGAAAAATTTATACTGACATGATCCGAAAAATTAATCATCTACTTCGCCGGTCTGTATATATTCTAATTTACAAAGCCTTATAACACATACTGTCAAATTTTTGTCTCAGAAACTTGAAAATTGGCATCAGAGCGGCGGCGCGTGCAATTGGACAAAGTTGCATTTACTCCATATAAAGTCGAGAGAAAGGGCGACATATTGGGGGTGCACAGTGTACTCCCTCGAATGGATAATTTTCATGAGTTGAAATGAAAGAAATGCGTTTTTGCTAGATTGCACTTTCCGCCTCTGATTGGAATGAATGTTGGATAGATATTAGATATCAGTAGATTATTGTCGTGAGATTCCATTTTCTTGTGTTAAAAAATTAAGTTTTACGGAGGAAAAACTGGTCTCCCTGGGGTTGTTTTAGACCCCCCCCCGTCCCTTGGGCTTACCAAGGGCCCATGATGCTTGTAGGATTTCAATTGTTTTTGGGTTTTTAATAATCGATTTATCACCTAGGATGAACTCCGCGACTGCGACTGCGTTCAGAATCCGCTGTTTTTATGCGGTGGCGGCTCGTGCAACATGGCAACGACGGAGTCTCTCCATTTAAAGCTATGGAAAACTATCGATCTTCAGAAGGTGCAATTGCGCCCCCAAGATATCGATACTTTTGCCATAATTTTAAATCGCAAAAAAAGCATGGTTGCCAAATTGCACGAGCCGCCACTGTTTTTATGACGGTAGGTATGACCGAGAGGAGCAGCCTCGAGCAGTACACCATATCAAGAGATTTGACTAATAATAATATTTGTCTTTCGTCCGCGTCTGCAGCATAGAAGCAAACAAATTGAGAGGCGTAATACTGGTGCGCTGTGACGTAATTTTGCGATGCCGGTCTACGGACAGCAGTGTTGCCACATTGAGCAAAAAGTATACACATTTTACTTTAAGTCTTATACACAGGGCTGCCGTTTTGCGTATAATCAATGCTATTTTTCTATTCACCGATGATTCCACCGGTTGAGAAAAGATTACACAGTTCAGTTCAGTGTATGACTGTAATGCACGAAAATACTCTGATCTGTAATCTTTCCTTAATCGGTGGAAACTCCGTTGATTAATTAAAATATCCGCAATTTTTTTTAAAGTCATCGACGACTCCACCGGTTGAGAAAAGATTACAGATGCGAGTATTTGAGTTTATTACAGTCATGCTCTGAACTAAACTGTGTAATATTTTCGCAACCGGTAGAATCATCGGTGAATTGAAAAATAGGATTGATTATACGCAAAACGGCAGCCCTGCTTATACATGGGAAAATTGTACATTTTTCACCAAATCCGGCAACACTGTCGCGCTCTAGACTCCAGTAGTGAAAGTAGATCGGTCCAAAATATGAGGTAAATACGCGAGATCAAGAAGTACACAATAAATATACGATTTTTGTTAAGGAAAAAAAAAAAAAAAAACGAAAAACAAAAAGTCATCAAAAGCTTTACCCGCCAAATTTGAGATCATCATTTTCTATTCACGATGATGCAATACAATGAGAGCCCGTATCCGAAAAGCGGGCTCATAAAAAAATGAGGGTGCTCTTCCTGAGAATCGTGCATTGTGAGTAATTGGAGGTTTTTTAGCTGAAGTGCACACCTGTTCATTGATGGTCCCTTCTTTTGGAGACGGCCGATTGAGTTTTTGGAAAGTAGTTGGGTTTTTGTCGAGAGGAGCACCACTGCGTCACCACTGCTGCTGCGTTAGGATTAGGATTTAGGACCTCATACAAGTATGACAGTCAATAAACCTACGCTGCTCTTCACTTGGAATCTTGCATTATCGCAAATATTTGGACGCAACCTTCGAACAGCAATCGTTTAAAACGATTCGTTTAATAGAGAAACCCGCAAGCCAGAGACAACAGAGACTACTCACCAGCTATCTCGCCCAGGGCTGCCGTTTTGCGTATAATGAACGCTATTTTTCTATTCACCGATGATTCCACCGGTTGAAAAAAGAATACACAGTTCAGTCCGTGTATTACTGTAATGAACTAAAATACGCGCTTATTAATCTTTTCTCAACCGGTGGAGTCGTCGATGACTTTAAAAAAAACTTGCGGATATTTTAATGAATCAACGGAGTTTCCACCGATTAAGAAGAGATTACAGAGCAGAGTATTTTCGTGCACTGCAGTCATACACTGAACTGAACTGTGTAATCTTTTCTAAACCCGGGGGAAAATCATCGGTGAATAGAAAAATAGAAATTGATTATACGCAAAATGGCAGCTCTGATCTCCCCCATCGTGGCAACTTTTTTTCGGGGTCGCAACAAAGCAACGTCCAACGGCTCCTATGTGGACCGTTGAGCAAAGATATTGGTGTCAGTATAGCCAATCATGAGAGCGAAGCATCAATGTTTTTGGTCAACAATTAACATAGGAACCGTTGGATGTTTTTTCCCCATGTTTTTTTGTTGAGCCCTCGACTCGAATCGAGCAAATACTTTTTTTTTGCTCAAAAGTTAAAAATATGAGGCACACAAACCAGAATCAAATTGCCCTTGCTGCCTCATTTTGGGACAGTGGCGGCTCGTGCAATCTGGAAACCGTGAAACTTTTGCCATTTAAACGTATGCAAAAGATCGAAAATACGTGAGGCGCTGCGCCTCAAAAAAGTAATCGATTATTTACACAGTTTAAATTGGAGGAAATCCATTGTTCCCAAACCTTGTACGAGCCGCCGTGCTTTGGGATAGTATACTTATACTACATGAAAAAATAAAATTTACTAAAAAAGAAATTTAAGTTTTGTAAAATCAGTAAAATAAAGCACATGCAAATTTACTTGTTATTTTCGGTAAATCCTACTAAACGTATGACAAATTTTTACGATTTGAATTGTAAATTTTGCTTTTTTTAGTAATTTCTCTTTTTGGATTGAAAAATTTTCAATCTAAATAGTCCATTTTACAACCCAAATCATTGTGACTTTTGCATATTACATGGCTGTTTTGGCGTAAAGCTATACGACTTCCCAAAAATTACAATGCTTTGAATTTTTAAATTTACAATCCGATTGGTAAATTAATGATCCAAATTGTAAAATTAATCAAATTAAGAAAAAATTTACAATCCAAACGTAAAATTAGCTATAAGTGTTGTAAATTTTAAAACTGAAAATGGCTGGTATAATTAGCCTTTGCTTCATTTTACTGATTTCACAAATCTATTTTTTTTCAGTGTACTTATAACATGTACCCGCCTCTCTGTTGCTGTGAGTAGTTCCTAGGGCGGAAACGTAATGAAATTTAACTGACGAAAAGGGACAAAAAAAAAAAAAGGGACAAGGGAAAAAAAAAAAGGGACAAGGAAAAAAAAAGAAACAAGATTGCTTTAAAAGACGAAGTCGAAGTCGGAGATGGGGTAAAAAGTCTAAGTAAACCCGGATGAATTTGAGATAGGAACTAGCAGAGTAATGGGACACAAGTTAAAAACTTATGTGTTTTACATGAAGTTTTTTCACCCCAAGGAGCACTCTGAGCAACGAGTTTTTTATCCATAGAACTGGTAACGTTGCCATTTCGTCACCTATGTAGCACAAAAGGGGCTAATCAAGATTTTGACAAAAAAAGAAAAGCAAAAAGAAGGTTTGGAAAAAAACTATGCGTAATTTTAATATATACCCCTTGTGACCCCTGGAGATGGGGAGGGTGGAGGTCTGAAACGACACCATAATCATGCCGGTTTTTTGCTTTTAAAAACTATTTTTTTTTTTTTTTTAATTTTTTTTTTAAATTTAAATTTTGGGACTTTGTACCTTCATGACATTCAAGATACTAATTAAAAAGCGGGCATGCACAAAGGGAAAGAAAAAAAATTGCTGAAATACCGAAGTTTTTCTGAAAGCCCGACCTGCATTAACTTGTCGCTAATTTTAATATTTAAAAAAGCTGAAACCGCAAAATTTTCTGCCTTACCAGCAATCTCATTTGCGAAAATCACAAAATTGCTGAAATACCGAAGTTTTACTGAAACCCAAAACCTGCAAACTTGTCGCTAAAATCACTATATTCAAAATGATGAAACCGCAAAATTTTCTGCATTACCAGCCATCTCATTTGCGAAAATCGCAAAATTTTGGCTAATTCAGCAAACATTTTGCTAACTTAACAATTGTATCATTAAGCATGCAAACTTGAACTTTGCTATAACATTATAACACTTTGCTTTGCACAGCTAGGAAATTAAATTTGTTAAGTTCGCGTTTTTAGCCAATTCCACAAATAGGTGATTAAGCAGAATTTGCGTTTTGCAAGTATATCGTAAGGCCGTGTTTGCTATGACAGCACTCTTCCGATTTCTATTGCTAGTGTAGCGAAAATGTGAGCGATTTTCGCAAATTAAATTGCTGGTCGAGCCAAACTATTGCGATTCTTACAAAATTCATGTTGCTATATGAATATTGCGATTTTAGCGACCTGTTTGCAAGCCGGGTTTTTAGCAAAACTTGGGATATTTCAGCAATATTTTTTTTTTTTCTTTTTTTTTCTGCATACTATATCCACGTTTTTCGGACAACAATGATCGTGAATTTTATTAGGCTTTTTAAGCCTTTATTAGGCCCTTACGCTCCTTAACCCATTTATGATGTTGTGATACTTTATTTGGACCAAATTTCAGTCAATTTGGACCAATGGTACTTAAATAATAATTTCGGGAGTTTTTAGCACGTAAAATTTAGCTGCACCAACATTTATCCGTTATTTCAATTTCTTGTGTGTGTTTTTAACTCTCAGATTGTGTTTTTTGAGAAAAACGCCTCTAGGCATATTTGGGTTAACCTTTTAGGTCATGGATCAATGTAGGTAAAACTGTACACTTCGATTGTATTGGTAAAATTTTCGATTCGATAGTACAGCGCTGCTTCAGCAACAATAATCAATTAGTTATACATAGATTCAATGGACGGCAAAAAATTGTTGACAAATTGCACGAGCCGCCTCTGTAGGGATAGATAAAGGTTCAGTTTGTAGCTTTGTCATGATTTCTGGTAACATAAACCAAAAAAACCAAAACTTGATTAATAAACCAAAAGAAAAAGTTCGTTCATTCTGCATGCGCGCTGCTTGCTGCTTACTGCAAAAGGCTACTCGGTTCCTCAGGCGCGTGCGCGTGGAGCAGCGAGCGCTAGATGAATCATCGCTGAAAGGTAAATAGATTCAAAAAAGAAGAAAAAAATAATAAAAGATGCTATAAAAAAAGGCAAAAGGCGAAGAGGAGGCAGAGGGGAAGGAGTCAAAGTCACCGGATGAATTGATAGAAGGACTAGACCCTTTGCTAGAGGAGTTATCGTGTGGACCGCTGACTGTCACGAGCGAGAGGAGCCGCATCAGCAAACAGCACAGCAGCGACGCACAGTGGAATGAGTCAACGGAAGATGCCGGACATAGCATCGAAACTTTAAATGTGCATATCTTTGTTAATACGCAATGTGAAAGTTTGAAAGTAGTTTTATTGGCTTTATTGTAAAATTTCCTACAAGAATCACTCGTTATAGGTAGTTTTTTCACTAAAAAAACATTCAAATTTTCATTTTTAGTCATACATTCTATGTCCAACTCCTCCCATTGACTCGTTCCACTGGCGACGCGACGTTTGTTCACTCTCACATGTCCTCCGTTTTTCAACTCAACACGGTGGGTGATTTTTGAAATTCGGCAGCCAAACCACAGAATAATACAATCAGAACGGAAACTCTCATAAGAGCGAATGGAAGCTAGTTGGAATTTAACGGCACCAATAGGCAACGCTGTGGTCCTATTTCCAACATGGCGAACGTGTGTGATTTGTGTTGAAACTATCATTTATTTCTGTGAATGGGGCAGTTGCAAGGGTCTAAAATGTTGTGTTTTTATATAAAGAAAATTAAAGTATTTGATGAGCTGAGAACAAAGATACTTTGGTTTCTAATTAAGTCCTATTGTTCCGGAGATAAGATTTTGACCCCAAAAAACTTTGTTTTTAAAAGGGAATTCCGCGTAGTGACGTCACTACGCTCACGATTTTTTTCAACTTTACACGTGTGTATCTCCAAAACCGTGAACCTATGAAAAAAACCCAAAAGGGACCACTGTTTCAGCTCTCGGACTTTACTTCCCTTTATAAAAAACACAACATTTCAGACCCTTTCAACTGCCCCATTCTGGAAGGAAATCTTAAGTTTCCAGCCTCACTTTTATTCTAGTGGCATTTCAGAATGAAAATTTCGCGGATCATGTCCTATATTTCTTTTTTCGCAAGCGAATCCAGATGTAAACGTCCTGTATCCCAACATGGCGGACGTGAAATGAATTTGCTTTAAAATCCGACAGAGTTTCCGTTCTGATTGTATTATTCTGTGGCCAAACATTTGCATGCTCAGTAGCGACTCGTGCAATTTGGAAAACCTGATTTTTTTCCATTTAAACCTATGCAAAAGTATCGATATCTTGGGGGTGCAATTGCACCTCCTGGAGATCGATTTTTTTACGTAGGTTTAAATGGAGGGATTAAGTTGTTGCCACATTGCACGAGCCGCCACTGAGCAAGCTAAAAATCATCTTACAATTAGAGAATTATTAATCTCAGAAGCTGAACTGTTTTTTGACTCTCACAATCAGTGTACTCACATTTTCCAGCTAGAATCGTTCCAGTTATATAACTGGTTCCAGTGCGTAAGACATGTATTCGTGGAAGCTTTTCACCTTTTCAGACCGAAAGTCCATTCTAATGGACATTGAAATAACACGTAGTCTTATAGAAAACATAAAAATATAACATGCGCACAGTGGCGTAGCGTGCAATTTGGCAACGTTGTAGTTCATCCATTTTAAGCCTTGTAAAAGATCAAACTAGGGGTGTTCGGTGAAACCTTCGCATTCGACCTTTTTCATGGGTTAAATGGACTCAATACAACGTTGCCAAATTGCACGCTACGCCCCTGCATGCGCATCAATCTAGATGAGGAGACAGCGCTAAGACGATCATGTTAATGGTCAAACATCCTTTTCTGAACTAAAATAATTTAGGAATCTCCTATGATATACCTGCATAACTCAGCCATCGTTGCTCTTTTATGGCAAAGTTATACGCAGATCGAGGGTGTCATGGAGGATTCCTGTCCAATGTGTCGCACTCTCTGTATCGAGAATATTCTATACAGAATTCCGATTTGCCCTTATAGAAAATGTGTGGTTATATCCGATCCACCATTTTAGGTACGACCAGAAGCCCATACGCCCCGAACTGTTTTGGGGCCCTTTCTCCCGAGATCTGAGACTGTCAAATCCTGTCACCGCGTTCGGGATTCAGCCTGTGGGTCAGTGACCAGTAATTTTGCTGAAGATAAGAAAAATTTAAATTTTCAATCACCTACAGCAATATTAGTCAGAGCTATAATCAGTGGTGTAGAGCGCAATTTGGCAACGTTTACTTTGTCGATTTACATCATTTTAAAAGGTCAAATGCTAAGGTGTTCTCCGAACGCCCAATAATTCGATATTTTTCATGGACTTAAATGGACAAACTGCAATGTTGCCAAATTGCACGCCACGGCGCCTTTTGGGTTTTTTCTAAGGATTAAATTCAGTGGCGTAGCGTGTAATTTGGCAACGTTGCATTGCGTCCCTTTAAACCCCCGCAAAAAGGTCGAATGCTAAGGCGTTCAGCGAACATCCTATTGTTCGATCTTTTTAATGGGGTTTTAAATTTGGGCACATTGCAACGTTGCCAATTGCACGCTACGCCACTGATTAAATTAGTTTTGACCGACAAATCGGTCGTTTTTTCCCATTGTCCGCAAACGTCCTGCTTCCTCTCGGCGTTTTCCCGATCCATCTCCTTCAATCAGGGTTTTCAAAGCTCTTCTTCCCGCCCATCCTGCTCGGCGGCGCGGTTCGAGAGTCG
>VMOF01000001.1:56954885-57323270 GCA_011764245.1 Trialeurodes vaporariorum
CATTAACTTTTCAACTGAAATTAGTATAAAAAAAACACAGGACACAACCTAAATTTCACGACATCAAAAAAGCTCATTTCGCCATTTGATCACAAGGGGGCGTAGTATACTCTATTGAGTATCAGGGCGATTTCAATAGGCGCACGTTGTGCCAACGGTGCGCCTAAAATATGAGGCACGCAAACCAGAATCAAATTGCCCTTGCTGCCTCACTTTGGGACAGTGGCGGCTCGTGCAATCTGGCATCCGTGCACTTTTGCCATTTAAACGTATGCAAAAAGATCGATACTACGTAAGGCGCTGCGCCTCACCAAGTAATCGATTATTTTACACAGTTTTAAATGGAGGAAATCCATTGTTGCCACATTGTACGAGCCGCCGCTGCTTTGGGATAGTATACTTATACTACACTGAAAAAAATGAAATTACTAAAAAAGCAATTAAGTTTTGTAAAATCAGTAAAATAAAGCACATGCTAAATTTACTTGTTATTTTCGGTAAATCCTACTAAACGTATGACTAATTTTACGATTTGAATTGTAAATTTTGCTTGTGTTTTAGTAACTTCTCTATTTGGATTGCAAATTTTTCAATCTAAATAGTCCATTTTACAATCCAAATCATTGTGACTTTTGCATATTACATGACTGTCTTGGCGTGACAGCTATACGACTTGCAAAAATTACAATGCTTTGAATTGTTAAATTTACAATCCGATTGGTAAAGTTAATGATCCAAATTGTAAAATTAATCAAAATTAAGCAAAATTTACAATCCAAACGTAAAATTAGCTATAAGTGTTGTCAATTTAACTGAAAATGGCTGGTATAATTAGCCTTTGCTTCATTTTACTGATTTCACAAATCTATTTTTTTCAGTGTACTTATAACATGTATCCGCCTCTCTGTTGCTGTGAGTAGTTCCTCATTGGCGGAAACGTAATGAATATTTAACTGACGAAAAGGGACAAGAAAAAAAAGGGACAAGGGAAAAAAAAGGGACAAGGAAAAAAAAAGAAACAAGATTGCATTAAAAGACGAAGTCGAAGTCGGAGATGAGAGACGGGGTAAAAAGTCTAAGTCAACCGGATGAACTTGAGATACGAACTAGCAGAGTAATGGGACACGTAAGTTATAAACTTTATGTGTTTTACATGAAGCTTTTTCAGCCCAAGGAGCACTCTGAGCAACGAGCTTTTTATCCATAGAACTGGTAACGTTGCCATTTCGTCACCTATGTAGCACAAAAGGGGCTAATCAAGATTTTGACAAAAAAAGAAAAGCAAAAAGAAGGTTTGGCAAAACTATACGTAATCTTATATATAGCCCTTGTGAGCCCTGGAGATGGGGAGGGTGGAGGTCTGAAACGACACCATAATCATGCCGGTTTTTTGCGTTAAAAACTATTTTTTTTTCTATTTTTAATTTTTTTTTAATTTAAATTTTGGGACTTTGTACCTTCATGACATTCAAGATACTAATTAAAAAGCGGGCATGCACACTGGGAAAGAAAAAAAATTGCTGAAATACCGAAGTTTTACTGAAAGCCCGACCTGCATTAACTTGTCGCTAATTTCATAATATTTAAAAATGCTGAAACCGCAAAATTTTCTGCAATACCAGCAATCTCATTTTCGAAAATCGCAAAATTGCTGAAATACCGAAGTTTTACTGAAACCCCGACCTGCAAACTTGTCGCTAAAATCACTATATTCAAAAAAGATGAAACCGCAAAATTTTCTGCATTACCAGCCATCTCATTTGCGAAAAATCGCAAAATTTTGGCTAATTCAGCAAACATTTTGCTAAATTAACAATTGTATCACTAAGCATGCAAACTTGAACTTTGCTATAACATTATAACACTTTGCTTTTGCACAGCTAGGAAATTAGATTTGTTAAGTTCGCGTTTTTAGCCAATTCCTCAAATAGGTGATTAATTAAGCAAAATTTGCGTTTTGCAAGTATACCGTAAGGCCGTGTTTGCTATGACAGCAATCTTCCGATTCCTATTGCTAGTGTAGCGAAAATGTGTGCGATTTTCGCAAATTAAATTGCTGGTCGAGCCGAATGTTTGCAATTCTTACAAAATTCATGTTGCTATTTCAGTAACTATGAATATTACGATTTTAGCGACGCGTTTGCAAGCCGGGTTTTTAGCAAAACTTGGGATATTTCAGATATATATAATATATATATATATATAATATATATATATATATATATATATATATATATATATATATATATATATATATATATAATATATATATATTATATATATATATATATATATATATATATATATTATATATATATATATATATATTATATATATATTATATTATATATATATATATAATATATATATATAATTATATATATATATATATATATATTTTGTGCATGCTATTTTCCACGTTTTTCGGACAACAATGATCGTGAATTTTATTAGGCTTTTTAAGCCTTTATTAGGCCCTTACGCTCCTTAACCCATTTATGATGTTGTGCTGCGTTTGGACCAAATTTCAGTCAATTTGGACCAATGGTACTCAAATAATAATTTCGGGAGTTTTTAGCACGTAAAATTTAGCTGCACCAACATGTATCCGTTATTTCAATTTTTTGTGTGTGTTTTTAACTCTCAGATTGTGTTTTTTGAGAAAAACGCCTATAAATATCAAATAGGTCTACACGGAAAAAAACCACGGTGAAAATAACCACACGGATACCTGATTTTGGCACCTGCTAGATGTTATGGTAATGTTAACCAGAAGTATACTATGTTTTGACTAGGCACTAGGTAATGTTACCTGATTGCATGTCGAATTTACTCAAAGTATCGGTAAATGTACCATACTTCTGGTCAAGTTTACCATAACATCTAGCAGGTGCCAAAATCAGATATCCGTATGGTTATTTTCACTAATCTTTTTTTTCCGTGAAGGCATATTTGGGTTAACCTTTTAGGTCATGGATCAATGTAGGTAAAACTGTACACTTCGATTGTAGATAAAAGTTTCGATTCGATAGTACAGCGCTGCTTCAGCAACAATAATCAATTAGTTATTCATAGATTCAATGGACGGCAAACATTGTTGCCAAATTGCACGAGCCGCCTCTGTAGTGGATAGATAAAGGTTCAGTCAGTAGCTTTGTCACTGATTGCTGGTAACATAAACCAAAAAAACCAAAACTGATTAATAAACCAAAAGAAAAAGTTCGTTCATTCTGCATGCGCGCTGTTTGCTGTTTACTGCAAAAGGCTACTCGGTTCCTCAGGCGCGTGCGCGTGGAGCAGCAAGCGCTAGATGAATCATCGCTGAAAGGTAAATAGATTCAAAAAAGAAGAAAAAAATCAATAAGAGATGCTATAAAAAAGGCAAATAGCGAAGAGGAGGCAGAGGGGAAGGAGTCAAAGTCACCCGGATGAACTTGATAGAAGGACTAGACTCTTAGCTAGAGGAGTTATCGTGTGGACCGCTGACTGTCACGAGCGAGAGGAGCCGCATCAGCAAACAGCACAGCAGCGACGCACAGTGGAATGAGTCAACGGGAGATGCCGGACATAGCATCGAAACTTTAAATGTGCATATCTTTGTTAATACGCAATGTGAAAGTTTGAAAGTAGTTTTATTGGCCTTATTGTAAAATTCCCTACAAGAATCACTCGTTATAGTTACTTTTTTCACTGTAAAAACATTCAAATTTTCATTTTTAGTCATACATTCTATGTCCAACTCCTCCCATTGACTCGTTCCACTGTGCGACGCGACGATTGTTCACTCTCACATGTCCTCCGTTTCTTCAACTCAACACGGTGGGATGATATTTGAAATTTGGCAGCCAAACGACAGAATAATACAATCAGAACGGAAACTCCCATAAGAGCCATGGAAGCAAGTTTGGAATTTAACGGCACCAATAGGCAACGCGGTGGTCCTACTTCCCAACATGGCGGACGTGTGTGATTCGTGTTGAAACTCATTTATTTCTGTGAATTCTGAAAGGAAATCTTAAGTTTTCAGCCTCACTTTTATTCTAGTGGCATTTCAGAATGAAAATTTCGCGGATCATGTCCTATATTTCTTTTTTCGCAAGCGAAGCCAGATGTAAACATTCTATATCCCAACATGGCGGACGTGAAATGAATTTGCTTCAAAATCCGACAGAGTTTCCGTTCTGATTGTATTATTCTGTGGCCAAACATTAGCATGCTCAGTAGCGACTCGTGCAATTTGGAAACCATGATTTTTTGCCATTTAAACCTATGCAAAAGTATCGATATCTTGGGGGTGCAATTGCACCTCCTGGAGATCGATTTTTTTACGTAGGTTTAAATGGAGGGATTAAGTTGTTGCCACATTGCACGAGCCGCCACTGAGCAAGCTAAAAATCATCTTACAAGGGGACCTTACGGTGACTCCGCCTCCGATTTTGATCAAATTTTCAGGGATGGTAGTTCATGACAAAATATTAGACCCATATTTTTCACTTTTTGTGAATAGGCCTTAGTTTTGTCGCAAAAAATTTTCAAAGTTTCGGAAAAATTACGACGAAATCGTCACCGAGACAGCGCGCAGCGTTAAGTTGGGCAATTTCGGCTGCGACACTCAACTGCCGCGGTGGGGCGGTCGGTAGCGTCTCTGACCGTCTTATTGGTGGTCGCCGGTTCGAATCCCGCGACTATTGATAGTTTTTGACTTTTTTAATCACACTTATATTAAAAAAAACGACACCACCACCACTAACAACAACAACAACAACAAGATTGACGCCGAAAGTCTCAAATAATAATAATAGAACACATGTTTGATATTTTATGAATGGAAATACAAACTCACCAAAGTAATGTAGTTTAAAGCATTCATTCTATAGAATATTCGCCGTCCAATCCCTAGTAAAAATTTTTTGTTGACGGTCATTGAAAACACTGAGAAATGGAACACTGACCGGTCAACAAATTTGATGGTTGCCATCAAAAATTTTGTTGGCGACCAACAAATTTGTTGACCGGTCAGCGTTCCATTTCTCAGTGTTTTTAATGACCACCATCAGAATTCTGCTGGTCCACCATCAAAATTTTATTGATCACCATCAAAAAGTTTTAACTGGTTAAAAGGGTTTTAAGGATAATATTGGGGATTAATAAAATTAAAACTTCACTCACAGACATGTACGGATGTGCGACTACGTCCGCCGATCGGTCGGAAGCTTCCAAATTTTATGGTTTCATCCGGGATTCGAACCCGTGACCTTTCGACTCCAAGTCCGATGACCTAACCGTTACACCACCCCGATCAGATGTGTATGAATGACGAAAATCCGGTAGATAAGTTTGTGAAAAGAGAATATGGTTACTTTAAGTCTGATTTGCATGAAAATTGGTAGTGGAAGGCATTTTTGGTCGAGGAATCTGATTCTGCATTCAGATTTTTGGTATTTAAAAAACTTGATGAGATAAAATCAATTTGTTACTGGGTGTCACAGAGTCAGTCTTCCTTTCTTCAAATTTTATACGGTCGCGGAACTTGAAGTTTGATCGGTCTTTGAATCTACATAATGTCACGGAAATCAAATTATCCACATGGAACATTTTACCACGGATGTTATCTGTTTTCCAAACACATTTAAAAAAGAGTATTAAAGTGCCGTATTTGTTGTTTAGGTAGTGCCTTTTTTATCATACAGCATACCAAATAAAAGCTTCTTTTTAACTTATTGTAAGTGCGGCGGTGTCAATTGTAAAGTGTCTCAATGTTTAGTTCAAAAATGACACATTTATTTCCATACATGGAAATTATTCATTTAAATTTTATAAGCGGATACAAAGAAATACGGCCAAGGTATGCAATACGCAATGCACAGTATACTATTCAACTCATGTATTAGGTGTGTGTAGCATATATTGCATATCCTGGCCAGGTTTCTTTTTCCCCGCTATAGTACGATCCCTACATAGGTGAAATATACCCGCAGGTGTATCATATGTGTCAGAATAAATATACTGTATACAGTTTCTACAAGACACACTTGATTAAAATAAAATAAAAGATAGGATTAATTTTTATTTAGTATTCTACTTTTTTCAAGTCCGTGTTGTCTAAATACTATATTTCTAATTCTTTATCTATATGGAAATGTCAGTTTTGAGCTCTAAATGGGGGTAAATAATTTGTAAACATCCTGGACGTTTTAAACCGTCAATATAGCCATGTTCTAGTTTTGTGAAACTTGAGAAAGTCAAAACCTAGACTGTAAGTTGAGACATACTTAGCAACCGTATGTTCCACATCATGATATTTGCGAGTTATAACAAAAAGTTTACCGGACAGCACTAAAAAATTAATGGCCACCAACAAAGTTCCTTTCATCCGTAAGCTATTTACTGGTCATCAACAAAACTTATTTGGCCACGAACAAACTTTTGTTGGTGCCAATACTTCTTGTGACCGATCATCAAAAATTCTGTTGACTGCCAGCAACATTTTTACTGGTCGGTCACAAGAAGTATTGGCACCAACAAAACTCTGTTGGCGCCAATGCTTCTAATGACCGACCATCAAAAATTCTGTTGGCTGCCAGCACAATTTTTACTGATCGGTCACAAAAAGTATTGGCACCAACAAAATTTTGTTGACCACCAACAAAATTCTACTGGCACCAACAGAATTTTACTGGCAGTCAGTAAAATTCTGTTGGTGCCAGTAAAATTTTGTTGGTGGTCAACAAAAAATTTTTACTAGGGATGAAAAGTATACATTCAACCATTCATTGAAAACCACAGCTATCCCACCATCCAATGAAAGCCGTTTCATCCATTTCAGGCCACTGTTTCGTGGAAACTTCGGTGTTTTTTTTTTTTTTTTTAATAACACAAATTAAGTTCTTGAAGTAAATTTCTTCGTTAATTTATTTTTTGGATTTAATTTGTGTTATTAAAAAAAAAAAAAAATAAAAAAAAAAAAAAAAAAAAAAAAAGAACACCGAAGTTTGCACGAAACAGTGGCCTGAAATGGATGAAACGGCTTTCATTGGATGGTGGGATAGCTGTGGTTTTCAATGAATGGTTGAATGTATGCTTTTAATTGGACGGCGAATATTCTATAGAATGAATGCTTTAAACTACATTACTTTGGTGAGTTTGTATTTCCAAATTCATAAAATATCAAACATGCGTTCTATTATTATTATTTGAGACTTTCGGCGTCAATCTTGTTGTTGTTGTTGTTGTTAGTGGTGGTGGTGTCGTTTTTTTTAATATAAGTGTGATTAAAAAAGTCAAAAACTATCAATAGTCGCGGGATTCGAACCGGCGACCACCAATAAGACGGTCAGAGACGCTACCGACCGCCCCACCGCGGCAGTTGAGTGTCGCAGCCGAAATTGCCCAACTTAACGCTGCGCGCTGTCTCGGTGACGATTTCGTCGTAATTTTTCCGAAACTTTGAAAATTTTTTGCGACGAAACTAAGGCCTATTCACAAAAAGTGAAAAATATGGGTCTAATATTTTGTCATGAACTACCATCCCTGAAAATTTGATCAAAATCGGAGGCGGAGTCACCGTAAGGTCCCCTTGTTAGAGAATTATTAATCTCAGAAGCTGAACTGTTTTTTGACTCTCACAATCAGTGTACTCACATTTTCCAGCTAGAATCGTTCCAGTTATATAACTGGTTCCAGTGCGTAAGACATGTATTCGTGGAAGCTTTTCACCTTTTCAGACCAGAAGTCCATTCTAATGGACATTGAAAAAACACGTAGTCTTATAGAAAACATAAAAATATAACATGCGCACAGTGGCGTAGCGTGCAATTTGGCAACGTTGTAGTTCATCCATTTGAAGCCTTGTAAAAGATCAAACTAGAGGGTGTTCGGTGAACACCTTCGCATTCGACCTTTTGCATGGGTTTAAATGGACTCAATACAACGTTGCCAAATTGCACGATACGCCACTGCATGCGCATCAATCTAGATGAGGAGACAGCGCTAAGATCGATCATGTTAATGGTCAAACATCCGTTATCTGAACTAAAGAATTTAGGAATCTCCTATGATATACCTGCATAACTCAGCCATCGTTGCTCTTATATGGCAAAGTTATACGCAGATCGAGGGTGTCATGGAGGATTCCTGTCCAATGTGTCGCACTCTCTGTATCGAGAATATTCTATACAGAATTCCGATTTGCCGTTATAGAAAATGTGTGGTTATATCCGATCCACCATTTTTAGGTACGACCAGAAGCCCATACGCCCCGAACTTGTTTTGGGCCATGTTCTCCTGAGATCTGAGACTGTCAAATCCTGTCACCGCGTTCGGGATTCAGCCTGTGGGTCAGTGACCAGTAATTTTGCTGAAGATAACTGAAGAATTAACTTTTCAATCACCTACAGCAAATATTAGTCAGAGCTATAATCAGTGGTGTAGAGCGCAATTTGGCAACGTTCTACTTTGTCGATTTACATCATTTTAAAAGGTCAAATGCTAAGGTGTTCTCCGAACGCCCAATAATTCGATATTTTTCATGGACTTAAATGGACAAACTGCAATGTTGCCAAATTGCACGCCACGGCGCCTTTGGCTTTATTCTAAGGATTAAATTCAGTGGCGTAGCGTGTAATTTGGCAACGTTGCATTGCGTCCATTTAAACCCACGCAAAAAGGTCGAATGCTAAGGCGTTCAGCGAACATCCTATTGTTCGATCTTTTTAATGGGTTTAATTGGACACATTGCAACGTTGCCAAATTGCACGCTACGCCACTGATTAAATTAGTTTTGACCGACAAATCGGTCGTTTTTGCCTATTGTCCGCAAACGTCCTGCTTCCTCTCGGCGTTTCCTGATCCATCTCCTTCAATCAGGGTTTTTCAAAGCTCTTCTTCTTGCCCATCCTGCTCGGCGGCGCGGTTCGAGAGTCGGTGACACAAAACGAATGCAACGTTGATGTCGTATCGGTTTATGGTGACTGGTGCGAACTGCGGAGTCCTCAAACATAGCGCACCGATTCTATTCTCACTCCTACGCCACCTGACCGCGGAGTAACCAAACGCTCACACTTAACTCCCTCTCTCACCACAGAGAGCGCGGTTCGGCTTCTTTTTCCTCTCAATTTCCCTCCACCTTTCCTTCTTACTTTATTATTATTATTATTTTTTTTTTCTTTTATGGTACCATCAATTTTTCGACTCCTTCTTACGCCCCGTGCTTTATTTCTCAATCATCTTGCTTTCAGTCACAAACATCCCTACTACACTGCGATACCGGCAAAGCTTTCATCTCCGCGCTCATTTGCATTTCGGCAACGCATCCATTACCACACGGAGGAAAAAATAAAAACTTGGAAATAAAAAGTTTTTCGTTTCCTTTATTCGACCGAGCTTTTGTTCCTTGATATTTCTTCCCACCCACGTTTTTTTTTTCTTTTTTTTCCCCTCGTTAACTTTTGATTTTTAAAATCGTGTTCATCACGCTCCCGTTGTTTTTTTTCTCTCATTGGTGTTGTGTTCTTTTTTATTTCTTTTGAGCCCTCAAGTTTTATGTGCGGGTTTATTTTTATTTTTTCTTTATTTGCTCCGTGCGTTTTATAATGACGAACACGTTTCGCTGTCATTACCCGTTGGAGTTTATCCCGGTGGATCATTATTGATGAATACTCTAAAACTAATTATACGGCAGTGATTTCCTTTTGTTCCTTGATTTCTTTTTTCCGGCGGTTATCGAGAGATTTTTACTTTCGTCGGTGTGATCGATTTTCCTTTTTTTTTTTTCCTTTTTTTTTTTTTTTTCCTATCTTAAATCGATTTGAGACAAAAATTGTTGTACATCGTGTCGTTGGAATTGAGCAGAAAGTGCGTTGTATTTTCTTGTGCGCTGCTTTTTCGCCTTTCAAAACTTTCGGTTACATCCTTGCCGAGCATTTCTCTGTGGACGTTCATCGGTGTACATCCTGACGGGCTGAGTTAAATCAAGGTACGTGAGTCGTCGCACGTTATAGATCTGACACAGGAAAAACAGAAAAAACAGTTCAGAAGAGCTGACGAAAACTTTGGAAAAAAAAAAAATTGATCCAGCAAAAGACTGTAGTTGAGCCTAAGAAATCTTTGGTTCACCCAGCAAAATCTCTTTCGTTAGGTTATAGGCTTGCAAAACCTTCAGTTTACTCTACTTGAGTCTTTTGCACGGAAAAAAAGACAAACGTACAAATAACTCAAAGTACCTTGTGGTAAATTAAGGTAATGTGTTGGTACATTTTACCATAATCTGGTGAAATTTTTCATACTTGATTGCAGACTCCAAAATCAGCTATACAGATGCAGCTATGTAAATTCTACCACAGTCTCTTTTTTCGCATGCAGGGTCATTTTTCTACCAAAGGTTTTGTAAAGCGATACCAAAGCGCCTTTTCTGTTTTTTGTGTGGAATAAGTTTAATTTCCTGGGGGTTAATTCTCCCAGGGGGGGGGGTCTTTTGGACGAGACGAGATAGCGGGAATCAACCAATCCCATTGATTTAATCCTTTAAAGACCATGTTAGTTCACATGACCGTCACTTTTCCGTTTTTATAGGGAAGGTAGTTAACTGTTCGTACTCGGGGAAGTTGGAATTGCATATACGACGGATTGAAGGCTCCAGACGAAATCTCATATTTTTATACTACATCGAGAATCGTGTTTATTCGAAATCCTGATACTGGAACATTGTGAAATATACTAGAGGAGAAGACCGAGTATATTCGGGATTGGTCCATAAGGGGTTAAACAGCGTCACCTGACAAAGTTGAAGTCGACCGTAGAGTCAATGGTCTGAAATGAACGACTCAAATGACTTTAAATTTGTCACGTGACTCCTTTCAAACCGTAATAAGATTGATCAATTCCCGCTGGCTCATCTCGTCTCGTCTAAAAGAGATGAATCAGCCCCTTGGACATCATTTTAACAAAATGAAGCAACGAAAGACACGATGACAGGACAAGTAACAAGAAAAGCGAGTTTAAATAATAGTTTTGCATCTTAAACTGAGTAAGATGGTACGATGGTTGTAAGAAAATATCGACTTAAAAATATGTCTGAGGTAAAAGAAAAAAAAAAAAGGTATGTCTGGACAAATCCGTATTCAAATTCACAGTGCGTCGTTTAATGTTAAGCATTTGGATCGGCACAAATAGCGTAAGAGTACACGTCTTTACATCTAAGTGCGCCACCATTTTTTTTGGATACTCCTTTCCTTCATCATAAAACATTAACCAAGCACCAACCACCATTAACTGCACCAAACTGGAAAACTGGAAAAAACTGGGAAAACACTGACAAAACCTACTAGTAGCAAAATGAGCCAGCCAAATACTTTAGTTAACCCTTGACTGCAGATGAGCCCAGATCTGGAACAATTACTTTGAAGTCTTATCTAAATGTAGGGGACTTAAGTTGTGCTGTCGCTGCATGGTGGGTCAAATGTGGAACACATACTAAACGAGTAAGAATTGTCGATTTTGTCCTAGAGCGCGCAGCACAGGATAGAGAACGTGCAGAGTGGTTGAAAATAGCTTACTGAAAATCTGATCGAGATTTTCCGATTTTCATTGTTATGTTCGGGAGTAACGCAGGGGTACCATATACAAAAAAAAACAACCATTGAAACTTACTAACTTATTTTTTACTACTTTAATTTTATTTTTTTTAGCCTGAAAACTTTATTTTCAGTTGCGTGGATACCTAAATGCTGGTAAGGCCATATTTGGAACATTTAATATTCAGGCTCTTTACCATTGAAATATAATGGAAAGAATTTTTTCACTTTTTTTCCCTGTCTCAAGGATCAAAATTGTACTGAAAAAAAAAAATTATTTCATTGAAAAAAAAAAAATCATGCAGTAAAGGGTTAAAAACAACAAAAAAACCAAATCTACCAAATCATTACCAAATCTTTGGTTCACCAATCAAAATTTCTTTAGTCACGCGTACAAAATCTTTGGTTTTAGCTCTACTAAATCTTTTTGCTGGGTCATTTTTCAATCAAATGTTTTGTTAGCGATACCAAAGCGTTTTTGTTTCTCTTTTTTCTGTGTGTGCACTGTTTCCTCAACTCTTCCGACAATTTAAAGTGTCCACATGAGACAACGGGTGAGTGCTCCTTCTCAGACATCAGCATTGCGATTTAATAGAGAATTTTTGCCAGAAGAGTGAACCTTTTACAAAGGTGTATCCCAAAAGTAAGTGTATAGTGATACTGTCATTTCAAAACTATTCTACCTAGAGACTTGATCTTAGTTTTATTTTAAAGATCAAATCATTTTCTATCGATTAAACCCAAGATCAGTTCATTTCATTAAAAATTAAAAAAGTTATGATGGTTTGTGTGATGGGTGAACGCGCGCCGCCTGTAGGTTTTTGACAATAATGGGTCTGTTGCGTACTTTTGCTACATCAATATAACTCATTGTTTCTAACGTAAAATTTGGTGAAAATACCGATACGCACATTAAAAACTTTCAAAATCCACTCATTAAATCAGAAAATACCTTCCATTTCAAACAACCCGCGCTACACTAGACACTATATCACCGACTTATAACTATACGTAGATGGAACCATCTCGTTTATGTAAACATGAACAGAACTTACAAACATTGGAATATTTCGTTTATACTCTGTTCAGGATACGATGAAACTTGGTGAGTCAGGTAGAAACGCACTACTTTGCAACGCGGCCCTTTGAGTTGTACAGCCATTGTGCTCACTCGGACTCTTTTCGGCTGGACCCTTCTTCGTGGAGAGGCATTCTGAGGCAATACCGAGAATCGGCTGACTATGAATGTTATCTGTGCAAAAGTCAAATTAGAAACGGTCACAGATACGACGAAATGCATGAAATTTACGCCCAAAGAGCCATAACTCGTCAAAATTAGTCGAAATTGACTCCTCATTATCCTCTGACACTTATTTTTTTAAAGAATTCGATTGAGGTACGCTCATAAACGGAATTCTCAAAAAATAAATCTCCGAATATGATGAGGTGTCAAATTCGTTTAATTTTGACAAGTTATGGCCCTTTGGGCATAAAGTTCATCCATTTCGTCGTATCTGTGACCGTTTCTGATTTGACTTTTGCACATATAACATTCATAGTCAGCCGATTCACAGAATTGCCTCTTCTTAAAGAAGAGTCCAGTCGAAAAGAGCCCGAGTGAGTACAATGGCTATACAACTCAAGGGGCCGCGTTGCAAAGTAGTGCGTTTCTACCTGACTCACCAAGTTTCATCGTATCCTGAACAGAGTATAGATACGTACATTTCTTATATTATTTTGTAATCTTTGATAAATCGAAAAGACCAGACAGCAAATGCAGCTTATATTTCACGTATTAAAAAAGAAATTCCATCATTTTGTAGTTACGATGTTGTTCACTTATGCACGGTGGTTCCGTCTATGTAGTAGTATACCGGTGCAAATAGTGTCTAGTGTAGCGCGGGCTGTTTGAAATTGAAGTGATTTCCCGAGTTAATGAGTGGATTTTGAAAGTTTTTAATGTGCGCCTCGTTATTTTCGCCGAATTTTACATAAGGATCAAGGTTCTATATTGTTGTAGCAAAAGTATGCAACAGACCCATTGTTGAATTGTTTTCTTCTCACCTCTTACATATTTCCAATGAACTTTTGAAGAAAAATCTGCTTATAAAGTGTTGCTAATTGCTTTTTTTGATAGTCAAGGCACGATTTATCAGTATTTTGTAGCAGACAACATGACCATTAACAGTGAATACTACTGTGTTGTCTTGGCTGAGTTGCGAAAGCACATTACGCAAAAAAGGTCTCACTTATTCATGGATTTTGCATCAGGACAATGCGCGGCTGCATGAATCAAATTTTACCCGTGAATTTTTAGAGAAGAAGGGTATTGAACGGTTGAGACATCCTCCGTACAGTCCAGATCTCGCGCCATGAGACTTCTGGCTGTTTCCAACATTGAAAGCCGATCTTTGTGGACAAAGATTTGAGACTAAAGCTGAAATCAAGACAGCATTTCAAAAAAACCTTGAAAAAATTCCCGAAGAAGAATGTGAGAAAACTTTTCTTAGAAAATGAGAGAAAAGAATGCACAAATGTCTGGAAAGTGGCGGAAAATACTTTGAGAAGCAACCGGAAATTGAGGTAAAGTCGGGGGATAGCGGAAAAGAAGACTTACAATTGGTGAGAAATTATTTTCGTCAAAAACCTATAGGCGGCGCGCGTTCACCCGTCACAAAAACCGTCATAACTTTTTAATTTTTAATGAAATGAACTGATCTTGGGTTTAATCGATAGAAAATTATTTGATCTTTAATATAAAACCAAGATCAAGTCTCTAGGTAGAATAGTTTTGAAATGACAGCATCAGTACACTTACTTTTGGGACACCCTTTGTATATATCATGTGTCGTTCTTGGTCTTGGTTTTAATCGATAGAAAATTATTTGATCTTTAAAATAAAACCAAGATCAAGTCTCTAGGTAGAATACTTTTGAAATGACAGCATCAGTACACTTACTTTTGGGACACCCTTTGTATATATCATGTGTCGTTTTTCGTCTTGGTTTTAATCGATAGAAAATTATTTGATCTTTAAATTAAAACCAAGATCAAGTCTCTAGGTAGAATAGTTTTGAAATGACAGCATCAGTACACTTACTTTTGGGACACCCTTTGTATATATCATGTGTCGTTTCTCCGGAGATGAACCCCAATCGCGAATGCTCCGTGCGCCCGAGCGCCCCCTAGCGTTTAACCGGAGAATGGAGTGAATGCAGTGCTCCTACTTTTTCGTGGCCAAATATTTTTCTTCCGAATTTCATAAGAACTCGTGTTTCTCTCCAGACGGTACCTAAAGAGGGAAAAGTTAATAAGGCAAATGTCTTATCCATATTTTCCCTCAAAACCGCAAAGACTGTAATAGCTAAAAAGCACAAGTAAAACAGCCGGCCGTTGGTTTAATCTTAACGAGCTATCGCTCAAATTCGAATACCATATCCATATTTCCCCTCAAAACCGCAAAGACTCTAAAAGAGCATAAGGAAAACCGCCGGCCGATCGTATAATCTTAACGATCAAGCGCGTTTTATCGAACCAATCGAAACTTAATTAATGATTTTGATTGATCATTGTTATTATTTTTATTCTTTAACGGGTCAAGCGTTAATCCTTCAGCACCAGTTTATTTCGTCAATTTGATATTCAATTCCTTGGATTGAGAGGGTTAAAACATTGGTTTTTATCGTCGCACTCAGGCTCGGACCCAAATGTTTGCTGGACTTTTTTTTTTTTTTTTTTTGAGATTGTGGGAAATTCGAAGGGTTTGTTCTATGATTGTCCTACTGCCCCCCCCCCCCCCACTCGCTGCACACAGGTTTGGACCCGAACTTTTGCTGGACAATTTTTTTTTTATTTGGTGAAAAATTCGTAGGGTTTGTGTTAAGATTAGTCGTGATTTGTTACGGCATCGCTGGTGTCCGATGCCCAGTTTTTCGGCACCAGTCGTACTTTGTTATCCGGTGTCGTAAAAAGTGGGAGGAGCCAAAGTGGAGCCTATCGCGTCGTAAAAATTCAGGCAACACAGTAAATTACGCCATTTACGCTTGGCAACATTGCTCCGGCACCACTGATGCCCAAATGCGACACCGTGCTCGCGAGCTTGGTGTCGGATCGCGATGTTGACGGTAAACCCTAACCTCCAATCTCTCCCCACAACACCCAAAAGAGTGAACACTACAATATACTGCCTCCTGCGGACATCATGTGAACTTATCTCAACATCAAAACAAATCCTCAAAATTAATTTTATTGGCTGCAATAAAAAGAGGCCGGGACACCAAATGATGCCGAAAATTTCGACACCAACATCTGAGATGCCATGACAAATTACGGCTATTGTCCATCCGTAGTATGGTCTTAACCCCCAGCGGCCAGGCCCCACTCGGACCGTAATTTAAAATATGAATTTGACTCACCGAAATATTTTTAAACCTTTTTTTCTATCCAATTTACAATTAAATTTATACTCTCGAAATGGTCTCAAGGTTACTCATTACTGTTGGAATGATATCAGCAGGATACATTTCTGGATTTGCCGGGGATCTCCACGTGACGCAAGCAAATTGGCAACCGTGCGTGCTCTTTTGCCATTGCAACTTATGCAAACAGGTCAAACCTAGGTGACACATGGTGCCTCACCAAAGAACCCATTATTTTTTTAGATTCAATCGGAGGGAATCCATTGACACCACATTAAAGAAGCATTTACTTTCTTGAATCAAAATTAGAGACAAATTATTTTTCTGGTGTTGCTATAATTTGATATGCGTCTCGCCAACAGAGAGGAAATTCTTATAAGAGAGGAAGAATTGGGTCTTTAGGTGAGAACAAGCGCTAGTGTAGAGAAAGAATGTCCTCTCATCAATGGCGGATCCAGCAATCTGGCAACTGCGCATTCTTCCCATTTGAATGCATAGTAAATAATCGATTCCTGAAGGGGCTACAGCCCTGTGACTAATCGATTATTTCTCATGCAATCAAATGGGAAGAATACACTGTTGCCAGATTGCTGGATCCGCCAATGCCTCTCATTAATACTCAAGACGCGCTTAATGAAGAGTCTTTTAAAAAAGTTAATTTTATCAAAGGAACTTTTCGCCTCCTTTTTTTTTGCTTATCGGTCAAAGCAAGTATAAACCTTCAGCTAAGTGAGGGGAAAGGAGGAGAGAGAGGAAAAAGGCAGAGAAAATTAGACTCACAATCAGTAAAATAATTCAATTATTTTCTTTTCTTTCCTTTCCTCTCTTCAGAATTACACCGAATTAATAAGTATAATTCGGAGAATTATAGTCTAAAACTGATATGTCCTGTTATTCGAGGAGTAATGGGTCTGTTGCACACTTTGGCTAGAGCGTATTAAAGTATCAACTCGTGCGTAAAAAGCCGTAAAAATGACAACAGCAGCAACAGAAAACACCAAAATTCATTAATAAACTCACAAATTGCGAAAAACACTAGACACTATTCACCCTTGTATCTTTCCACCACGTCCACGATATTTCGCGAGATTAGCGCGGCACATTCAAATAATCACAGCTGACTTCATAAACAAATAAACAGTAGGTGAACACTGACGGTGTCTGTTCGAATTTCTTACGTTTCTATATCCTCAATCCCTCACAATAGATTGTGAATGACACGGAAACTGATATTTGTTTAGAAAACTTGTCAAAATGAAACAATCACACACAGGAGTTTCGAGGATGATGATTGAAGTTGGAATCATACTTGGAACTCCTGTGTGTTATTGTTTCATTTTGACAAGTTTTCGACACAAATATCAGTTTCCGTGTCATTCACAATCTATTGTGAGGAATTGAGGATATCAGAAACGTAAGAAATTCGAACAGACACCGTCAGTGTTCACCTACTGTTTATTATTTGTTTATGAAGTCAGCTGTGATTATTTGAATGTGCCGCGCTAATCTCGCGAAATATCGTGGACGTGGTGGAAAGATACAAGGGTGAATAGTGTCTAGTGTTTTTCGCAATTTGTGAGTTTATAAATGAATTTTGGTGTTTTCTGATGCTGCCGTTGTCATTTTTACGGCTTTTTACGCACGAGTTGATACTTTAATACGCTCTAGCCAAAGTGTGCAACAGACCCATTGTCCGATTTCACTGATTCGCACTCATAACTTACCAGTTTTTTTTTCCTACAGTTAGCAGGCGCGTGAGAATTTTAATTTTGGTCGAACCCCTAGCCCCTCCTCGAAATAAATACAGTTTTCGGGTAAAAAAGCCAAATTTCTAGGTAACAATTCTGGCCCCATTTGATCGGGTATTTCATTAATAGATTCGGCTATTTCCATATAATAATGATCGTGGTGTTTAATTCTCTACCGAAGGGCTTCCACCCTTCTCATAGTTTAACCCTTTATGGACCAAGCCCGAGTTGACTCGTTTATCTCTTCTAGTCTACTACACATTGTTTTAGTCTTCATTCCGGATAAATGTGGTTATCGAGGAAAATACCCTACAAGATAAGATGTCTTCGGGCGCCTTCAATTCGTCGTATAGGCAATTCCAACTCCACCAAGTACGAACAGTTAACTACCTTCCCTATAAAAACGGAAGAGTGGCGTTCTTTCGAACTAACCTGGTCCTTAGAGGGTTAAGATAACGGGATAATTAATAATAATTAAGGATAAAGGATTAAGGAATAATTAAGGATAATTAAGGTTGACATTTTAGACAGTGATTCCGTATCTACCGTTTGACCGATTTTTATAGTTGACGACTTATTAGAAGAGCTGGAATCGGAGTGGTCGGCAAAACTATAATGGATTCAAAGGGATAACTAACTCCATGTTTCGCATAATAGGAAAAACTGTAAATGCTCAGATCAAAATGGGGCTGTTGCAAACTTTTGCTAAAAGCTATTTAATAGTCGATTCTGGTAAAAAACCCTCAAAAATATCGATGGCAGCACAAAAAACTTCCGAAATCCACTCCTAAACTCAATAAACGCTTTTATTTGGGAGAGCGTAATGGTAGCTTAGGGCAGGAATTATGGAGATTCCCATCTAACAATACTGTAACTCCATCAAGAAGTGACCAATAAGAGACTACTTTCATTTGACACCGGTGTCACTAGATGTCGCGGTATCTTTCATCGTATGTGGATTACTACTCTGGTGACTAATTACTCTGTGAATCATCCTTATCAGAATAGAGAGAATGACGAAATTAAGATGGGAATAAACAAAACCGAATCGCAATCACTTTTCTAAAACTCTAAGTCGATTACCAATTTAGAGTTTTAGAAAAGTGATTGCGATTCGGTTTTGTTTATTTATGTTTGATCCCTGTTTAAAAAAAAACTCGTTTATTTTCAAATAAGATGGGAATCTCCCATTTTTACTGCCCTCAGCCACCATATTACGCCCGCGCAAATAAAAGCGTTTATTGAGTTTGGGAGGGGTTTTCGGAAGTTTTTAGTCTTGCCATCGTTATTCTTCGAGGCAGCAGCGGCTCGTGTAATGTGGCAACAATGGATTTCCTCTATTTAAAACTATGTAAAATAATCGATTTCTTGGTGAGGCGCAGCGCCTCATCTAGTATCGATCTTTTTGCATACATTCAAATGGCAAAATTGCACGGTTGCCAGATTGCACGAGCCGCCACTGCTTCGAGGTTTTTACATCAGAATCGACTATTAAATTGCTTCTAGCAAAAGTGTGCAAAGTGTGCCCCATTGTGCGATATGTAGGTACTTGGTCTTTATTGACGGTTGATATCGCAATCGATATCAAATTTGCTAAAACTTTTGGAAAAATTCAAAAGAGCTAGTGTTCTTTCTTTTAGACGAAATTGTATTTTGTCCGACAGTGCGCCGCGCCGTGGCTCAAGTAAAAGCTGCACCGACAAAAGTGGCCAGTCGAACTAAAATTTTGGCTCATGAGGTATAATTGGAATCTATCTTAGGTGGGTTCCGCCATTGACTTTTGAATTCAAGCAAAACAGTTATAGAAATAGAAAAATCTCCACTACCAATATATGAAAAACATATGGCACAGAATACAAAAATTAGAACGGAATTTTTTCCCACAAGATCCAATAGAAACAAAATTTAGAATATACCAGCGCAAAACTGGCAACCGTGCCTGATGCTCACACCTCAAATTGGCAGACGTGCTTTTCGAGGTTATACATAAATCGCAGGGTTGACACACAACCATAATCACGACCCTGCCGGTTGCCGAAGATTGCCGGAAATGCTCACTTTCCAATACGGTGGACCCGAAGATACCCGAAGTAAAAAATTATCTAATTATAAGATGTATTAAATATGTATGTCTCCATTCTGACTGTGGTATTCTGTGCATTTATAGGATCTAAAGCGGCAAGATTCACATTTTGCCTATAATTTGAGCTAATTGCTGGAATATTTTTTCCATATTTTCCGCTCAATCTGACTTTGTTTCAGTTCGAATCAGAAATGACAAACTTCAAAATTTGTAATTGGTTCAAAAAGTGGCGTCATCTTAGAAGGGTATTATTTTTTTGCCGTTCCAATATTTGAGATGGGGGGGTAAAGTATCATTTTACCCCCTCAAAATATTTTGATGAAAAATAGGCCAAAAAAAAAAAAAAAAAAAAAAAAAAAAAAAAAAAAAAGTAAACATAGAGAGGAAAGAAAATTAAATAGATAGAGAAAAGAAGGAAGATTCAAAATAAAAAGAACGGGAAAAAGTAGTAGTAGTAAATTCGTTTTTATTTGAGAGAAAAAAAGAAAAAAAAGAAAGAAAAAAGATACCCCTGGACCACCCTTTTACTGAGGGTGACAAAATTTGACAACATTTCTCGATTTTGTGGGTAGATTCTTCGAATAAACTCATTGAGATAAAACTGGAAGCCTGGAGTGATTTGTCGAAAATTCAGCTTTTTATCTATAAAAACTGGCCTGTGGTGAAAATTTACCCCCCTCCCCCCCCCCCCCCCCCCCCCGGTAGGCAGACAAGGGCTAATCAATACGGTGCTTCATCGTGATTCTTATTATTTTATTTACCTATTTATCAAGACATTTATCAATGCATCTATAAATCTATGTATGCCTCTCGATATCCTTTGAGAAATATCCATCTCTCATAGACTCTGATGCCCATGCATGATGAATCGGTTACACCACGGGCATATTCGACGCAGTGCTGCCAAATTTTTGCGGTAAATTAAAAACATTCACATTGAGTTAAATGGAAAAAATGCGTATAGTTATACGCCGAATGGCAGCCATGGTTTGACGTCAGAACTCATTCTAAACGAGCTTTTACTGATCCCATACCAAACTTAATGAATGTTAAACTGGGCGTAAAATGACTTCATGCGACAATCATCGCTGACATAACCACCGGTTTCGCTTTTCACAAGAATTGTCGCAGACAAATCAGGAAAATTAAATAGGGTTTGGTGGTCACAAGGTCAGAAAAGACTACACAGTACACACAGCACAGAGCTCACAAGGACCTGTAGTGATGAGGTCAAGGTAATGTAGAGCTAATTTGCGGTTCAAACGCGGCTATAAAGTTGCGTGAGTGGTCAGTGTGCACTGTGCGTGGGCATCATAAACCGTCTTTCATATAGGGAAAGCTTGACTGCCGTGAAATACAATCAACGAAATTAGTTTCACGGGTGATATCAATTTAAAGTATGATTTGTTCAAAGTTTGTTTACATTGTAATATTCATCAGTGCCCCCAACCCCCCCCCCCCCACTTCATTTTTCGGGTCACAGTCCTGGGGTGGACTGCGAATCCTTGGGGGGAAGTCCCCCTCCACACGGAAAAAAAAGATTAGTGAAAATAACCATGGGGATACCTGATTTTGGCACCTGCTAGATGTTATGGTAAACTTGACCAGAAGTATGGTACATTTACCGATACTTTGAGTAAATTCGACTTGCAATCAGGTAACATCACCTAGTACCTAGCCAAAACATACTATACTTCTGGTTAACATTACCATACCATAGCAGGTACCAAAATCAGGTGTCCGTATGGTTATTTTCATCGTAGTTTTTTTCCGTGCAAATGGAAGGTGATCGTTGAGCCGAGCACCGAAAAAAAAGAAAAAAATAATTGGTTCGCTTGTCTAAAATGCTGACCCAATGGCTCGATACTTGTTATTGGTTCAAATAAACATATTGCAACGTTGCTAGAAAACATGGATAGCTATGGGGATGAAACTAAACCTTCTTTGATATTTTTTAACTCGCACATTCAAATAGGAATGAAGAGAGATAGAGAGATATCCCTCTTATTTCCCATTTTAGAATGTGCAAGTTGGAATAAGATAAAAAAAACCATGTTTTCATTCCTCCTTCTATCTTTGTCTAATATGTGTAAGTCTTAAGGAAGAGAGGAGAGAAAGAGAGAATGGGTCTGTTGCACACTTCGGCTACAGCGTTTTAAAGTATCAATTCCTATGTAAAAAGCCGAGAAAATAACAATGGCAGCATCAGAAAACACTAAAATTCAGTATTAAACTCACAAATTGCGAAAAACACTAGACACTATTTACCCCTGTATCTTTCCACCACGTGCACGATATTTCGCGAAATTAGCGCGGCACATTCAAATAATCACGGCCGACTGTCATCACAGCTGACTTCATAAACAAATAAACAGTAAACACTGACGGCGTCTGCTCGAATTCTTACGTTTCAATATCCTCGAAAGGTTGTGAAAGGTACGGAGACCGACATTTGTGTCGAAAACTTATCAAAACGAAACAATAACACACAGGAGTTCCAAGCATGATGATCGAAGTTGGGATCATCCTTGGAACTCCTGTGTGTTATTGTTTCATTTTGATAAGTTTTCGACACAAATATCGGTTTCCGTACCTTTCACAACCTTTTGTGAGGAATTGAGGATATTGAAACGTAAGAATTCGAGCAGACGCCGCGCCGTCAGTGTTTACTGTTTATTTGCTTATGAAGTCAGCTGTGATGACCGTCGGCCGTGATTATTTGAATGTGCCGCGCTAATTTCGCGAAATATCGTGCACTTGGTGGAAAGATACAGGGCTGAATAGTGTCTAGTGTTTTTCGCAATTTGTGAGTTTAATACTGAATTTTAGTGTTATTTGATGCTGCCATTGTTATTTTCTTGGTTTTTTTCATAGGAATTGATACTTTAAAACGTTGTAGCCGAAGTGTGCAACAGACCCATTCCTTGTCCCACTGTTGCGGTTGGAGCAGTACTATCGACGAATTAAAAATTGTCGAGAGATTTTCACGAGCTAATTTTCGCCTTCGAGGTTCTGGTTCGGCCACTCTTCCTACTCCTCACACCTTCCTGGTGAGAGGCCAGTGCGGGTGTGGCGGGGGGGGAGCCGTTGCAGATCAGTCCCACACTCACACCCATACCTGAAAATGTATGAAAATCTCGCGACAATCTTTCATTCGTCGATAGTACATGTACAAAGGTTGGGTATGTAGAAGAAACTGCAAAATTTGTGAGATGAAAATCACCAAGGTGCAGATTATGGGCAGTTATGTCAATTTGTCCGAAAAGTCACCAGCAGTGATGTCATTTCGGGTCTTGTCAGAGAAGGGGGCACGAGAGAAAGTCTGCTTTTTTTTTTTTTTTTTTTGCTTCTCATGCATTATTTCTCTGAAGCTCTGACCTTCGAGGTCATTTGATAACTCGCAAACGTCCTTTTTCACTTTTAATCCGAGTCAATTTCGTGGAAAAAACACACTTTGTCACAATTTTCCTTGAGAGTTCTAAATTTCTTGAACATTCTTAACTTATACTCTCTAAATTTGACAAACCTTAATTTTTTCCTTCTTGACTTTTTCTACGTGAGCCAAAATTCCGGAATGTTCCAAACCCAATCTCCCCCCCCCCCCACCCCCTTGAGTGATATACTGCTCAGCATTCGGCACAGCGTTTTTGTTTCTATTCATTGACATACATAGGCTGTTCAAAAAATAATGCACATTCGGGTTTTTTGGGAGAAGGAAAGCAGCTATCAAAAAGCGGTTTGTGTCAGCTTAAAGTCCTTGTAATTTCCAATAAAACAAGACCAAGTAGAGCTCTGTAGCTTAAAAATTGACTGATATACAGGGTCTTGAAAATGGCATGTTGAAACTACCCCTCCAGGATTTTCAGCTATTTTTTCCAAGAAAAAACAAAAAACAAAACAAAACTAAAATTGAAAAAATTGATGTTTTTACTGACAAAAATTACAAGATCTTACTAAAGTTGACTGAAGTTAGTTGTCTTCATCGGATGACTCGCCTCTTTCTTAATTTTTTCGAATTACTGTCCATCATGTTTCACGCAAAGCCTCAGCCTTTCTGTCCACTTCTGAAGAATCGTTTTTTCAAACCGGATTTCTGAAGAAGTTTCACTGATTCCTGACCCTCAGAAAAGGATTTAAACCAACGACTTATGGTCGTTGTCTTAATATCGGTCTAAACAGTTGTCTTTATACACTTCTTTCATTTCTTTAAAAGCGTCTCTCACTGATAAGCCACGCGAAAAACAATAATGAATAACGTGACGTTACTCTTCTTTCTCCTCGGCATTCGTCGCGAAAAAAATTTGGAAGTTCGCACTGCGCACACACGTCAAACAGAACAGAAAAGTCAAACAGGAAAGTGGCAAGTACTGAGCACTGAGCATATTTCATCCTATAAGCTGTGCCTTCTGACCGGCCACACAATCAGTAAGATCTTGTAATTTTTTCAATTAAAACACTCAATTTTTTCAATTTAATTTTGTTTTGTTTTTTGTTTTTTCTTGGAAAAAATAGCTGAAAATCCGGGAGGGGTAGTTTCAACGTGCCATTTTCAAGACCCTGTATATCAGTCAATTTTTAAGCTACAGAGCTTTACTTGGTCTTGTTTTATTGGAAATCACAAGGACTTTAAGCTGACACAAACCGCTTTTTGATAGCTGCTTTCGTTCTCCCAAAAAACCTGAATGTGCATTATTTTTTGAACAGCCTATGTATTACATGATATAGGTAATGTTAGACCCAATTGAGTAGATTTCCGCGGAAAAGGGTCAATTTTACAGAGATTTTCTACACAGACATACGCTTTTCGTCGCAGATTTCAGCGGCTCAAGGTCAAACTAATGCTGATTTTTGAGCCTGGGGCAGATTTGTTTGAAATTTGTGGAAATTGTTTCGCTGCACAGTGCAAATTTTTTACTAGCGGTCATGGCAACCCCGAGTAAATACCATTGTATTGATGGATAGAAATCCCTATGACTCTGACTCGTCAAAATTGAGATTGGAGGAGATAACCATGATTTGGCTGCGCAACAAGGATGGTCGCTAGGGTATTGTACATCCCTCGGAGTTTGGTATCCGCGCTTCGATTCGGTAACTCAGAGAAGAAGATGATTAGAAAAGAAAGTTTGAATAAAGTTTGCAGCACTGCACTATATCCACTATATTCTATCAAAATTTAGAGAACGGAAATACTCGGGTATGAATTTCACGATTTTTACAATACTTTTTCTGAGTCGTCGTCCCCCCCCCCCCCCGAATCATTAGAATGTCAATTCCGTTTCTTCTCTACACCAAGGAAAAGTATCACTGAAAATGAAATTTTGGAAACTCTAACCCTTCACTGCATAGTGTGACACAGGTGTCACATGATGTAAAAAGCCCTATATCAGATATTGTAATGTATATTTTGGCTTATTTCAAATTGTATCACCAGTGTCACATTATAAGAAAACGTAAAAACGGGCTCAAACATTTTTCAACAGACCACCAGCACTCATTATAATGCATTTAATAAAGGAAATCATGGTTGGGGGGGGAGGGGGAATTTGCCCCCGTATCCAATGCAACCCTAATTTCATTATTTTTACTAAACTTATGGCATTTGCTCTTTGAAAAATCCAATTAAAGTAAAAAATTATTATTTTTTGGAACATTTTGAAAAAAAAAAAAAACATGTTTTTTCTTTTTCTTGCCATTTCTTATGGTGTTATAGCACTTATAAAAAACGAGAAAAAAATAAAAAAATAGAATTTTCACCGAAAAACTGTCTAAATATTTTTTTTGCTAATTTTCCCATATTTGTGACCACCTAAGGAATCGAAAAATCCATTTTTGGTTGTAAAAAAAAAATCCCATGCTGTGAAGGGCTAAGTTTTAAATTCGATGGCGTTTTCTTGAGTTTCGGTAAAGTGTGTTGTAGAGTTAGAAGAGTTGACTAAAGGAGTGTTCTCCACCTGCGAATTTAAAAGCGCGAAATGACCGCTTGAGCCAATAGGCTTCTTTGTTGTCGATACATCGGACTCGACCCATCGACTTCAAGGCAGCTCATTGGCTCAATCAGTTTATTCGCGCTTTTAAATTCGCGGGTGGAGACACCCCTTAAGACTCTTTAAGTCAAACAAGAGGAAAACTCGGCATAAATAAAGCGTTGGAAAAGTCGCGCGTTTTCCCGTTTGACCGTGCGTCAAAAGTCGCGTTTCATTCCTTCCTTTAAGAAAATGCGAGGGAAAGCAAGGAGGGAAAAAGTTTGAGTTTTGTTTTAAGGACAAACAACGTCACTCATACGAATTCCAATCCGCTTTTACGTAAATTATATGCGTGTGCAAAGTGCGTGTGTAAAGTATAGCGGATCCAAGATATTGTCCTTCTCTCTTTTTTTCCATTAGAATGCATGTGTTAGAAAAGGATAGAAGACGGGGCCAAAATCACGTGACTGCCCTCTGTCTATCCTTTTCTAACACACGCATTATAATGGAAGAAGAGAGAGAAGGATAAATTCCAGGGAAGCTTCTTAGTCCAGAGCTGCCGTTTTGCGTATAATCAATGCTATTTTTCTATTCACCGATGATTCCACCGGTTAAGAGAAGATTACACAGTTCAGTTCAGTGTATGACTGTGATGCACGAAAATACTCTAATCTGTAAACTTTCCTTAATCGGTGGAAACTCCGTTAATAAATTAAAATATCCGCAAGTTTTTTAAAGTCATCGACGACTCCACCGGTCGAGAAAAGATTACAGATGCGAGTATTTTAGTTCATTACAGTAATACATGAACTGAACTGTGTAATCTTTTCTCAACCGGTGAAATCATCGGTGAATTGAAAAATAGCATTGATTAGCCCTGCTTCTGATACGTTCTCCTGCTTCTTCTACACGACTTTTAGCATGTGCTAAATGTGAACAGTGCTGTCCTCAGTTTTCAAATGTTTTTAGGGTTTCTGCTTTGTGTATATTTAATGACAGTTTTTAATGGAGCCCCAGCCCTTGTTAACTTTTGCAATGAGCGATTGAATAGTTAATGGATGAGTAAAAGTCAGCGAAAATTACGATTAGCTCATTAAAAAATAAGGAAATTCACTGTCAGACTCGCACAAAATGACTTTAAATTTTAAAGCGTAACGGCAATGCAACGTAGGTACATTGAGTTGGAGGTTCCTGTCTAATTTGAGTCTTTCCTCTGTTTGTTTCTACAGAGAGAGTGAAAAATTAAAGAAGAACCCTCCATGACGCTTGCGTATGACTCCGCCATTCGAGAGTAAAATGGGGCTATTCCACACTTTTGCTATAAGCGATTTAATAGTCGATTATGGCGTAAAAACCTCAAAAAATAACGATGGCGGCACTAAAAACTTCCAAAATCCACTCCCAGACTCAATAAACGCAGTTATTTGCGGGAGCGTAATGGTGGCCGAAGGCACTAACAATGGGAGATTCCCATCTAACAATTCTGAAACTCCATCAAGAAGTGACCAATAAGAGACTACTTTCATTTGACACCGGTGTCACTAGGTGTTGCGGTACCACTCATCGGATGTGGATCATCACTCTGATGACTAATTACTCTGTGAATCATCCTTGTCAGCATAGAAAGAGTGACGAAATTAAGATAGGAATCTCCCATTGTTGGTGCCTTCGGCCACCATTACGCTCACGCAAATAACTGCGTTTATTGAGTTTAGGAGTGGATTTTGGAAGTTTTTAGTGCCGCCATCGTTATTTTTTGAGGTTTTTACGCCATAATCGACTATTAAATCGCTTATAGCAAAAGTGTGCAATAGCCCCATTGCGGCGGAGCTATGCAGTGCAGGTATCATAAAACATTCTCAAGGCAGAAGTCTCAAATGCAATCAAGACAGAAGACACAGAAGAAAATCTCAAACTATATAGAAATCTCCCATGATACTTGCGTAGCCCTGTACCTTTATGCCATTATCTTAAAAGTCATTTTGTGAATCTCTACATGAATGATTCTCGTATTTTTTTTTTTTTTTTTTTTTTTTAATGTGTGTTCATCGTAATTTTAGCTGGATTTTACTCCGGAACTATATTCAATCGCGTAGAACGTAAGTTAGCAAGAGCCCCATTCACCGATAATTCCATCGGTTGACCAAATATTGCACTTGTTCAGTTCTTAAAAACAAAGAAATATACCAAGACAAAGTATAGATAACGTAAAGTAAAACATGAGATTGTACATTTTAAATTATATAAATTGTATGAATTATTAAAATTAATAGGACAAAACTACACAAATAAATTAATAATAATTAAATTAAAAAATATGAACTGATAAAATCTATGTATAAATAGGTAAATGAATAAATAGATAGATAAGTAGATAAATATATAGGTAAGTAGATAAATACAGCTAGTTATTTAAAAAAAAAAATGAAAAATAACGAAACTCATAGTTCATCAACATCCGAATCTTCATTAATCCTACTTAGGTAAAAAGCAATTAGGTATTGCTCTCTGAATCAGTGATGGGCAAAAATCAGTTTTTGAATAACCACGAATAATTAACTAAAATTATTCGCAATATTCTCATGTTATTTCCATTAGTCAATCGAAGTTTTGACACTACCAGCATATTCATCGGTCACAAGATGAATGACTGATAGTGTTAACATTTTGAATTACTGATCAGAATAACATGAGAATAATGCAAATAATTTAATTATTCGTGGCTATTCAATAAGTGAATTGTGCTCATCTCTGCTCTGAAGTACAAATGGAGAGAGAAAGAGAGTCGAAAAATTTACTGGATTTACCTTTGCTCGTATGATCGTTGACGTTTTTCCGGGTTTAAGGGAGATGAAAGGCACAGCGTTTTTGCGGGTGAGAGGGAGAGGTAAGGAAGAGAGAGGAGAGGAAGTGCGTGAAATCAATAGAGTGTGTAAGTGCGCGAGAGCAGACTAAAAGCTCAATTACAGTAATCAAATACTTCCGAGGAAGATCCCATTTTCATCAGAGCGGATCATTCCGTCAATAACCCTCATTAATCGAGACCCATATCGTATGATTTTGAAGTTTTTTTCCTCCTTTTGGACATGAAGCTCCACATAATGTCATAGTTTTGTCGTATAGAGGATACGGATACACACACCATCCATCCGTCAAATTGGAGCCACAGAGAGAGGAATTCGATACTCACCTGATATAATTGTATCTCACTCTTACTCTCGTTATATGCGTGTGCGTATGCATAATGTTTCACACACGAGTATATGATGTATTAATCATACTTCGTACCCCACACTTTAATGGTGGTCGCCTGATGTTTTCTACGTGTTTTATTTATTTATTTATTTTTTTTTTCGCTCTTTTCCTTTTTTTCGAGTTTGTGTTCGTGCGAGTAAGTGCTTCCTCTTCGGAATCTCTGCTCCATGCGTCGGGAAAGAATGTAAGCCGATTAATTTGCAACCGGCCTCTTTTCTTTTTTTTTCTTTTCCCCCATTTTCTACCTTCGGCATGACAATAGCGGGAAGTCTGCGCCGCGTCTGTTCCGGCGAAAACTGATGCAGCAGCGGTGGTGCCTTAGCAGTGGGTTCGAACCTAGATATTTTCCGGACACATTTTCGTGGAGGGAGAAAGAGAGAGAGGAGAGAGAGAGAGAGAGAGAGAGAGAGAGAGAGAGAGAGAGAGAGAGAGAGAGAGAGAGAGAGAGAGGGAGAGAGAGAGAGAGAGAGAGAGAGAGAGAGAGAGAGAGAGAGAGAGAGAGAGAGAGAGAGACAGAGAGACAGAGAGACAGAGAGACAGAGAGAGACAGAGAAGATCGAAATTATAAACGACTAGAGGCCGGTGGTCGCCTCGCGGCCAAGCATCATTCCGTTTCGCGTGATTTTTGTTTATTCAAGCTAGACTTTGACTCGATATCATCCACTCCCTAACCCCCCCCCCCCCCCCCCCCCCCTGCTATTCGCCCATCTAATCTTGCTCCGAAGAAGGAAATCTAAAAACTTACTCTATTATTCCTGAAATACTACACTGCAGTGGTATTTTCTCATGTACACTAAAGGTTTAGAAAACAGGAGTCATCATTTGGAAGGACATAGATACCATAACCCCCGCCGCCACCCCCTTACATAAAACTTAAACATTTTAGTGGTAGTCGTCCTCAAGAGGGCCCGATCCAAAACCGCCAATTTTTTTTGACGCTCATGGAGACGCCGAAACCCCCAGAATGGCGCATTAGGATGCACCGTATTAGCGCATGTGGATTATATGATTTAGAACTGTACAGAGAAAAGAAGGAAAGGAGAGAAAGAGACAGCGAGAGTGAGAAACCTGCATTCACGATAAAATGAGAAGTTCGGGATAAGCAAACAAATACGCATGACCGAGATCGCACACCTACGATAACCTTTCGTTGAACTGACATGACAGTAAGAGTATAAGACATTGCGTTTCAGTAAATCAAAAATCTATGGAAGAGTGGAAGAGAGACTTTGCGCGGGAAAAGTATGCCAAACAGCCCTTTATTAACGACAATAATTTTTTGAAATAGGTTGGCTCAAAAATTCAAGCAAACTTCATCTATAAGATTTTAATTTTTTAAGTTTTTTGGACGTGGGGTCATATACACATTATACACCCCCTATTATTTGGGGTCATTCTTTTAGTGCTTTTTGACCATCGATTTCGCAGCAAATTGCCGTTTTGGGCTACTTTTTCAAAAATTCCTTGGCGCATTTGGTGCATGTTTTAGCGCTTTTGGCTTATCTTTTTTGGGGATTGGCGCTTTTGAATGGTCGCCTCCCCCCCCCCCCCCATCAAATGATGAAATTCCTACTTTTTAGAGTTGTTCCAGACCACTTCACGAAGCTCAAGTTAGTATGACCAGTGAACAACTGCTGGCAGCCGATTTTATATGATTGTGTATATGACCCCACGTCCAAAAAACTTGAAGTTTGCTTGAATTTTTGAGCCAACCTATTCAAAAAATTATTGTCGTTAATAAAGGGCTGTTTGGCATACTTTTCCCGCGCAAAGTCTCTCTTCCACTCTTCCATAGATTTTTGATTTACTGGAACGCAATGTCTTATACTCTTACTGTCATGTCAGTTCAACGAAAGGTTTTCGTAGGTGTGCGATCTCGGTCATGCGTATTTGTTTGCTTATCCCGAACTTCTCATTTTATCGTGAATGCAGGTTTCTCACTCTCGCTGTCTCTTTCTCTCCTTTCCTTCTTTTCTCTGTACAGTTCTAAATCATATAAATCGCGACGCGAGGGGTCTATTGGACCCAGTTTCAGCATCTAAGGGCATCTCAAGTTCACCATAGAGTTTTAGTGTGAAGTCAACGGTTAGGCAAAAATTACATCAATAATGAACTCATCGGTCACAATCGGTTGACAAAACTCGCATAGCGTTCCAAACTCTATCTCACCCACTCTCCCGTGACCTCCAATCCCCATGTGTATACCCACCTCTTTCTATTTCTAGTGTCCTGATTCGTATACACGCAGGACCTCGAATTACGGCATGTTAATAGCAAAATCGCATTAAAATTGAGGAATGCATTTCTGCCAGCAAATATTTCACAAAAGATGTCTCTAAATACTTTTTTTTTTTTATAAAAAAAATTAGAGTATAACAGTACAACATGGGGGTTACGTGAGAGCAAGAAAGACAGTTTGTCTTTGTTTGGATTTGTTTTGTCACCATCGGATGACGTCATCACCAAGTCATCACTAAAGGAACCGTCTATTTCGAAATAAACGTCGCACTGGCCCACTAATATTACTGCACAGATTAAAAAATAACAGGTATATAATCAAATGAATCATAAAAAACTACATACTCAAGGCTCAAGAGATCTATCGAAACTTTTTTTTCTTTTTTTTGTTTAAATCGGAAAAAACAGACCTTAAGAACATCATAACCTCGCCAAAACGCGAACTGAAACAAAAACAACCCAAATTGCCAACTTAACCGTTCCTGACCGATTCTGAAGCCATTAAATGAAAACTATTCATGCCCGAAGATTATCCATGATTTGATCAGGTCCTATCCCCACGTGCGTTGGGTCTCGGCTCGACTCGAGCGATGTCGCCGCTTATTACCTGTCATTAGAGTCGATTCAAGTCATTATTGCGATTTCGCGATCACTGTTATTGGGGCACGCGTCATGACGCGACGCGGCGCGCGGCGTGTCAGCGTAGATCCCCATGGTGTCTTTTAATCAAATCGTGAAGGATTGCAACTCCTCCGGTCCGGGGATGGAAAGAGAACAACGAAAAAACTTCTGTCCGGAGGTAAAGGATTTTTTTAGCGATGCACGCTTGCACGCATGCACTGCAGATTTTAGTCATGACGCACCGTGGGGGCAGTTACGACAGATTTGGTGACCAAAACTCAGCATTTAAGTGAATGGGGATCTTGCAAACTTTTGGTACTGTACAGTGACTGGATGTATTAATCATACTTCGTACCCCACACTTTAATGGTGGTCGCCTGATGTTTTCTACGTGTTTTATTTATTTATTTATTTTTTTTTTCGCTCTTTTCCTTTTTTTCGAGTTTGTGTTCGTGCGAGTAAGTGCTTCCTCTTCGGAATCTCTGCTCCATGCGTCGGGAAAGAATGTAAGCCGATTAATTTGCAACCGGCCTCTTTTCTTTTTTTTTCTTTTCCCCCATTTTCTACCTTCGGCATGACAATAGCGGGAAGTCTGCGCCGCGTCTGTTCCGGCGAAAACTGATGCAGCAGCGGTGGTGCCTTAGCAGTGGGTTCGAACCTAGATATTTTCCGGACACATTTTCGTGGAGGGAGAAAGAGAGAGAGAGAGAGAGAGAGAGAGAGAGAGAAGAGAGAGAGAGGAGAGAGAGAGAGAGAGAGAGAGAGAAAGAGGGAGAGAGAGAGAGAGAGAGAGAGAGAGAGAGAGAGAGAGACAGAGAGACAGAGAGAGAGACAGAGAGACAGAGAGACAGAGAGACAGAGAGACAGAGAGAGACAGAGAAGATCGAAATTATAAACGACTAGAGGCCGGTGGTCGCCTCGCGGCCAAGCATCATTCCGTTTCGCGTGATTTTTGTTTATTCAAGCTAGACTTTGACTCGATATCATCCACTCCCTAACCCCCCCCCCCCCCCCCCCCCCCCCCCCCTGCTATTCGCCCATCTAATCTTGCTCCGAAGAAGGAAATCTAAAAACTTACTCTATTATTCCTGAAATACTACACTGCAGTGGTATTTTCTCATGTACACTAAAGGTTTAGAAAACAGGAGTCATCATTTGGAAGGACATAGATACCATAACCCCCGCCGCCACCCCCTTACATAAAACTTAAACATTTTAGTGGTAGTCGTCCTCAAGAGGGCCCGATCCAAAACCGCCAATTTTTTTGACGCTCATGGAGACGCCGAAACCCCCAGAATGGCGCATTAGGATGCACCGTATTAGCGCATGTGGATTATATGATTTAGAACTGTACAGAGAAAAGAAGGAAAGGAGAGAAAGAGACAGCGAGAGTGAGAAACCTGCATTCACGATAAAATGAGAAGTTCGGGATAAGCAAACAAATACGCATGACCGAGATCGCACACCTACGATAACCTTTCGTTGAACTGACATGACAGTAAGAGTATAAGACATTGCGTTTCAGTAAATCAAAAATCTATGGAAGAGTGGAAGAGAGACTTTGCGCGGGAAAAGTATGCCAAACAGCCCTTTATTAACGACAATAATTTTTTGAAATAGGTTGGCTCAAAAATTCAAGCAAACTTCATCTATAAGATTTTAATTTTTTAAGTTTTTTGGACGTGGGGTCATATACACATTATACACCCCCTATTATTTGGGGTCATTCTTTTAGTGCTTTTTGACCATCGATTTCGCAGCAAATTGCCGTTTTGGGCTACTTTTTCAAAAATTCCTTGGCGCATTTGGTGCATGTTTTAGCGCTTTTGGCTTATCTTTTTTGGGGATTGGCGCTTTTGAATGGTCGCCTCCCCCCCCCCCCCCCATCAAATGATGAAATTCCTACTTTTTAGAGTTGTTCCAGACCACTTCACGAAGCTCAAGTTAGTATGACCAGTGAACAACTGCTGGCAGCCGATTTTATATGATTGTGTATATGACCCCACGTCCAAAAAACTTGAAGTTTGCTTGAATTTTTGAGCCAACCTATTTCAAAAAATTATTGTCGTTAATAAAGGGCTGTTTGGCATACTTTTCCCGCGCAAAGTCTCTCTTCCACTCTTCCATAGATTTTTGATTTACTGGAACGCAATGTCTTATACTCTTACTGTCATGTCAGTTCAACGAAAGGTTATCGTAGGTGTGCGATCTCGGTCATGCGTATTTGTTTGCTTATCCCGAACTTCTCATTTTATCGTGAATGCAGGTTTCTCACTCTCGCTGTCTCTTTCTCTCCTTTCCTTCTTTTCTCTGTACAGTTCTAAATCATATAAATCGCGACGCGAGGGGTCTATTGGACCCAGTTTCAGCATCTAAGGGCATCTCAAGTTCACCATAGAGTTTTAGTGTGAAGTCAACGGTTAGGCAAAAATTACATCAATAATGAACTCATCGGTCACAATCGGTTGACAAAACTCGCATAGCGTTCCAAACTCTATCTCACCCACTCTCCCGTGACCTCCAATCCCCATGTGTATACCCACCTCTTTCTATTTCTAGTGTCCTGATTCGTATACACGCAGGACCTCGAATTACGGCATGTTAATAGCAAAATCGCTTTAAAAATTGAGGAATGCATTTCTGCCAGCAAATATTTCACAAAAGATGTCTCTAAATACTTTTTTTTTTTTATAAAAAAAATTAGAGTATAACAGTACAACATGGGGGTTACGTGAGAGCAAGAAAGACAGTTTGTCTTTGTTTGGATTTGTTTTGTCACCATCGGATGACGTCATCACCAAGTCATCACTAAAGGAACCGTCTATTTCGAAATAAACGTCGCACTGGCCCACTAATATTACTGCACAGATTAAAAAATAACAGGTATATAATCAAATGAATCATAAAAAACTACATACTCAAGGCTCAAGAGATCTATCGAAACTTTTTTTTCTTTTTTTTGTTTAAATCGGAAAAAACAGACCTTAAGAACATCATAACCTCGCCAAAACGCGAACTGAAACAAAAACAACCCAAATTGCCAACTTAACCGTTCCTGACCGATTCTGAAGCCATTAAATGAAAACTATTCATGCCCGAAGATTATCCATGATTTGATCAGGTCCTATCCCCACGTGCGTTGGGTCTCGGCTCGACTCGAGCGATGTCGCCGCTTATTACCTGTCATTAGAGTCGATTCAAGTCATTATTGCGATTTCGCGATCACTGTTATTGGGGCACGCGTCATGACGCGACGCGGCGCGCGGCGTGTCAGCGTAGATCCCCATGGTGTCTTTTAATCAAATCGTGAAGGATTGCAACTCCTCCGGTCCGGGGATGGAAAGAGAACAACGAAAAAACTTCTGTCCGGAGGTAAAGGATTTTTTTAGCGATGCACGCTTGCACGCATGCACTGCAGATTTTAGTCATGACGCACCGTGGGGGCAGTTACGACAGATTTGGTGACCAAAACTCAGCATTTAAGTGAATGGGGATCTTGCAAACTTTTGGTACTGTACAGTGACTGGATAAACCACAGTGCGGCCATTTCGGTCGTCTTTCTGATTGGTCGGATTCCTTAGATCGCGAATTCGAGCATTAAGAAGTATTTTTACAGTTTTGTAGGGTTCTCGTAGGCAAGTCAGACACTACTGAAGGTCTTCTGTCAAATTTGAAACATATTGGTTCGCAAAATTAAGAGAAATCAACAATTCCCCGTAACTGACCCCCCCCCCCCCGCGGATGCGCACCCAACTTAACACGGGCGCCATAGGGAGGAAGTGTGCTCCTGAGTTACGCGCCAAAAATATCGCAACCCCCCGCCCTAAAACTGGTTTACACACAGCATTAATGACTTTTTTCAGACAGGGGGTAGAGAAAATTTCATTCCGAAACCCAGGAACAACCATACTCCACATGCTGCCCGTGCTAAAGTGGTTGCGCTATTGAGGGGTGGAGGGCAAATGGCCGCACTGTGGTTTATCCAGTCACTGTATGGTACAGATGATTGAAGAGTTGATGCTTGCATACAAACCCGTTAAAATGAAAATGAGTATACTAAAAATCACGAAATTCACTCTTAGAATCAGCCTGAATGGATGAGAGACACAGGTATCATGGGAGGTTATTCCTATACCTAATTTGAGACGTATCTATGTGTTTTCGTATAGAAAAAGTAATAAATTAGGCAGAAATCTTCCATGATATACCTGCGTAGTGCGTAGCTCCGCCAACCGTTTTTTTCCCGAGTACCTAGTGTGTAACTCCGCCAACCGTTTTTTTCTGAGTACCTGCGTAACTCCGCCATTACATTATCATAGCCATTGCAGTTTTATGAGTTTATTACTGAATTTTAGATTCTTAGTGTGATATGGGTGATTTTCGCCGGTCTGCACATCAGACTGGAATATTTATTTGCTCACGCAGTAAAATTATGCAAGGGCCCTATTGTAAATGTCCAACCATCAGTGGCGTCGCGTGCCAACTGGCAACGTTGCAATTTGACCATTTAAAACCATGTAAAATATCGATTCGAGGGAGTGCACTGTGCACCTCCAACAGTTCAACCTTTTATATGGATTTAAATGGCCAAATTGCAAAGTTGCCAGATGGCACGCTACGCCACTGCCTACCATGAAAATGAATCACTATGTACCAGGTTCCAAACCTCACAAAAACAATTTTCCCTGTAATCAATAATCATTAAGAAGGTCCTCATATTTTTCGGCAAGCAAACGTCTAATGCAAATGTTCAGTACAGTTTAGTTTGTTTACTTTTTTATCAGAGGCTGTTATGTAACCAGTGGAAAACTCCACTGATTATATAACAGTCCAACCAGTTACATAAGTTGTTTGTTTACTTTTATGATTACATAACACCCTCACCAACCTTAGTATAAATAGAACCCCACAGCCAGTGAAAAGTCAGTCATCTAGTAGGACTCGACTCCTCAAAACCTACTTCCTCTTGCACGCTGGACTAAAGCTGCGCTTTCCTACCTACTTCCACTTGCACGCTGGACTAAAGCTGCGCTTTCCTACCTCTTTCCACTTGCACGCTGGACTAAAGCTGCGCTCTTCTCAAAACCTATTCCCACTTGCACGCTGGACTAAAGCTGCGCTTTCCTACCTTTTACCACTTGCACGCTGGACTAAAGCTGCGCTCTTCTCAAAACCTATTCCCACTTGCACGCTGGACTAAAGCTGCGCTTTCCTACCTTTTTCCACTTGCACGCTGGACTAAAGCTGCGCTTTCCTACCTTTATCCACTAGCACGCTGGATTATAGCTGCAATCGCTTACTACTCGCTCACAGGCTATAATAGCTCATCTCTCACGTTCAAAGGCTACAATAGCTCACTTCTCAAATCGTAAGGCTATAATAGCTCATCTCTCACATTCAAAGGCTACAATAGCTCACTTCTCAAATCGTAAGGCTATAATAGCTCATCTCTCACGTTCAAAGGCTATAATAGCTCACTTCTCAATTGTCAGGCTATATTAGCTCACATCTCGCTCTTAAGGCTATAATAGGTCATCTCTCACGTTCACAGGCTCTAAGCTCACTTCTCGTTATTACGGCTCTCGTAGCTCAAGTATCTCTTTACTCTATAATTTCAGTTATTTCAAACAGTATGAATTTAATTTGCTCAATGATGATAAACTCGCGAGACCCTGGCGTCACTCCGAATATCTGAGAGCCCTTTTAAATCCTAGGTTTAGCCACTAAACTTTACAGCAAAGATTAACTCCAGATATGGCACTAGTTATCTCGTCAATGTTAAATTTTGTTGAGTGCCTTCATTGCTAAAAGTCATACACTGGCCGACGGTTTGTTTACATTTCGGCGATCGAGAAACTCGTAAGTCGGTGAGCATTCAGCGCCAACTCGACCATCACGACTAGCCCACGCGACTTTCGTACCCCGGAATGTAAACAAGCCGTAGGCCAGTGTATGTCTTTTAGCAATGAAGGCTCTCAACAAAATTTTAGCTGCTGCCGTATCTGAAGTATAGGTAATCTTTGGTCGGAGAAAAGGAAATATTGCCGAGGAAATTCTGCTCATTACGTACCGTAACTACATTTGCCATTATTGTTCGCCATAGATTATTATATCATTCATAAAATGACATACTTGTCTGTTTGTGTGTGTTACAGAGCTCCCTATTTGATGAAAGATGACTCCGTCATTGCTTGAAGCAGTTGGTCAAACCACATTCGTTTTGATAACAATTATTTTTGCTCTTGAATTACTATTGAAATGGAGAAGGCATCCTCACATAAAAATGATGAAGAATATTGTCACTGGGAGGAGGGGGTGGCCACTTCTTGGCCACATACATTTAATTTGGGGAGGACCCGAACTCGGATTTCGAAACGGGATCGAGTATTATGATACGTGCGTATAACATTATTTCTTGATTGGTTGATTGATTGTTGATTGACTGATTGGTTTGTTTATTTATTTATTTACTTATGTATTTAATTATTTATTTAGCTATTTATTTATTTATTTAATTATTTATTTATTTATTTAATTATTTATTTATTTGTCTATTTATCTAAGTATTTATTTTTAAGTGAGAGAAGCCACATTTAATAAATGTTTCGTCAAGCGTGGGCCTATATGCAAAGGCGGATCCAGTAAACTGGCAACTATGGATTCGTCTTAGTTGAATTATGAAAAACAATCGATTTTCCAGGGTCATGGTCTCCCTCAAAAATAGATTGTCTCTCATACGATCAAATGGAAAGAATCCAAGGTTCCTAAATTGCTGAATCTGCCCATGTCTTAAAGTCAGAGGCGTTGCGTGGAATGTGACAACGTAATACAGTCGGGGACCAAAATAATGTCAGGTGACTCCTGGAGGTAGGCTACCCCCAATACTTATCCCATTGAATTTAAGCATTTCAGGTGGCCTGGTGGCCTACCGAAGCTAAAATGTAGATAAGGAGCCGTCGGACATTATTTTCTTTTTGTCCCCAACTGTTCATCCTGACTACTTGAACCCGAATATGAAATAATACTTTTCATTCAATACATCGATATTTTTTATGGAAGTTTTGAGCGAAGTACATCACATAGAATTATGCGAATTATTATTAGAATTATTATTTACGGAGTGCATAGAGCAATTGTTTTATAAGTCAAAAATAAAATACTCAAAATTCATTAGCTATTGCTGGACAATTGCATCACCATTGAGATTTGTAATCGTTTTACCACAATTTTTGGTGAGAAACTGTGGAGACAAACATACCGACACCATTTTAGTAGTGAATTAAAGTTACTCACTAATTTCAATTTTGTAAGTTAATTCAAAAAGTTTTTATGGCTCGTTGTCTATTTATGTATATAAAGTCGATAAGGAGTCATTGAATAGTGATTTACCAATCTTTGGTCACAATTCATCTAAATGAGTAAGTTTGGGGTAAGGCTTAGTTCCGATCTTATTACGATTACGATTACGATTACGATCACGATAACGATACAATCCACAAGGATCATCCCCCAGTAATAGGTTAAGAGAAATATGACTAGAGGGCCACTTTGAATTTAAAGTGCATTGATCGACTCCTGCGTGATCCTATGATTTTGTAACCGGCAGGTCATGATTTTTATAAATTACCGGATAGCTAAATGTTCGCTTATCGGGGGTTCATAACTTGATGGAAATTGTGATTTTCAAATTAAATGCTGTGAAGCCAAGTATTTCTAAAACTAGATAGACTTTGTGGGCTCACTGTCTCCCCTATATTTTATTCACACGCCTACAGCATCCTGAGACACTTGAACTGATATTTACGACTTACAGCGGCTGGGGTACGTCATCTAGACCAACGCTCAAAATCATCTCTCTTCTGCTATTTAGTCTGCCTTGAACTTCGTCCCAATTATCACCCGTGTTTGACCATAGTAAAAGTATTCGTTCTATCCTGCAAATCTTGTTGTTTGTATTTGTTTCGTTATTATCATCATTTAAACATAACCCTCAATTTTCAACATTCTTCTAGACAATTATTGTTAGTCTATCAATGTTTACTTCCTCTAACTGTGGTCATCATTCTCGTCCTTCAGGTACCGTGATCAAAACCGTTTCAAAATATGGCTCCTAGATGGCGTGATTGTCTTTCTAATGACTCCGGAGGACCTATCCCTCACGCTGGGTAGCCCGAATTTTACGAACAAATGTTATGAATATAAAATATTGCAAGAAAGCGTTATGGGACAAGGTCTCTTCTCCACGACAAATTTAAATGAATGGCGAAAGAACAGGAGAACCATCACCCCAGCCTTCCATTTCCAGGTATAATTTGTTGGAAACAAACAGGATGTTTTGAAAATTGGCATCGCTAATTACAAAGCAAATAACGCGGTGCTAAAACTTGTTTTTTAGACGGTTTTAGGTCATTAGGTTTACAGTAGTGGACTAAGGGCCACAGTGGCGCCATTTGGGGGAGGGCAGGGAGGACAATTGCCCCCCCCCCCCTTCCCAAGGATTTTCAATGTGGCCGAAAAATCAAGTCAGAAAGTTCCACGGCACACGGAAAAAAAAGATTAGTGAAAATAACCATACGTATACCTGATTTTGGCACCTGCTAGATGATATGGTAAACTTGATCAGAAGTATGGTACATTTACTGATACTTTGAGTAAAATCGACATGCAATCAGGTAACATCAACTAGTACCTAGTCAAAACATAGTACACTTCTGGTTAACATTACCATAACATCTAGCAGGTGCCAAAATTAGGTATCCGTATGGTTATTTTCATCGTAGTTTTTTTTTCGTGCCAAAAAAAAAGAAAAAAAAAGAAAAAAAAGAGAGAGAGGTCATTCAAATTTATGGAGGGGACCCCTCCATTCAAGTTAGAGAGATAGAGAGATTTTTTCAAGATGCAATGCCAAAAAAAAAAAAAAAAAAAAAAAAAAAAAAGTCATCCAAATTTTTGGAGGGTCTTGCCCCCCCCCCAAGGAAAATCTGAAATGGCGCCCCTGAAGGGCCGTCTGTTAAACGATTAGCAAGTGGATGTTTTCGTTTAGCGGGCGAATTGCGAAATTAAGACTGTCAGTTCATCGTTTAACTCCTAGTTAAAATAGAGGGTAGATTTTGTCCCTGTTAAAATTTAGCAAGTGGATGTTCAGATACGTCCAGATACGAGGACAAGTGATCTTACATAGGATACATCCTCCATAACGCTGTATAGCAAAAGTTTGCAATAGACCGGACTTACATGTGGTGCTTTTCTCCCTACGTTTCATTGAATTTTACGCTCTATAAACATTGCAATGATAAGATTAAGCCTTCAAAATAAACTATAAATCGGGTCACTGAGATTTAATATTTAATGGTCACTTTTATTCATTCGGAAGACCTTGTACTTGAATGGTATTTTGAGAATAGTTGTATCCATTTCGAAACTTACTATTTACAAAATTGCAACAATTACCTCAAGGTTACCAATTTTTATTCCAAGTCAAGTGCCAAAAAATGAGAACGATGAAAGCTTAATTTTTACTTCAAAGAAAAAACTTAATGTCTCATCGGAAGCTTTCAGAAGAATGTCAGAAATCTTGTTAATTAACTTATTCAACTTCCAAAGGTTCATGAGGTTTCAAACTTTCGATTATATCCTGAAAAGAAGGGGTCAAGATTGGTGCATTGTGCATTTTCGGACATTTTTGTGTATAGGTATGATTGAAGGTTTAATGCTTTTTCCTTTTTATTATTCAGATACTTAAGTCGTTCATCAGCAATTTTTACGAGGAGGCTAAAATTTTGGCGGATATCCTGATGCTGGAAATGGAAAAAGATGGTGAAGTGGAAGTGCATCGTCAAATGGGATTGTGTACACTGGACATGATATCAAGAAACGCTATGGGCGTTTCGGTAAACGCGCAGAAGGACAGCAGTAATCCATTTGTTAAGGGCATGGAAACTATTTTAGAGGTGAGTTTAGAGTTGCCAGATTGCATGATAAAATTCACCTTCTTTACATTGAGTCGAATGGAAATACTGACGAGTTTACGAGCATGTTCTAAAGAGGATTACTAGAATTTCGAATTAAACGTCTCTTAAAGAGAGGCAAATAAGCCAACCTATAGGTCCTATGACCTCATGACCGGTTTCAGGTTTGTAGATCGGTAATATGGCCTACAGACAAAATGTATACTTTATTTGGTCCACTGACATATAGTCTACGTTAGTATGTCTACGAAAAAAATTTCTACCTACCACTTGGGCATTCTCACATTGCCCGGCCAAAGTCGCCTAAATCACAAGTAAACCATCTTTGCCAGATGTGGCAGTGCAATGCTGTCAATGACCGGGCAAGGACGTCTTTGCCCACCACAATAGGGCAAAGACAGTCTCTGCCCTATTCGCGGTCTTTGCCCGTAACATTTGTATACACAAAACGGCAGCTCTATATTGTTTGGACTACATTTCATCCAGCCTTATTGTGTTCCAGATTTGGCACGAGAGAATCGCAAAACCCTGGCTTTTAAGCAAGTTCCTCTTCGGTTTATCATCGGTGAAAGTGAGGCACGACATAGCGGTGCGAGACGTTCAGCAGTTTGCCACCGAGGTCATCCTGAAAAAAATCGAGGAGAGATACACTGAGTCGAAAAGCAGCAGCAACAGTGACCAAAGTTCCGGTGATATCACTGAGTCCGGTGTCTCAGTGCCGAATAATGTCGACGATGATAACGTGTACTGTTCGACGAAAAAGAACAGCGCTTTCTTAGATCTACTCATCGAAAGCATGTACGAAGGGATCGACCAAAAGTACATGTACGAGATTATTCAGAAGCACAAGGAACAAAATTCTCGTCGAAGATCAGAGGCAGGAGGAGAGCGATTTTGGTCAAACATTGCCGATCTATTGACATCCTGGTCGACAAAAGCGCGAGGAAAGGTACCGCCAACAAAAGCCAACGACGTCGTCGATGCAAACAACAACGAGGATGACAATTATCAGAGTAATTTGCACGAGAAGAACGTTGAGTTGGAACAGATAAACCGCCAATTGAGAGACGAAGTTGTCACAATAATGATCGGCGGTCAAGAGACAACTGCATGTGAGAACAGTTTCACAATCCTCATGCTGGCCCTGCATCAGAACATTCAGGAGAAGGTATGCGAACGCGCAAGATTTACTTCATTTAAGTTATAATCAAGCGAATTTTCGCGATCGAATAGCATTCGCCGTCGTATGATATTCGATGGATTTGCATTTGATTTTCGATTTTTTCGTTGGTCTCTCAGGAGACCGTTGACTTCCAACAAGTGAAAATCCCGAATTCACCTCCGAAGGTAGATTCGATTTCGAATGGAGCTGTTGCAAACTTTTGCTACATGCTTAGTAAGAGTTGATTTTGGGGTATGACCCTATAAAAATAACGATTAGCGCACTAAAAAATCATTAAATCCACTCCTAAACTCAAAAAATGATTTTAAACGCGAGACCGTAATGGCGGCCGGGCCGTGGTTTGCATTGGGTCTCCCTATCTTCAAGCAGCGCTATCTACGCGAGATGTTCTCGTAACACCACACAAGAAGAAGAAGAAGAAGCATACAATTTCCATTATAGATTTGGGCGGCCTCGGCCGCCATTACGGTCTCACGTTTACAAGCATTTTGTAAGTTTAGGAAAGGGATTTCGTGATTTTTTAGTGCGCTAATCGTCATTTTTACAGTGTTTTACCCCACTACCAACTCTTAATAAGCCTAGAGCGAAAGTTTTCAAAAAGCTCCATTGTTGCAACCGGTGTCAGAAATCTCACCTTCAATCCTTTTTGACTCCTTCTACCACGATAATTTTGGAAACGACAAACTTTCCGAGCAAAGTTTATTCTACAGACCATGCGTAGAAGTCATTTTCCTATGAGGCAAACATAATGGAGCTGTTGAAAACTTTTGCTACAGGCTTATTGATAGATGATAATGGGGTAAAACCGTGTAAAAATAACGATTAGCGCACTAAAAAATCACGAAATCCACTCCTAAACTCACAAAATGCTTTTAAACGTGAGACCGTAATGGCGGCCGGGGCCGCGGTTTTCATTGGGGTTCCCTATCTTCAATCAGCGCCATCTACACGAGTTGTTCTCGCAACACCACACAAGAAGAAGAAGAAGCATACAATTGTCATAAGAAAACCGCGGCCTCGGCCGCCATTACGGTCTCGCGTTTAAAAGCATTCCGTGAGTTTAGGAGTGGATTTCGTGATTTTTTAGTGCGCTAATCGTTGTTTTTACAGGGTAGAACACCATGTTCAACTGTTAATAAGCCTGTAGCAAAAGTTTGCAACAGCTCCATTTTAGCTTCGAAAACGCTAGTTTTTTTTTGTTATAAATGGCCATGTTATTCAGAGCTAATTTACAGGTTATGTTCTGGAATATTACTATAGCGGTTTTCATTTTCATTAGAATATCATCCAAAAGTTCACTCTCGACTCTCATTGGCTAGATTTTTCACCGATCAGCGGCATCAGTTAGCAATCATCAATTCTTGAAGTGAATGATATTCGATCGCTAAAATTTGCTTTTGATCACCAGTAAGTGATCACAGAGAATAGTATCGGAATCGTATCGGAATCGAATCGAATACGTTAAATCAAATGGGCTAGCTACTACGCACTTTGTTCGCGCAGGTAACTAGTCCTAACCACTTTCTCGCCTCTTCAGTCGACAGAAACTCTGTCAGTGTTGCCAGATTGGGGTGAAAAAGCCGTACGTTTTACATTGATTTAAATGGGGACGATACGGCTTTTTACCCTCGATCTGGCAACACTGAACTCTGTCGAGTGGAGACCGGTTGGAATCGCTGTCAACTGAAGTACGGAGAAGTGAGGAAGTGGTTACGACTGGTTACCTGTGCGATCTAGATGCGTATAGTAGCTTGCACATTTGATTTACCGCATCCAATACAATTGCGGTTGCGATTACGATACAATTCTCCATGATCCATCCTTCCCCTTGCATCATCCCAAAAACAATACAGACCAAGCACTAGCCAATCGCGCGATGGACGACTGTTATTTTTGAGGACTCATTATGATAACAAAAGGAATAACGTCCAACGACTCCACGGGCTCCTATTTTGAATTTTGATGAACGACAAAATCTCTATATTTTCAATCATTATTTATTTCCGACCTTTTGGAGGTATACTCGTCAGGTCCCGAATGGATGATAGATTTGTAAAATAAAAAAAAAGCAATTCAGAATGTTTAAAGCTTGTTTTGTAGAAAAAAAGAACTTTCTAATCGGTAGGGTTTTTTCTGTGTCTTGACCTTGGTCCTTGGGCTTAAGTAAACTTTTCTGATGAGCACTTTAGTCCCACAGTAAACAATTTTTATTTTTTGTATTTTTTTTTTTTTTTTTTTTTTTTTTTTTTTTTTTTTTTTTGTATTTGTCTAACAAAAATTTTTTCCGGTTTCCTGCGTTCTCACAAGTAGTGATCACGCGTTAACCCTTTAATGACCAGGTTAGTTCAAGCAGAGCACACAACTCCTCCGTTTATATAAGGAAGGTAGTTAACTGTTCATACTCGGGGGAGTTGGAATTGCCTATACGATGAATTGAAGGCTCCCAACGAGACCTAATCTTGGAGTGTTTTCAACTGTAATTTATTTTATTCGGAATGAAAACTGAAACAATGTGAAATAGACCAGACGTGAAAAACGAGTATACTCGGTCTTGGTCCATAAGGGGTTAATTCGTCCCATAGTCGCAGCACAGTAGGTAATTTTGTCTTCTTCTTTTCCCAAGGTGGTTCTAGAATTGGATGAAATTTTTGGAGACGATCGCAGATCACCCACTTATGAAGATTTACAAAAGATGAAATACCTAGAATGCGTAATCAAAGAAACAATGAGACTTTTTCCAGCCTTGCCGTTGATGGTAAGAGAGGCCCAACAAGACACTCCTCTGTCCGAAAGTGGCGTCACAGTGCCCAAAGGTACGTCATCTATTGGATCAGTTTACTCTCTTTGAAAAACTGAGGTGATACCTCGTAAAATCCATTGGTGGGTCCAGCAATCTGGCAACAGTGTATTCTTCCCATTTGATTGCATGAAAAATAATCGTGATCGTTTATCATACATTCACATTGGAAGAATGCGCGGTTGCCAAATTGCTGGATCCGCTTATGGTCACTATACTCTGTTCCAGATAACATTGCACCTGAGTCAGACGAATTAAAACCGTAAATGGCAACAGCGCGTTCTGAGCCATGGCGTTCTCGAACGCTGAGCAGGGTAGTCTTTTTGTCAGAGTTGGGCAACCGAATAATCAGAAATAATGAAAGGACTCCGGCAACACTGAAAACTGGGTTTGCTACCTGAGTTGAGGAAAGGAAAACACACGGAAGGTATAGGTCAATTGTAAAATTATTCGTCGAATAATTCGATTGACTCGGCGATGCCGGACACACCGAATAATTTCCGAATAATTTTTTGCCCAACTCTGCTTTTTGTCCGAGGCTCTATTGTCCGGCTCGGGGCCTGAACCTTTTTACGCAGCTAGTGAACGACTCCCAGCAGAAAATTAAATTTTTTTGTGCTTACGATTTTTGAATTTTTGACTTGAAATTCGTATTCTGCTGAACGTGTCGAGAAAATCGATACCAAATTATCAGGGGAAAAATTCACGTTTCGTAAATATGATGCACGATTCCTCTGATTTAATGTCCGCCTCATATGTATTAAGCATGCATTTTTCCCCCAACAGTTTGGTATCAATTTTCTCGACACGCTCAGCAGAATACGAATTTTAAATCAAAAATTCAAAAATCGTAAGCACAAAAAAATGTAATTTTTCTGCCGGGAGTCGTTCACTATCTGTAGAAAAAGGGTCCGGCCCCAAACCGGACAATAGAACCTCGGACAAAGAGACTACCCTGCTCAGCGTTCGAGAACGCCACGGCTCAGGACGCGCTGTTGCCATTTACGGTTTTTATTCGTCCGACTCAGGTGCAATGTTATCTGGAACAGAGTATAAAATGAATCCTCTTTTCAAGAGCAATTTTGTCTAACTTTCTTTGGGGGTAATTTCTTAGAAAGAACGCATCTCCCATTTTATCATGTGAATGATTGGGATCTATACTCTGCTCAATTTTGGAGCGACCCTGGCCAGGTAGTCGGCTTTGCACACGCTGGAAACGCAGGTTGTCTCGGCGGCACAATAGATTGCCGAGGAATGCTCGACTCTACTCGCCGCGAGTTGCACACTTATTTCAGGTAAACGCTTCCGTCGAATGCATCAAACCCAAAATCTCAATTTTATTCACAAACGGACTCTTTCTGATTAATTTATGATGAATTATATAGAGAAATCATAGAACATGCCAATGCCGTTAAAAATGCACCATTTACCATGTTATTAGACTCATTCTACTCGATTTTTTATGACGAAGTCAAATTTCTCAGCATATATTTGAGGAGCGATTTCTCAAAATTCAAATAATTTGATAATCAATGTGGCAGTTGCAAGGGTCTGAAATATTGTGTTTTTTATGTAGAAAATGAAAGTACTTGATGAGCTGAGAACGAAGATGCCTTTGGTTTCTAAGTGAGTCTCATTGTTCCGGAGATGAGATTTTGGCCCAAAATACATTGTTTCAAACGGGAATTCTGCGTAGTAGTAGTGACGTCACTAGGCCCATTTAACAACTGTGAACGTATTTATCTCCAAAACCGGGACACTTAGGAAAAAACCAAAGGCACCATTGTTCTCAGCTTATCAAGTACTACTACTATCATTTTCTTTATAAAAAACACACAATTTCAGACCCTTGTTACTGCCCCATTACGACTGGGAAAGGGAAAGAGTCGTCTATTCACGTCTCAAAAACCCCTGTCCTCGGAGACGAAAGGGACAGCCGAACAAGGGGCAGCAGGCCGTCTTGAGCATTGTACTCACCTCGTCGCCGTTGGCTGGGTCTCTGCTGTTGCCATTTGCCGGGTCTTCGTGCATTCACATGCCATTTCTCAGGGTCGCTGAACAGAGTATATGTAGGCGGCGCGGCGCGGCGCACTATGGTCCAGAAGTCCGATTTAGGAAGACATTAGTTTGCATTGAAATCGCCCAATATCTTGAAAACGGCTCATCTGACATCAAAAATGGTTATAACAAAAAAGTTAAAACGGTTTACGTTCTATCTTTTTTGTAATAACCAGTTTTGGTGTCAGATGAGCCGTTTTCAAGATATTGGGCGATTTTAATGCAAACTAATGTCTTCCTAAAACGGACTTCTGGACCATAGTGCGGCGTCTAGAAGGGGTCATAAAGCAGTAAGTGCTCTCTTCCAAGGGAACCATAATCAGACTACAAGGGTAATTATTTCTTAGAAATAGCGCACCTACTATCATTGGCGTAATTAGGGCGGCAGGTATCATGTGGATAAATAAATCCCCCTATGACCTCGAACCTCGATGAGTCAAACTGTTTAACGCACGGAGAGAGAGAGCCCCTAGCCCTAAACTAGAGTGAAATTGGTGCCTCTCCTTTAAAAAAGGTCATTCCTTAATTGTATTTACTTAATAATTTACATTCATTACTGTAGCAACAGTTTGGAAAAGGTCAATTGTGTGATCTTTTGATTTCTCAATATTTCGCCTGTTTGCTGTGATTTCCTTGGTAAAAATGTTCCATGACTAATTTATACCATGAAAGTCGACGTGGTTTAGTTTCCATGAAAAATTAGTCATGCTCAAATGATCGAACATTTCAGGGCTGCCGTTTTGCGTATAATTAATGCTATTTTTCAATTCACCGATGATTTCACCGGTTGAGAAAAGATTATACACAGTTCAGTTCAGAGTATTACTGTAATAAACTAAAATACTCCCATCTGAATTCTTTTCTCAACCGATGCGGTGGAGTCATCGATGACTTTAAAAAACTTGCGGATATTTCAATTAATTAACGGGGTTTCCACCGATTGAGGAGATATTACAGATGAGAGTATTTTCGTGAATTACAGTCGCACACTGAACTAAACTGCGTTGTAATCTTATCTCAACCGGTGGAATCATTGGTGAATAGAAAAATAGCATTGATTATACGCAAAACGGCAGCTCTGGAATATTTCCTTACATTGTTCTTTGTTGCAGGTTGCAGGGCCGGTTTCTTCATTTTTGCTATACACCGAGATCCTGTACACTTCCCAGAGCCAGACAAATTCATTCCGGACAGATTTTTGCCGGAGAACAGCCGAACCCGGCATCCGTACAGCTTCATACCCTTTGCAGCGGGCGCCCGAAATTGCATCGGTCAAAAGTATGCAATGCTGCAAATGAAAGTAATCGCCTCTACGTTCGTGCGACAGTTTAAAATCTTTCCAAGTGACAGAATGCCCAACATGGACAGCATAGTTTTAGAAATGACGACGACTTTGCGATCGAAAACAGGTGTGTGGGTCAAGCTAGAGAGAAGGAATCAAATGGCGAGCTGTTAAGAATCAACCTTACATGGGTGACGTTAGGAACAAGGCTGCCGTTTTGCGTATAATCAATGCTATTTTTCAATTCACCGATGATTCCACCGGTTGAGAAAAGATTACACAGTTCAGTTCAGTGCATGACTGTAATGTACTAAAATACTCGCATCTGTAATCTTTTCTCAACCGGTGGAGCCGTCGGTGACTTTAAAAAACTTGCGGATATTTTAATTAATCAACGGAGTTTCCACCGATTAAGAAAAGATTACAGATCAGAGTATTTTCGTGCATTACAGTCATGCACTGAACTGAACTGTGTAATCTTTTCTCAACCGGTGGAATCATCGGTGAATAGAAAAATAGCATTGATTATACGCAAAACGGCAGCCCTGGTTAGGAATTGGTTTGTAAAAACTGAATCAATCGAATTCCGACGAGTGGAATTTCGGTGCAGTTTTCGGTCCCTAATAAAAAAAAAAGTTGCCATTTTGCGAGATCATCCAATGTATCCCTTGTACAGTGAAATCTCAATAGTTCAAAATTGGCAGGACCAACAATTATTATTTTTTTTCGAATGACAGGGTGTTGAGGTACACTCTAGTGGCGCGCCCAACGCATGCGTCGTTACGAAAAGAAAGAAGATTATGTACACTCAAAAACGAAGAAGCTAACCTTCCTCTGTATGTGTTAAAAAGAGTCCAATAATTAATTCAAATATTTATTGAAAAACAACAAATAATTTTTATTTGAATTATAATTTACCTGAAAAGGTATTTCTGTTTGCTTTCATTTGAATTCATGAATTCAATATTGTTGCTATGGATGCAACACAGGATTTTTTAATATATAAGCAAGACTTGGAATTATACACGGAGAAAAAAAACTTCGGTTCATATGGAACACCGTAGGTGTTTGGTTCCAGTAACCGAAGTTTTCAGTTGTGAGTACCGAACTTCAGTTAGGAGTACCGAAGTGGTTCAGTAGGAACGAAATGTTAGTCATAGTATTAGTCACACTTATCGACCCCTTCAGTACTCTTAACTGAAGTTTGGTACTCACAACCTAAAACTATGGTTACTGTAACCGAACACCTCGGTGTTCCATATAATCCGAAGTTCAGTTCTCATGACCGTTTTTTTTTTTTTTTTTTTTTTTTTTTTTTTTTTTTTTTTTTTTTTTTTTTTTTTTATCCGTGTATGTAGAACAGTTATGGAAAATTCGCCATAGTACGGTTTTCAAAGCGTCGCTTTGAAAAACAACAAGAAGGTATGGTCGTAGATGTGTTTATTTATTTTTATATTATTTTTTATTATTAATTTTAATTTGAATCGTTATTAATGCGGTTATGTACTGCAGTTACCTACTCATTTACAGATAAGTGCTTGTACGTATTTTTAAGGAGGAAAAAAAGTCTGCGGTCTTTGCGTCCTTCAGAGTCGTCATTTCGAATTGCAGAGCGTTTGGTTTCGTCACTGTACATTATAGAGGTAATTAATGACCCTGTGGGGTTGCCTCCAAAAACTTCAAAATAATGAGGAAAGACAAATACATTGATTTTCTAATATAGAGCTTTTCTCCAGGGGATCAGCCTTATAGCTTCGAATTACAAAGTTTCGAATTATGGAGATAGCTCCGAGCATTCACTGCATTGAAAAATTACTCCTATGAAGAGTACTTAATATCAAAACATTAGTTTCAAAAACTAATACTGTTGCGGTACGAACAACCTAGTATGTATGCGATGCATACAAAATTGGTCCCGGAGTTGAGCCTGCAAGTTTGAGGTCAATACATTCGATCATTTTTCCCGTTCCTATTGATCTTGCGGACAGGTACTTCAAAAATAATTGGACGTCCGAATTCCGATGCATTGGACCGTAAATGAACAATAAACAACCGTCGAATGTCAATTAGTTGGGAGTTTAGGTTTAATTTCGTGTACTGCAAGTTCAATAATTGATATAGTACCACTTGAATGCACATGAAAGTGGATCGACGGAAAATATCCCTACTACAAGTTTTCATCCCTCTTTTTTCCCTCCGTGTTAGAACCAGATGCAAACCAAATCGAACAGATAAAGTAAGCTTGTTTGCATCATTATACCCTCAAAAATTGGAGATTGTCATTGAGACCTAGTTTTTGCACATAAAGGTGAAAATTTCAAAGATTAAAGAAATTCAGGGAATGGCTCATCTTTGAATTGAAAAGTTCATCTTTGGAATTTTTATTATCCTAGAATAATGTTTGATAATTGTATGTCCATTGAGAATGAATGTGCAGATAAAATTACCAATTTAAATTATTGAGAGATTTTGTAGATTTGTTATTATCACATTAAATTGTCCGACTTGGTTCAGCGTCACAGAACGATAGTCAACCAATCAATTTTGCTATATTATAAACAAAACCGCTTTTAGTTTGAATAACGACCTTTGGAGCGTTGTCACTGAAATGTATTCAAGCATTGCGAGTATTTACCTTGAGCGTCGTGACTTCTTTCTTTGCGAAGAAATAAAGTTCCGAATTCCAAGATTTTGTCTCGTCCCATCATTCATTGTACCAGGATAACTGAAAATAATACATTTTTGAACGTGGTCAAAGAAGAACGGTCGGAATTCCCTGAAACCATATTTAACCCGTTTTGCTATTGGAATATATCCAAATGCTGGGTTTTGACTTTGTCTTCAGGCAAAAACATATGTTCAGTTGGGGATAAAAATAAAGTCAAACTAATCCTGAAGGTAGGCCAACCGCCCATTCAATCATTGCGTGTAGACTACCCTACGTCAAAATGTGAGGAGTGTCTTCTGAAATTCTTTTTCCAGAATGTACCTCATTTTTGTAGCTCTGTTACTTTTTCGACTTCAGCTCACTCTTTCTGCGGCGAAACTTACGAGTATTTTTATAGGAGCATTACAAGGGTTAGCCAATAGCCATACTCTAAACATCCTTCTTTATCGCTCGTTCAATTGAATTATTGATAACTCAATATAAATGTAACGATCGTTGCCAATTTCATATCGTCCAGGTCCATAACTTATTTCATCATATGCGTTGGGTCCAACTTTTGATACTTACTTATGCATTATTCAACATTGGCAAAAAGTAAGAAAGTTCGCGGAACTACTCTCTATTTTTCAAGTTCTGTCTTTGCGTATATCAAGTAATCCCAGAAGCGAATCAACCTTTCCTCCTTTTTTATCACATCTCTGTTCTAATATTTTCTCTTTGTGCGCTCTATTTTCTTCAAGTTTCATATGAGCATAAACATAAAACAAACCCCCACGGCTTTCTTTATTGTATCTCTTCTTACGTACCTACTATTTGTACCGCTTTATATTTTACTTATTTATTTCACACATAATTACAATGGGTTTGTTGCACACTTCGGCTACAGCGTTTTAAAGTATCAATTCCTATGTAAAAAGCCGAGAAAATAACAATGGCAGCATCAGAAAACACTAAAATTCAGTAATAAACTCACAGATTGCGATAAACACTAGGCACTATTCACCCCTGTATCTTCCCACCACGTGCACGATATTTCGCGAAATTAGCGCGGCGCATTCAAATAATCACGGCCGACTGTCATCACAGCTGACTTCATAAACAAATAAACAGTAAACACTGACGGCGTCTGCTCGAATTCTTACGTTTCAATATCCTCAATTCCTCACAAAAGGTTGTGAAAGTTACGGAAACCGACATTTGTGTCGAAAACTTATCAAAGTGAAACAATAACACACAGGAGTTTCAAGCATGATGATCGAAGTTGGAATCATCCTTGGAACTCCTGTGTGTTATTGTTTCATCACGTTGATAAGTTTTCGACACAAATATCGGTTTCCGTGCCTTTCACAACCTTTTGTGAGGAATTCAGGATATTGAAACGTAAGAATTCGAGCAGACGCCGTCCGTGTTTACTGTTTATTTGTTTATTTACGAAATCAGCTGCGATGACAGTCGATCGTGATTATTTGAATGTGCAGCGCTAATTTCGCGAAATATCGTGCACGTGGTGGAAAGATACAGGGGTGAATAGTGTCTAGTGTTTATCGCAATTTGTGAGTTTATTAATGAATTTTAGTGTTTTCTGGTGCTGCCATAGTTATTTTCGCGGCTTTTTACATAGGAATTGATACTTTAAAACGCTGTAGCCGAAGTGTGCAATAGACCCATTCCAGGTGCTAAATTTTCTTCGGTAAATCTTCTACCAAAAATTATCTGTATTATTGGGTTTATTATTCCTACTAAGATATTTATACGTATGTATACCTTCGATGATTACCTATAGTTTATGAATAAATCTATTTATTAATTAAACGTAAGTGTTTAAGTTTTCGTTCGTCTAATTTAATTTTTCTCACTATTTTACTGGATTGTTTTTATGACACGGTAGAGCACAGTGTTGCCGGTTTTTGGATAAATATCCGATTTCTCGGCTGTTTTTTATATCAATTGATGCCTCGAGTCATAAAAACAGTATCATTTCGAGTCGTTGGTCATAGTAGCTTGAACCGGTTTTAAGATATTTGCGAACCGGTTCAATGCCGGTTCGGTTTGGGCTCCGGTTCAAGGCGTTTTCAGCAAAACGGTTCGCGGTTCAGAGATTTGGCGGTTTGAAGCGATTTTCGGTCCGGCTCAAAGATCTGCGTTGCGACATTAAAACAATGCATATTGCATAGCAGTGGCGGCGCGTGCAATTTGGCAACAACGCATTCTCTCAATTTAAACCGATGTAAAATAATCGATCTTCAGGAGGTGCAATTGCAACCCCCGGATATTGATACTTTTGCATAGGTTTGAATGGAAAATTAGCGCGGTTGCCAAATTGATCGCGCCGCAACTGTTGCATAGTGATGCAAATTTTATTAGAATGAGATTATGACAAAAAGACAGAGAGAATTGCGGAAAAGAGGAGAAGGAGATGGAAGGGAAGAATGTGTGAAAGACTGAAAGGGAAGTTATACTATACCTCTTCTACCCAACTAATGTTATAGAGAAGAGTATATCTATTTAAATAGACCCTCATCATTCTATTTACTAGATAATATGACAATGCGACAAGGAAGAACTTACTGCATCGCACTCCTCTTTCCCAGCGCTCATCATTAAACGTCTGCCTCTTTCCACGAACCCGTTTCCTTCTCTAATCAAGGAAGCCCCGCACAATGTAACCAATACATACAATAAAGGGGATCTTTGTTAACTTTCGCTACAAGCGATTGCATTGTTCATTTTTTAGCCCATTAAAAAAATATGAAATTCACGCACAATGATTTTAAAGCTTAAGGCGTAATGGCGAAGCTACGCATGGGACATTCCTATCCAATTTGAGACTACCCTCTGACGAGAGAAAGAGAGAGAGAGAGAGAGGGGGTGGGAGGGTGGGAGGGAGAGAGAGAGAGAGAGAGAGAAGAGAGAGAGAAAGAGAGAGAAAGAGAGAGAAAGAGAGAGAAAGAGAGAGAAAGAAAGAGAAAGAGAGAGAAAGAAAGAGAAAGAGAGAGAAAGAGAGAGAATGAGAGAGAATGAGAGAGAGAGAGAGGGGGGGTGAGAGAGAGAGAGAGAGAAAAAGAGAGAAAGAAAGAGAAAGAGAGAGAGAGAGAAAGAAAGAGAAAGAGAGAGAATGAGAGAGAATGAGAAGAGAGGGGGGAGGGAGGGTGACAGAGAGAGAGAGAAAGAGAGAGAAAGAAAGAGAAAGAGAGAGAAAGAGAGAGAATGAGAGAGAGGGGGGGGGTTGAGGGAGGGTGAGAGAGAGGAGAGAGAGAGAGAGAGAGAGAGACAAGTAGATTGGAATCTCCAATGATATGTGTATAACTCTGCCATCTTTGCTCTTAAATGGTGAAGCTACGCAGGTGTCGTATGGGATTCCTGTCAAATTCGTCACTCTGTTTATAGAGACACACAAAGGAAAGCCTCAAATTAAATAGGAATATTCCATGTTCCATGCGTTGCTGCACCATTACGCCTGAAACTTCAAAGTCATTTTTTGAGGCTGGCAGTGAATCCTGTAATTTTTCAATGTGCTCCTCGTAATTTCCGTCGGATTGTACTCAAGAATAACCATTTAATCGCACGTAGCAAAAGTTAGCAAGAGCAGTGGCAAAGCGTGATTTTTGGCAACGTAGCATTTTGTCCATTTGAGCCCATAGAAAATATCGAATTCGGTGGTCATCGCGTATTCCTAGATAGTTCGATATTTTACGTGAGTTCAAATGAACCAAACTCAACGTTGCCAGATTGCACGCTTCGCCACTGAGCAAGAGTCCCATTAGCATCATATAAACTTATGTTATGTTTTGTGGTTTTTACAAAAAAATCATCAACAATGAAACGTTGTTGAGGCAACAAAAAAAACAAAACAAAAAAAAAAACAAAAAAAACAAAAAAAAAAAAAAGTATGGAAAATTCGATGTTTCCGTCCGCTGTGCGACGTGGCAACATTGCAACTGACACTGCTCAGTGTATATATGTACTATGCGAATTTGCTCGATCGCGTAACACTTATACAGATACGGGTCGCCGCACACCGTACGCCGCAAACCGAACTGAAAAAAAGCTCTTTCTTGGGCAAGAAATGTTTTACTTTTCTCCTTTAAAAAAAATCCAAAAATCAATACTGGTCCTTTTTAATGGGACTCAAGCAATGCTCGAATTGCTTGACAATGCAATTCGACTGATATTTAAGCAGGAAGTTTGATATTATCACTAGTATTTTAATTCATAGAATACCTACTTTAGAGGTAAAATCAGTAAGAGAGTTACACTTGATTTTGCGACCCAACAACGTACAGACAAGCAGAGACCTAGTTTAAAGCTGGCGACAGGTGCCCTTTTTCTCGGCTTAAATGTTGAAACTCATTGGAACACCGCAGCCAACAGTCACCTACTCAACCTACTCTTGAATTATGAGCGTAGGTAAGTTTTCTTTGTGGTTTAGAAAGAACTGGGGGGGGGGGCAGAATCAGAGCTGCCGATTTGCGTCGATTTAATGACATTTTTAAATTCACCGATGATTCCACCGGTTGAGAAAAGATTATATAGTTCAATTCAGAGTATGACTGTAATGCACGAAAATACTCTAATCTGTAATCTTTCCTCAATCGGTGGAAACGCCGTTAATTAATTAAAATATCCGCAAGTTTTCAAAGTTATCGACGACACAAACAACGTTAAAAGACGCTAGTATTTTCGTGCATTACAGTCATGCACTGAACTGAACTCTGTAATCTTTTCTCAACCGATGGAATCTTCAGTGAATTTCAAAATGCCATTAAATGTACGAAAATCGGCAGCTCTGGGCAGAATAAATGTATCGGATTAATTATTTTGACATCATATACGTATACCTTAGCTAACTCACGACTAGGTGTTAGCTGTTGCCTTGGCCAACCGAACAAAAATGAACCCTTTTGGGCCTCTACAGACAACTGAATTGGGTCCTAAAAATAGCCTCCAAGTGAACATCAGGTTTGCACCATCCAACATCATTGTTTAGCGGCCCGGAAACCTTTGAAAATCATCGATGTTGTCGGAGTGCATCATGAATCATTGCATACTCGGAAATAAAAGACTGGTAGAATTTACCATCCAGTGGCGTCGCGTGCAATTTGGCAACAATGTATTCTATCCATTTAAACTCATGTAAAATATCGAATTCAGGGGGTGCACAGTGCACAAGGAAAATTCGATATATTTAATGATTTTAAATGGAGCAGTTGCATTGTTGCCAGATGGCACGCGACGCCACTGTTACCATCTGTATAGCTGATTTTGGAGTCTGCTACAACAAGTATAATAAATTACCATCATATGTTAAATGCAACGTACCTTGAGGTGAAATGTACCAACAGGTTATCGTAATTTACCACAAGGCACGTTGCATTTACCATATGATGATAAAATTTACCATACTTGATAGCGGACTCCAAAATCAGATATACATATTACATATGTTAAATTCTACCAGTTTTTTTTTTTTTTTTTCGTGTAGATTCATTTCTACCGTTAATAAGTTTTTGTTGATGTACCCAACATCAGTATGTCGCCATTTACGGCAGAAATTATCCGAAATTTACATTAAGTCAAATGGGACAAATCTGATAATCATACGAAAAATGGCGACACTGCACATTATTTAGGAAGTGTTTACATCAAATATATGTTGCGAATCGATCACTGAATGTCTACTTGGGTGCGCTACTTTGATGATCCAATGGGTCTGTTGCAAACTTTTGTTACAGAGATTAAGAGTGTTTAATCCAATGTAAAATCGCCTGAAAAGTCCATTGGTGGCATCAGAAAGTCATAAAATGCAATAATAAACTCACAAGAGACACTTAATGAAATCCAAGATGGCGGAGAAATATCGAGCAATTTGTATGCATGCACCACGAACATCCAAGGACAGCCAACCTCACAATATCGATCACAACCAATCACAAATAAACGAACACGTATATATAACCTCTACCTCCAGTGAGGTTATCAAAAATGGCCATCCTTGGATGTTCGTGGTGCATGCATACAAATTGCTCGATATTTCTCCGCCATCTTGGATTTCATTAAACGCCTCTTGTGAGTTCATTATTGCATTTTATGACTTTCTGATGCCACCAATGGACTTTCAAGGCGATTTTACGTTAGATTTATCTCTCTTGATCGTTGTCGCAAAAGTTTGCAACAGACCCATTTGACCGTCTTGCGTCTGTATTCAGACCTTTTGACTTGATTCACTTTCATAACACGAGAAGCGATTCGCTTTTTCTTTTCCAGTCCAAACACGACGGCTTTGATTGAGTTGAGTGTGTGCATTGTTAAGTTTACGTCGTTCGACGTGGGTTTTAACCAACGTGCTGTAACTTTATGGAGAAGCGACTTAGTGGCATAGCTTGCCATTTCGCAACGTTGTACTGCTTCCATTTAAATTCATGTAAAAGGTCGAATGCGAAAGTGTTCACCGAGGACTTCGTCCGTTCGGCCCAAGAAGTGGGAAAAGATGGGAGAGGAAGGGGAAAAGCAAGAGCGAAAACAAGAAAAGGGGGTCATTTAGGGGCGAAAATCCAAAATTCGTCCCCCCCCCCGTCCGCGAGGGCTGGATCCGCCACTGCTCTAGTTTTGCTTTGTTTGTTAAGGTACAAAAACCGAGCCGGCCGTGTAAAATGTCGATGAGAAATTTTCATCGGGGCTGAGTAAACAGCTTCTTGGTGTCTCCAAAATTACGTCCCAAAGTTCCCCTTCATAGTTATAGACTGTTTCTGTAGAGCGATGTAACATATCGATTGCCGTCGGAAGACATCTGGCTTCAAACAAACTCTGATTCAAAGTATTGTCTCCATAAGCGCATTTTTGAGTGGAAATTAAAGGCTAATAAATCAAACAATTAATTTTTTTGCCAACTTATTTGCTATTATGAATTCTACGTCCTCGAAAATGCTTAGTTATGCCTGAATCCAAGATTAAAACTGCCGATTACAGCAAGACATTAAACGATGCATTTAGAGGTTGGAATCATCCAAATGTTAACCAAACCTCTAATGATTCCTACCTCCAAAAGCATCGTTTAATCTGTACTTACATATCTTGTTGCTTTCTTCAGCACTGAAAAAAAAAAAAAAAAATTACCAGAAGCATGGCGATATGAGTACCAATGTAAGGGATGGTGCAATTACAGGAATTCTAGTGTTTGTACCATTTGTACCATAGTTCTTAAACATTTTGAGGAAATCCATTAAGTTTTCTAGTTCTATTCTGGTAACAGTCCCAGAATTTTCTGGTCGAAGCACTAGACTTTCTGTGGTTCACGCATTTTGTTGGGTTTCTGCAGGTAGTATTACTAGAATTTTATTTACGTATTATTTTTTTCAGAGTGCAGTTTTAGTCCTGGAACCAGGCCTAATCAAGCATTTTCAAAGACGTAGAATTCAAAATCGTAGAAAGTTCGCATAAGTTGTCTGATTAAATAGCCTAAATTTCCGTTTTAAATTGCGCTTATGGGGTGGGGAAAATATATTAAGACAGAGTTTGTTTGGAACCAGATATCCTCGAACTGTAAAATCGATACGATATATCGCTCAACTAAAACATGATATGGCTCGTTGGTTTCAACACTCGAAGATTTGGTGAAAGTTCGCAACCACGACCATTCCTTCAACTCGCCTCTCTTCCTGTGCGCAGACCCAGCGGCGCGCGGCGCGCCACGACGCGTCACACCACACACGCGTTCGTACGCGCGGGAGGCGAAGGTGCACACAGCACACACGTCGTCTCTATAAAATTTTCCCCGGCAACAAGGAACAGAGAGAATAAGGAGGAGGAATCCAATTTAAATTACATACCCCCTTTGATAAAAGTAAGGAGAGCTTCGGAATCGAACTTGATGCTTCGACGCACATTTCGACGCTGTTGATTAATTTTCACTTGCACACCTTTCCTCCCCCCCCCCCGTCCTCCCCCCTCCCTCTCTCTCTCTCTCTCTCTCACCCTTCCCTCCCCCTTCTCTTCTTCTTCAGGGTCTTATCGATTCCTCAAAGGAGAGGCGACTAGACGAAAAATGAATGAAGAAAGAAAGGAACTCCCTCGATGTGTGTAGACTACACACGAGGGTTGCTCACACATCTTCAATTGTATTTTTTTTTTTTTTTTTTTTGAAGGGCCATTAAACTTTCCCTATATTTTCACCTCTTTGAAATAACCCCACTCCCGAAAACTTCGAGCGAAGGATGGGTATTTCGCTGTCGCGACGGCAGGTGTATCAGTCTCACCCGCACACTTTTCGATCGCTCAGAACCCCCCCCCCTCCCACCATTTCCCCTCCTCCCCTAACTCCGCCTTTTCTCTCCCACTCACCCCCTCCAAAAACCCCGTTGAAATCTAGCATCCAGTGGCGCACCTAGAGAAATCATTATACCTCTCTCGTCACCCGTTTGAAATGTACGGTTAGAAAAAGGATAGAATGATGAAAGTTCCTCACCAAATGCCTATCCTTTTCTGACTCACTTATTGTTATGGTTGAAGAGAGAGACGAAGTGAATCCCCCTTGTCACCCGACCTCCTCCTCCGTTTGAATGTACTGGCAGAAAGAGGGTAGGCGTGATCCGTTGCGTCCATCCTTTTCTGACGAGCCCATTGTCACAGAAAAAGAAAGAGATAGAATGAGAGTTGTTACGCCACTGAACGAGCAACGATCTGTAAAGAAAAACTTGACCGAAAAACAATCAGTATCGGACGCCTCCGACTTGGATTATGATAGACGGCAATTTGAGGAGGCTACTGTAGTCACCACGAATGTAGTTTCTTTACCCACGATTATATTTTATTTGTGATTTTGTGATTAGATGAGTTTTTGCCGGTCGGAATGCGAAAGGATTATGTCAGTGAGTTGTGAATGAAGAACTTGAATTGAACCTGAGGGGGTGTTGGACGTTCAAAACGCCGCTTCTTCTGTGTTAAACTAATTTTGCCGGTGATCATGAAAAAGCGTGTGTCGATTAACAGATATTTTCGGGGGGCTGGTTCCTATGGTCATTTGTAAAAATTGAGTGTCGCGTCCCTCGTACCGGAGGATCCAAGAAGTGATTTTTTTTTTTTTTTTTTTTTTTTTTTTTTAATAACCTGCGGACTTAGAAGTCTCAAGTGAACTATCTACAATATTTGTTTTTGTTCAAGAGAAATTTGAAAAAGTCATCAAAGTCAAACTTTCAAGCAAATGAAGATAAATCCCTAAATCTGAATTTTCAAGCCCTTTCTCAAGGACATTGATAAAATGAAATGTTTTTCATGGACTTGATAAGATTAAGTGATAAAGACCGAAATATATTTTTTTATTTTTGAGCACTTTTCAAAGGATTTTTTTAATACTTCGTCGAATTTGAACTTTCAAGCTAATGATCTTAAGCCATTAAAACTGAATTTTCAATGTTGTTTCGGAAAGCTTTCGTGTTGTTTGTTATGATAGAACTCTCGCAAAGTTGCGGAGTGGACTAATTGAAAATCTCTTTTTCAAAATCTCATAGAACGAATCAAATGCGTGTGTATTTACTCATTAAAACGATTTATATCGATCGTGATATAAATCGATTACTATCGATACTATCTATAGATCAGTTCTTTCATCTTCATAACCTTTTTTACCTGCTCAGTGGTTTATAATGCCGGACAAAACGTGAAAAAAACTGTTACATTATAATCAAAATTTGTATGCTGATACTACAGAGCCTCCAAAGCCGAATTCTCTTAAAATTGTCCCAAAAATTTTCTAATTTATCTTCTCCATCATCCAAGAGGACTTCAAGAAACACTTCTTTGATAAAAATCAACATACGAAGAAAAAACAATTAAGGAAAGCCAGTTTAAACAATTCAATTATGTCTGTTTGCGCTCCAATTTTCAGGCAACTTTTCTTATTATTCTTGCTAAGATTTAGCATTTTTGGCTGCAGTTTTACTCAAATCATCAAACCGGGCGAAAAATTGGAATGGTGGCAAACAACTGTTATTTATCAAATTCTTCCATTCTCTTTCAAAGACTCGAACGGTGACGGAATTGGAGATTTCAACGGTAAATAATAATCTTTAAAGGTGATACTCTACGGTTTTAATATAAGTTGCAAGTTGCATCACCAGGGAGTTTGGCCTGAACAAGATTTAAAGTAGCAAAAAAATGCAGTCATTTTGCTACAATAACAGGACAATTGCTTTGTGACTGAAGGCAATGAAACATACAAATAATTATATGGTTCTTGCAAATAGTGTAGCATTAAGGGGTCAAAATTTCCTTTTGGTTGCGTGATCGGAGGGTCTTTTTAACACCGTAATCCAATTTTTTTTGCAAGAATCCTATTTACGTTTCATTTCTCATCAGTTAAGAAGCATGTGGGTTTGGAACTTTTTTAATGTACGCATCGTTATTTTACCAAATTTTACGTAAGAATCAAGGTTCTATATTACTGTTGTAGCAAAAGTAGGCGACAGACCCATTGGACGGCTTTCTGCTGAACTCATCCAAATTTTCCGCGTCTGCAGAAAGGAAACCAACTTCAAAGTTGGTTCCCTTACACTGATATGGAAATGTTCGTTATTTTCTGCAGAAAACCATATAATTTAAAGTATGGATTTTTTAATTTTTTTTTTGGAACTTCTTCTGCGAGACTTGAGAGAAATATTTGAATCTGTTGAAATAGGAATTACTGAGAGCATGGATTACTTCACGGATACGGGAATTGGAACGCTTTGGCTCACCCCTTTTTATAAGTCTCCCATGCTGGATGCTGGTTACGATATTGTCGACCATGAGCAAATCAATCATCTCTTTGGAAAGATGGCCGACTTTGATAAAATGGTGAAGAAAATGAAAGAAAAAGGTAAACTTATATATGAATATCCGTTAACTCTCATGAGCCCTAGCTATTTGTCCAGAGGGTGGGGGTGGGCGTCTCACCGAAGACGCTTTATTTCTGGGTTTTCTTTTTTTTTTAATTTTTCAGTGTTTTAATTATTATAGTACGTTCTACTGAATGTTCCAAGACCAAGCATCATAAATTTATGAATTTTTAAATATTTATGGCTATTTTTCGAAAAATGAAAAATGAAAAAAATTTCAAAAAAAAATGCAACAAGTTGGAAAAGGATTTTTAAAGTTTTTTGTTTTTTGCTTTTTTTCTATTATTTACCGCATTAAAATTTGAAGAATTGAACCGCGATGATTCTAACAGGACATGACATTTCCAAAAAAACATTTACTGTGAACCAGGTTTTTTTAGAAGCTTTATAAATGCCGCCAACTTATATCAATTCAAAATCATCAAAAAAACATTATTTCAATCGAAAAATCGTCGATTCAATCGATTTTACGAGATTCAATCAAAACAGCAAAAAATATCGGCATCATCGATGAGGTATCAAGCAGAACCCTTGCTTGGTTTCAAACCTCTGAAAATAAGCTGTCGATTCCTTGAAACACTTCTCAATGAATATTGCTCGAGGGGAGAAAATATGAACTATTTCTTCTAGCTTCCATAAGTTTCAGCCGAATTCTTTACGTTGAATAACTGTTTTCATCGGAAGCGTCCTCGGATTTAAAACCAAATAATGCGCGCTCTCCGACCAGCGTCTATAAGGGTGTTGCGAGGATGCCAGATCAGATCGCGTGAAAATTGTTTCGTGAAATGCAGGCAGTTTCATAAGTACTGCGTCGACGATTCGACGCGAATCACATTACACTAATTAAATCGGCCCACGGACGCCGCAGAAAAATTGCCACTAGGCTGATCTTCGAAATCAGTTAATAAAACTGGCGGACTTGATAAATAAAGGGCTGCGATTGGTCGCTCTATTAAGTTTATCGAAAAATATACCTCTGTAACCAAGTATGCCTCCGCCATGTCATGCCAGTCCGCCACATTCGATAAGCTATCGGTTCCTTGAAACAAGCCGACAAGAGTCGATAGCTTATCGAATGTGGCGGACTGGCATGGCATGGCGGAGGGATACTTGGTTACAGAGGAATATTTTTCGATACACACATTAGAGCGACCGATAGTAGCCATTCATTCATCAAGTTTTATCGACGGATTTTAAAAATTAACCTGCAGGGCCGGCAAAATTTTTAAACCTCATCAATGGAAGGTCTAGGAAACACCACCCGACCACCCGTCCAAAAAAATAAATAATTATAATAATAATTCAAATAATAAAATAATAATAATAATAAATAATTCAAATAATTCAAGAAACTCAATTGAAATAACTCAAAAAATAAAAAATAATAATTCAATTTTTCTTCCAAATGAAACAATTTTTAGCTACTATAGCTGCGTACCAAGCAATTTTAATAATGTTGACGTGCTTTATATTTTGAATAAAAAGACGACAGCCAGATGACAATGATAGTAAAAAAAAAAAATGCTTACTACTTTACTATTTCATGCAAAAATTAATTAAAATTGTAAATTAAACTAAGAATAAAGTTTATCAACTTTTACTCTTTTCATTAATATTTTATCTTCCTTTGTTTCTTTTATTTGTTCTCATGAAGTTGTTCTGAATCCCTCGGGGTGCCCCCCCCCCCCCAGCCCCACTGCAGACTCCCGTGACTCGGTCCTTTCTTGGTTTCGAGAAAACAAAGTAAAAGAAAGAAAATAGTGCACTGACAGCTCGTGCCATGTGGCAACAACGTATTGTCTCCGTTTAAACATACGTAAAATAATCGAACTTCAGAGGATTCACTGGTCCCTTCAAAAATCGATACTTTTCCATAGGTTCAAATAGCAAAAAAACATAGTTGCCGAATAGCACGAGCCACCACTGAAAGGTTGCGATGTTACCACGTGTAAACTGTAAAGCGTGGTATAACATACATTGAAACGGTATAATTTTTCGCTTGGACAATCTGCCAACACCGCAAATCTGGAGTGCGTTTGCCATTTGCGTTTCTCCGGATTTCTTTTGTAAGATTCGCACGAGCACTGCAGTTATTTGAAGAGCTAATATTGGCTTTATTCAAGACGGCTAACTTCATCTCGGTTTTTATTTTAATTCATTCTGTTTGCACACAGCGTGATTCATGAATGGCTTCATGGCTTCAACAGAGCATCCAGCTAGTCCTTCTCCGTTATTACTTCCTAGAAAAAGAAAATTCATAAGCCATGGATGAACATCATATTTGAATTGCGCTTTTGTGAAGAGGTTGATATTCAGTAATTCAGTCTCCATAGTAGCTGCATTTTGGTTAACGGAGGGGCATGGCCGTCGCCGAGCGAGGGGGAGGAGAGCTGACGGCTGATGGGACAATAGCCCCCCTCTCAACAATATGACTTTATTATATGCCTCATCTGAATGACACTTTATAATTTGGCGCTGCGAGTTGCATTAAGGTGATTCTATGGCAGACTCCCGAAAATTTTAATCCGTTAGATGGCGTTACTTGTCACTGGCTCCGGAAATAGCCGTTTTTTGACGATTTTCGGCTGTTTTCTCTGAACAGACGAAAAATAAACAAAAAATCGGAATGTCAGCACCTGCTTAATTTTTTGCTTGATATTTTGAGCCATAAAGGGGCAAAATTGGTTCTAGAATAAAGGCGTAACTATGCAAAGAAAAATTCATACGTAATTCCGAGTTGTATATCAATAAAGATTACAGGTGAAACAGAAACCTGTAATCTTTACTGAAACAACTCCAAATTACACATGATTTTTTCTTTGCATAGTTACGCCTTTATTTTAGGACCAATTTTGCCCGTTTATGGCTAAAAAAATCAAGCAAAAAATTAAGCAGGTCCTGACATTCCGATTTTTTGTCTATTTTTCGTCTGTTCAGAGACAACAGCCGAAAACCGTCAAAAAACGGCTATTTTCGGAGCCAGCGACAAGTAACGCCATCTATCGGATTAAAATTTTCGGGAGTTTGCCATAGAATCACCTTAAAGGCGGTTTGTACGATCCGCTAACCGTGCTCTATTTATGTTGTTTTTTTCTGTTTTTTCAGAAATAAATTTTATTGTTAACATGTTTGGTCTGTGCCGTTATTTTAGGACTTAACCTTCTGGTGGACTTCGTCCCTAACCACACCAGCGATCAGCATGAATGGTTCAAAAAGTCCGTCCGGCGAGAAACTCCTTACACGGATTTTTATGTTTGGAGAAATGCATCCGGTTACAACGGGTCAGAGCCTTTGTTGCCAAACAATTGGGTAAGTTTATACAAATGCTTATTCGCAATTCAGTACCCAGGGGTGTCCTCTCACTTTTTCTTTTTTCCATTAAAACAGGCAAATTAGACAAGAAGAGTTATAAAAATCAACATTTTCCCTCAACGGGCAGCAAAATCAACATCTTACTCCGTCGTTTAGAAAACCTTGATTCAGTCTTATTTAAAGGAGACGTAAACATTTCGCGTTTTCAAATGTCAAGTGTTTCTCTGAAAACGCCTTCGATTCATAAAGTATGCGATTCCATCGCACCGATGAACTGCAAACTGTATACGCTAATTTATTGAAGGCTACTTTAATAATTGGTGATGGCTACGCGAGGGAAGGTTAGGATGTGAAAACACGAAATATTCGTGTTCCTGATAATGAAACTGCGGAATGCTTCGGTGATGTGCTGCTGACTTAAGTAGATTAGTCTTAACCAGTTGATCAGTTGATTGGATTAAATCAATCACACGCTGAGCGCGTGAAATTATCAAACTGGACACTTGTGTCGAAAGATCAGAAATGGATACTCAACCCATAACATTCTATGCCGCCCGTATTATGAATGTAAAGCAAATAAAAAGGACTCTTAATAAAATTCGAGGGCAACAAAACAACAACCAACATTAATTCGTCCAATACTGAGTGCTGAACATTGGTCCAATGGAAATCTACCTGAAATTCCCTTTGGAGTCAAAATGTCAATGCATTGGCGTAAACGAAGAGGAATTTCTTATTGGAATTTCGAAACATATTATGAGATATGAACTATTAATAAATTATTTTTAAAATAACCAGAATCCTCATCGATTTTCTCTCGTGAATTATCAAATCGTCTATTGGATCAATAAGAATTCTGGTAACTCCGAGAGGAATATCTTTTCATTCGTCCAAGACTTAATGAGAATTCCAGTAAACTCAAAATAATTTTCTTCTACTCAGTCCATATTTTTGAAAATAATTTTTTTTGTTTTTGCCCTTTATGTAATTTTGAAATAATTAACCGAAAACCAAAATTATGTCGAAAGATATTACTATTTTGAACACAATGAAGAAAACGTAACCTATGTATTCCACACAACGATAGGCAACTGTTGTATTTTATTTCGGTAAGTTCTGACCAAGAGATGGAAAATGGAACACCTAAGCTTTGCGTCTCTACAGGGTGACAATAAAAAAATTACCCACTCAGTAGTTTGGATGGTTGCCATTCGAGAAAATGAAGGCGCTTTTTATCATTTGAGGGGACACTTTCTCCATAAACCTGCGATGAATTTGACTCGAATATAAAAATACATACCAATGAAGAAATTATTAAGGACTTAAATCTTGAGGTTTGTGTTGAAATCTTACTGTAAATGGAAGGAGCTCCTTCAATTTCTCGAGCGGCAACCATACCAACTTCTAAGTGTGGATTTTTTTTTTTTTAGTCACACTGTATATTTTTCACGCAGGAACAGTCTTTTTACGGAAAGCTGTTTAGAGAGTATGGACAATCTGCTCGGCGGAGATCTGATTGGTTGCTGATTTTAGGCTATCACAGAAGGCGAAGATACTGAATGGCTGAATGGCTGAATGGCTGAATGGCTGAATGACGAGTTGTCGACGAGGAATAAAAAGAGGAGTAGAAGAATTGTAGGAACGGACCGAAATGCTGGCAAATCTGCCAGTTTGTCAAGCACTGTGCACAAAAATTACCGATTAGAGGGGTCAAAAATCAGAAAGCAGAAATTGCTTAAACTTATTGTTTCAAAGCTTCCCAGGACTAAATTTTTCTCACTTGAACCATTTCTTACACATGATTCCGGCTATAAAATGTAAATAGAGTTAAACTCAGAGTAAACTCAGTTCAGTTTTAAAATTATAATAGGTCTGTTGCGTATACTATCGCTGCAGCAATATGACACATTGATTCGAAAGTAAAATTCGGCGAAAATAACGATGCGCACATAAAAAAAAAAAACTTTCAAAATCCACGCATTCACTTTCAGGAAATCACTTCCATTTCAAACAACCCGTGCTACACTAGATTCTATTTGTATTATCACCACATACGAATACATAGATGGAACCACCTTGTGTAAACATCATCATAACTTACCAACATTTGAATGTTTTGTTCAGATACATACAACTCTTGTATTATTTTGTAATCTTTGAGAAACCAGACATCAAATGCAGCCAATATTTCATGTATTCAGAAAGAAATCTCATTATTTTGTAGTTACGATGTCGTTTACATATACTCGGTTGTTCCATCTATGTAGTAGTATGCCGGTGCAAACAGTGTCTATTGTAACGCGGACTGTTAGAACTAGAAGTGATATCCTGTGTTAATGAGTGGGTTTTGAACTTTTCTAATGTGCGCGTCGTTATTTTTGCTGAATTTTACGTAAGAATCAAGGTCCTATATACTGTTGTGGATGAAGTATAAGTAATAGACCCATTATAATGTGAACTAATTTTTGACCACCAACTGAGGATTTGACATAAAAAGTGCATTGAAAATTACCTCCATATTGATTTTTCGTTGAACTTTTCCTCCGCCGCGCCGCGCACCGTATTGAACTTCCGTCAATAAAAGATATAGCTTATAGTATATCAATAATTTTATCTATTTCAATGTCCTCTCATTGACGATCATACAATGGTTTATTCTCCGTGTTTTTGTTTCGTTTCGTTTTGTTTTGCATTTACTAAACATTTTTGAAGCTTTGCAAAATTCATGATTGGTTTTCAGGTCAATCAATATTCAAGGCCAAGCTGGACGTGGAACAGAGACCGCAAACAGTTTTACTTTCACCAGTTTGCTCCCTTCAAGCCGGATTTGAATTATTGGAACCCGAAAGTTAGGAACAGAATGAAGGTACACACGACGCACAAATGTCTGAGATATATAAAAATTGACCAAAAATCAGTGAAAAAATCTTGCAAATGTCTGAGATATATACGAATTGGCCAAAAATCATTGAAAAAATCGAGCAAATGTCTGAGATATATAAAAATTGGCCAATAATCAGTGAAAAAATCGTAAAAATCATCATTTTTGCCCATAAACTTAAATTGAAACTTCGCGGTGTCATTTCAGTTACTTGTTTAAAACGTTCTCTGGGATTAAAATTGGTCTTGAAAGAATAGAACTGATAAATTAATGAGGTTTTTCACTTTTCGATTTTTTGCCACTTTTCTTATGATCTTATACCATAGTGCGACGATCTTTTATTTGTTCTCACGTGTGTGGCATTATTATGATATGTTTTGATTCGATCTTGCTTCATAAGAGAGGAGCAGTTTCTTTAAAAATCCTGAAGATAGTCTTATCAGTTCTTTTAAAACGGCATTGGTATAACATTTAAAATATTTTGAAACCAACATTTTTAATGGCCATAGTCTATGTCCGAAGACAGAAAGTGCAACCTATTCCACGACTACTAAGGCGAAGAACTATTGAGAAACTTTATTGTAAAAACAGTATTTTTTCCAATTAAATACTGTCATAATTTCTGTTTGCACCATAAAATCAGCTGAGCTTTGGATGCTAGGCAGCTAAATTACATTGATTAAATATAAAAGAAAGACTATTAAAAATTGACGAAGCATCCACAAACACTAGCAATAAAGATTGTAAAAACTGATAATACTATGGTTCTCTTATCAATTGGACTAAAATGCACAAAGGGCATGAAGTAACATTATGTTCAAAAAGATAGGATGGACAAAGTTATTGAATGGTCAAATTGCAAAATTGGGCGAACGTTAATTGGACGAACGTTCCTGAAAAATAAGCATTATTCATGTCCAAAAAAATCCATGTTTCGATCCAATGTACGGCAAATGAAAGTCAGAGTGTCGTAGCATGCAATTCGGCATCGTTGCAGTTCGTCCATTATACCAATGAAAAAGATCGAACTATTTGGTGTTCGGTGAACCCGTTATCATTCAACCTTTTGCAAGGGTTTAAATGGGCACGTGACAACGCACTATGGTCTGAGATTGTCAAAAAGTGGCCAAAAACAGAGACTAAATTTTTCATGAATTTATTATTTTTTAAGCTTTTAATACCAATTTTAATCACGGAGAACACTTTTATCAAGTCAGTTTAACCCAGAAATGTCTCTGGAAAGTTTCAGATTGATTATGAAAGGTCGAAAACGATGAATTTTGATGACTTTTCATCACTGATTTTTGGCCTTTTTTTTCGATCTCAGACCATAGTGCAACGTTGCCACATCGCACGCTACGCCACTGATGAAAATACGATACTCTGCGAATTTCCGCTCGAATTCGACAAAGTCTCAGGGGTTGAAACCTGTCCATAGGTGCCGTAGCTCGAAGCCAGTTCGACCGAATAATTTATGAGTCCCGCTTCAAGGTATTGAGTCAATAAAGAATTGAACGTTTCAAAGTAGATGGAGTATTGGAGCACGTCAAAGAATATCGGATACCCCATATCAGGTTTCCACCTATGAAATGAAATGAGACTCAGCATTCATTTCGGGAATGGGAGATAAAACTAAATCGAATGAAAGGATATCCTTTACGGCTAGCCGTTATCTGGAGCACGCTTACAAAAAATGCATCGTTCGTGACCTAAACGGTCCATTTATGTATTTATGTATTTATGTTTATTTGTATTCTTCAAGCTCGTGATTTCTGCGCTTCGATAATGGGACTGTTGCAAACTTTTGCTGTGAGCAAATGAATAGTCCATTCTGATGTGAAAACCAGCAAAAATCAAGAAAATCACACAGAGAAAGTTTAAAATTCAGTAATAAACTTTACATAACTACATAAATGGCAAGATCGTAATGGCGGTTCGACGCAGGTATCATGGGAGATTCCTATCTAATATGCCACTTTCTCTTTGGAAACACAGAGGTATGTCTCAATTTAGATAGGAATCTCCCATGATACCTGCGTCGAACCGCCATTAAGCTCGATTCTGCCACGGAAAAAAAGCTACGGTTAAAAAAACCATACGGATACCTGATTTTGGCACCTGCTAGATGTTATGGTAATGTTAACCAGAAGTATACTATGTTTTGACTAGGTACTAGGTGATGTTACCTGATTGCATGTCGAATTTACTAAAAAAAAATCGGTAAATGTACCATACTTCTGGTCAAGTTTACCGTAACATCTGGCAGGTGTCAAAATCAGGTATCCGTATGGTTATTTTCACTAATATTTTTTTTTCCGTGTGAGAGTGAATTTCGTGATTTTTTAGTGTACTCATCGTCATTTTTACAGGTTTATACGCAAGAATCAACTTTTCAATCCCGTTTATTTAAAGTTTGCAAGAGCCCCATTCAGAAAATTGAACATAAATTGATTGCAGTGGCGTCGCGTGCAATTTGGCAACAATGTATTCTATCCATTTAAACTCATGTAAAAGATCGAATTCAGGGAGTGCACAGTGCACTAGAAAAATTCGATATATTCAATGAGTTTAAATGGAGCAGTTGCATTGTTGCCAGATGGCACGCGACGCCACTGATTGATTGATAGTTTTTGAAACCTGCTCCGAGGAAAGCGTGACCGAAGGACGGCTCTCATTCAATTTGGCAACAATGTTTTCTCCTCAATTTCAATCTATGTACTAATTACAACTGACAATTTTGAAAGTCAAAAACTCTCACGAACTGTGTTGCTATATTAGCTATATTTAGCAGAAAATATGCACATTTTACATGAAATCGTATTGGAAATTTGAATCTGTTACGCCAAATCTAGCATCATTGCTCACGGAGTGGGTTTGGCCGCTTATCTCAAATGGGTCTGTTGCAAACATTTGCAACATCATTTATGGACGGTAGATTCTTGTGTAAAATGGGGCACTTGCAAACTTTTTCTATAAGCAAATGAATGGTCCATTCTGATGTAAAAACCAGCAGAAATCACGAAAATCACACCGAAAAGTCTATAAACTTGTGTGAATATTCTTCGAGCAACTTGCACAACTGGATAACTTTCATTTTACTGTCAAAAGGATGTTCTCAGATATTGGTTGAATCGAGGAATCGATGGGATAAAAATCGATTCAATCGCATATTTGGTGGAGGACCCTTATTTCAGAGACGAACCAGTTGTTCAGTCGAGTCTTCCAATCTATGATTATGAGCGATACAATCACAGTTATACAGTGAACCACGATGAGAACTTCGTTCTTGCCCGGGAATTTCGATCTATTCTGGACGAGTTCAAAAAGAAAGACGGGAAAACTAGGTAACTTTTTCTTTTCTTTTTTTCGTGAATGCGTTATATTCTTTTCAATGATTACTTACATCCTATTTCTAGTTTTCAACCCTTTTATTGCAAATTTTGAAAAAAAGTAGTTTCAAAAATGTTAGACCTTTACATACAGGGGGAGGCTCAGAAGTCGCCGCCTCCGATTTTGAAAACAATTGCACGAAAATGTAGCTACAGTAAAACTATTAGACCCGTGTTTCTCACTTTTTGCCAATGGGCCTTCCTAAAGCATCAGGAATTTTTAGGAAGTTGCCGAAATTCACGTAAATATTCGAAACGCTCTCCGCTCGGATTTTTACGTGAATTTCAGCAACTTTCAAAAAATTCCTGACGCTTTAGGAAGGCCCATTGGCAAAAAGTGAGAAACACGGGTCTAATAGTTTTACTTTAGCTACATTTTCGAGCCAACGGTTTTCAAAATCGGAGGCGGCGACTTCTGAGCCTCCCCTTGTTAGTAATGAATCGAATGTCTTTTTCTCCTATAATTTCATGTGCATGTAAAAGTTTTTGACATTTCATCAGAACCCAGTTTAATAGCACGGGAAAAAATTGGTGGACTTTACCATCGCAGCTGATTTTGGCATCTCCTAGAAAGTATGGCAAATTTCACCATAAAATTCTAAATGCAATGTACCTTGTGGTAGATTAAGTTAACCTATTGGTACATTTTACCATAATCTAAAGAAATTTACGATACTTTCTGGCAGACTCCAAAATCAGATTTGCTGTAGATGGGAAATTCTATACCAGCCTTTCTTCCGAGAGGACTTCCTCTACATGTTTAAATGGGACTATATGAAAAGAAAGGGTTAAGGTTCATTTCATGGTATCAGGTCGTTACGCTGGGAACTTTATAAATCGTTTGATGCTACCAAACACACAACCATTTTTGTTTGAGGTGTTTCTCTTACCGAGTTCAACAAAAACGAACCGTAAAACCCATCATCGATAGCTGAGTGGTGAGCAAGCTCAGAAGGCTGGTTCTGTTCTTTTGGACGAAACGAGATAAGATAGCGGGAATCGACCAATCCCATTAGTTTAAACGGCGTCACGTGACCAGAGGCGGCTCTTGCAATTTGGCAACAATGTCACCCCTCCATTTGATTGTATGTAAAACAATCGATTCAAAAGGGAAGCAATCGATTGTTAAACATAGATTCAAATGGAGCAAAGACAGTGTTGCCAAATAGCTCGAACCGCCGCTGCACGTGACAATATTTTTAAGTCATTCGAGTCGTTCATTTCAGAAAAAAAGGCTCCTCCAATCCTCCATCCCTCGAATGACTCGAAAGCTATGTCACATGACGCCGCGCCGCGCCGTTTAAACCAATGGGATTGGTCGATTTCCGCTGTCTCATCTCGTCTCGTCCAAAATAGCAGAATCAGCCCTACCGACTTTCGTCAGTAAACCTATAAGATCCCAAGAAAAGTGTATCCCACACAACGCTCTAAATAGGCTCAGAGCAATCAATTTCTCAACATTGTATTTTGTCCATTTGAATCCATGTAAAAGTTCGAATGCAAAGGTGTTCACCGAACTCACACCCCAATACTTCAATCTTTTTCGTGAGTTTAAATTGATGAACCTCAAAGTTGCCAAATTGCACCCTACCCCACTGAATAGGCTAATGGCTAATGCATCTACCTGTATTAATCTACACTGGGCTTTGATTAAGAAAGTGTTAACATCTGGACCAGGGCTGCCGTTTTCCATATAATCAATGCTATTTTTCTATTCACCGATGATTCCACCGGTTGAGAAAATATTACGCAGCTTAGTTCAGTGTATGACTGTAATGCACGAAAACACTCTGATCTATAATCTTTCCTTAATCGGTGGAAACTCCGTTGATTAAGTAAAATATCCGCACGTTTTTTTTTAAAGTCATCGACGACTCTACCGGTTGAGAAAAGATTACAGATTGAATTATTTTAGTTTATTACAGTCATGCACTGAACTGATCTGCGTAATCTTTTCTCAACCGGTGGAATCATCGGTGAATTGAGAAATAGCATTGATTATACGCAAAACGGCAGCCCTGATCTGAACATATTTTTAAAAAGGCTGGCGAAAAGAATAAAAGTTCGTTTGATCGGCTAGAGACCAAAAGTTGATCCAATGTGCGGTAACTGTGATACGCGGGTGGCATAACAATCAAGGCGCGGCGCGGCGTGAATCGAGGCCCGGGACTGGCACGTAACGTTGATTTATATTTTGCCGGTGTTTTGATTGCAGGCTGATGACTGTGGACGCTCGAGGTCCCGAGAAAGTATTGATGAAATTTTGTGGCAATGACTCGAATGTGGGAACGCACTTTCCGATCAATTTCAATCTTCTCGATGTAAATCATCAATGGAAAGCCGCCGATTTAGGCAAAGCCATTCATACTTGGTGGGATAATCTACCCCCCGGCTGCTGGCCGAACTGGATAGTAAGCCTATGAGTATAAAGTAACATTGTTTCATTCTGTTGTTTCATTCTACGAGAAATACGCGTGAAAACGATCCGTTTGAAACTGTGTTACTTTCTAACGGAATTGCATTATATTTACATAGTCTATCTATCTAAAATATTCTGGAATTTAGTTTAGAGTGTTTTGCAGAAAAATATATTTAAGAGCGATTGGAGTGTTTGGTGAGTTGGGGTGAATTAAGATGGAATGAATAATCGATCGGTATTTTTCTTTGAAACCGAGCGTCAATCTCTTCATTACAGGAATATTTTCATGAAAAGAGTCACCATTGATTTCTATTCACAAAGACCTCCAAATTAACACTGAAGGACAGGATTGGTCAAAAATAGGGAGGTGGGTATTTTTCCTAAACAATGAAGCAGGAGTTTGAAACTGTGTTGCTTTCAAACGGAATTGCATTATATTTGCATAGTCTATCTATCTATCTATCTAAAATATTCTGAAATTTAGTTTAATGTCCATACAAGAATTCAAAACAAAAAGCTGACTCAATTTTGCTAATAAATTCTCATAGTTTTGCTCATTTTTTTTGAATTCCGTCGTAGCATTCCCCCCCCCCCCCCAAATTTATAGCTGTTTTTATTACAATTTTTACAAACTTCTTTTCAAAACTGAATGGAAGAAAGCGCTCTAAATAGATTTTTAAAGGCTTCCACAGTTCCACTGAATAGCCACACTGTTCATAATGTAGGAAGAACATGGGGTATATAAATAAATTCTTCTTTCTTTGATAGATAATTTTTGCACAAAATAACACAATTAGAATGGAGAAATTAGAATTTAGGAATAATTATAAATGTTCCAACTTGCTCACTCTCGCAAAGTTAGTTTACCCATAGGAATTGGTATTCAAATTTTCCAATGCAATTTCACGCTAGTAAACAACCAGTTTTCGCACATTTTATTGCAACAATGGTTTCCACTTACTCTAAAGTATATTTTCACTTCATCTTAATTCTTCAAAGATCCGAAATAAATTTATAATCACAATTATATCGAACCAAGCAGTACCGTTTAGTCCATGTTTTTGTCCTTGTCTTACTTACGGTTTCTTATGATGCGCATACCACAGCAGACACATTCTAGAACACTCGATCATCCTGACCTCTCTTCCTTCCAAAGGACGTGGCACAACCCTTATAGGAAATGGCCTACGGTCAAACTTAATAAATGTAGCATCATTTCTTTCGTCTCGTCGTCCTGATCAAAAAGTCTCACGGGCCCAAAAAATTATCATCGCCCGTTTTCGAGATAATCGAGCTTAAAGTTTGAGCAGATCTCGGCTCTCAGGGACGAATTCGCTCGGCAATTGAGCGTGGTTCTTACCCTGGAAGCGGCTTACCGTAAACTGGCGATGGCTGCCGCCCCTTTTGCTCACACTCTGCCCGGAGGGTTTGTTGAAGCGTTTGGAGTGGGAGAAAGGGGGGGCATCACCTCCGGACGGAGTGTGAGCAAAAGGAGCGGCAGCCATCGCCAGTTTGCGGTAAGCCGCTTCCAGGGTAAGACCCACGCTCAATTGCCGAGCGAATTCGTCCCTGAGAGCCGAGATTTGCTCAAACTTTAAGCTCGATTATCTCGAAAACGGGCGATGATAATTTTTTGGGCCCGTGAGACTTTTTTATCAGGACGACGAGACGAAAAAAATGATGCCACATTTATTAAGTTTGACCGTGGGCCATTTCCCATAAGGATTGTGCCACGTCCTTTTCTAAAAATATATGACTCATGCAGTAAGCAATGGTGCCCCCTTATCCCAGCGGTCTTAAGAAATAGGGAGTGAGACAAAGACAAAACCAAAGAGTAAACAAGAGTCCCAACGACGCACCATGGTCCAGAAGTCCGATTTAGGAAGACATCAGTTTGCATTAAAATCGTCCAATATCTTGAAAACGGCTCATCTGACACCAAAACTGGTTATTACAAAAAAGATAAAACGTAAACCGTTTTAACTTTTTTGTAGTAACCATTTTTGATGTCAGATGAGCCGTTTTCAAGATATTGGGCGATTTTAATGCAAACTGATGTCTTCCTAAATCGGACTTATGGACCATAGTGCGACGTGGTAGGAGAGCGTGGCAGGTAGGGTGTCCCAAAAAAATCGGAAGTGCTTTGAAGTTAGCTCCGGAGAGTTTTTCCCATTCTTTATGTCGATACAAAGTGACGGTCCATTCCGGGGTCTATTGGTGAAGAGCAACCCTTGCCTCAACCCCTTTAAAGTTTCAGTGATTTTCCCATTTAAAACACATTTGGGTTTCCAAGGACAAACGGCACAAATTCTTCAAACGGCCGAAGAGGTTTCCCTGATAATGTAGGCTACATTTTGACCATTAAAATCGAAAGTTTTTGAGTCTCTTTATAATCAAGATAGGGGGTCAAACATGAGGAAAACCCCGATTTCACGTCCTTTTTAAACATGGCAAAACTTTGAAAAAAAAGTGAAATTTAGTCTATGTCAACCTAATTTTGAGACTAGTTTCGATTTTAATGGTCAAAATGTAGCCTACTTTATCAGAGAAACCTCTTCTGCCGTTTGAAGAATTTGTGCCGTTTGTCCTCGGAAACCCAAATGTGTTTTTAATGGGAAAATCACTGAAACTTTAAAGGGGTTGAGGCAAGGGTTGCTCTTCACCAATAGACCCCGGAATGGACTCAGTCACTTTTTATCGACATAAAGAATGGGAAAAACTCTCCGGAGCTAACTTCAAAGCACTTCCGATTTTTTTGGGACACCCTAGTGGCAGGTTAGGTTAGGTTGGCGATATCGAAAAGTCAGTTTCTGATTGGCTGGCAAAAGCCTGGGCCCTGTGAGATCGCTCTTATGGAGATTTAACATAGGGTTTTCGACTTTGCCTCATTTATAGTCAAATTCCAAAAAGACCTTTGGTCCTTACCTTCGGGAAGTTCGAATTATATTTTTTTGAGGATATAACAAAGATATTAATTGACGGGTCACACATATCACTTCATCACAAACTTAACAGAAAAATACGAAATTTAAAATTAAATTACGAGGATTTTTTTCCGCTGTAACGTCCGATTGTGAGCCGCTTGAACTTCGTATTATTTCGAGTTTTTGCGTTTAAATCTTCGGGTTTCTTCGTGAAATCGGCGTATTTCCTTCAATCAATGAATTTTACATTCGTTTCAAACCATCTGAATTACACTAAAACAAGAAAACTGGAAAAAACAACTGCAACACCACACACTCGACCCGACCCGTGCGAAGAGTGGAAAACACGGCAAAAAATTACCCGTAATTTTACTTTCAAATGCATATTCTTCTGTTACTTTTTTGATGAAGTTATATTCATGACCCATCAATCTCTTTGTAATAGTCTCAAAAAAAATATAATTTGAATTTCCCGAGGGTAAAAGGAAGAATAATTTTCTTGAAATTTAACTTTAAATGAAGCAAAGTCGAAAATCCCATGTTAAATTTACATAGAGCGACTTCATAGGGCCCAGGCTTTCACCAGCCAATCAGAGGATGTACAATCGATAGTGACATTCGATAGTAATTCGACTATGCCACGCTCTCCTACCGTTTTGTTGGTACCTACTCTTGTTTACTCTTTGGACAAAACATAGGACTTCCTTCGATATAACTGTGATTGTAAATTAATCCGCGGTGTTTCGAACATTTTGTTGAAGCGAACATATTTTAAGGTGCGTGTATAATCTATTGGTGTGATAAAATCTGCTAAAATCGTTTGTTTAGTTCCGCATGAATTTGCTCTTACAAATGTGGATCCGATTTCCACAGGAAACCATAAATGAGAGTGAGTGATACAGTACATCTGTTTGGATCCAATTTTTTTTTCTTGGCGTCAGACTAAAACGGTCTATTTTGAATGTGTTACTCTGTATTTTTAGGGTCTATCATATCTCCATTTCTATACTCATTAACTTTCCTTCTGAACTCGCCACGTAGGTAAGCAATCATGACCATCCACGCTTTAACGATAGAGTCGGCGCTGACATGGTGGACGCCTCGAACATGCTCACTCTGCTGTTACCTGGAACTGCAATCACCTATTACGGTGACGAGATCGGCATGGAAGATTATAAATCTCTGAGTAAAGAAAATCTGGCAGCAGTTGATAAGAAAGATTTCTTTCGGACCCCTTTTCAATGGGATGAAAGTTACCAAGCGGGTAATCACTCATCAGTCTCTCTATATTTTCGCCATTTTGTTTTTTTGGTTTTTTGTTTTTTGTTTTGTTTTGTTTTTTTTCTTTTCTTTTAAATACTTTCTCACAACTAACAAAGCTAGAAATCGATGAAATATTGCGATGGCGTAGAAATTTTCACGGCATTTTGTTTTGATTTCAATGGTTGATCTCTCGTAACAGATTCAATCACAAAGGGGCTGTTGCACACTTTTGCTATAAGCGATTTAACAGTCGATTCTGCTGTAAAAACCTCGAAAAATAACAATGGCAGCACTAAAAACTTCCGAAATCCATCCTTAAACTCAATAAATGATTTTATTTGCGACGGCGTAATGGTGGCCGAGGGCAGTAACAATGGGAGACTCCTATCTTAATTTCGTCACTCTCTGTATGCTGACTAGGATGATTCATAGAGTAATCTAAGTCATCAGAGTGATGATCCACATCCGCTGAATGGTCCCGCAACATCTAGTGACACCGGTGTCAAATGAAAATTGTCTCTTATTGGTCACTTCTTAATGGAGTTACAGCATTGCTAGATGGGAATCTCCCATTGTTACTACCCTTAAGTTTAGGAATGGATTTCGGAAGTTTTTAGTGCTGCCATCGTTATTTTTGGAGGTTTTTACACCAGAATCGAATATTAAATCGCTTATAGCAAAAGTGTGCAACAGCCCCATTCACGATGTATGCAATGTAATAAATTGCCTCTCATCATCTCACCATGCCCAATACTGTTCTAGAAAACAACTACCGAGGAATAAGTTCCGGCGAAAACGGCACATACTGGTGTGAGATCTAACAAAAGTGGCCAGAGCAAGGTATAAAAAGGAGTCACCAAAAATAATCGTTTTCGACTATTTAAGCTTAGTTTAAAACTTTCCAGAGACATTTCAGGTTGAAAATAATTGTTACAAGTGTTCTCTGTGATTCAAATGGGTCTTGAAAGTATCTAAAAGATAAATTTATGAGAAATTTACTGTCTCATTTTTGGCCACTTTTTGACCATCTCAGACCTTAGTGCGGCAGTGTGGATTTTTAATTTTCGTCCCCGATAAGAATTTATGATAACTCTGAAGGAAAATTGTGGTCAAAAAGGCTATAGTTATTCCCAGCCAGAAATGACTGTCGAAATCACCAGAAATTATTTTTAAAATAGCAAGATATTTTATAGCCAATTATATTTTATATGAATGCATATGCCAGTGGCACGGCGTAGCGTGCGATTTGGCAACATTGCAGTTTGTCCATTTAAACCCACGAAAAAGATCGAACTATTGGGTGTTGGGTGAACACCTTTACATTCGACTTTTTATAAGTGTTTAAATGGACACAATACGACGTTGCCACATTGCACGCTACGCCACTGGCATATGCCCTAAATTTATTGTCATTTCCAAAATGATTTCTGGTGGTTTCAAGTAGAATTTATGGCATGGAAAAATATATCGCCGCATCAGTGAGACAGTATACTATGAGCATTGAGCACCAGAAGCTGAATGCGTAGATACTCTGGCGCATTCGCTGAGCAGCGAAGTCTGCAACTGTCTACCGCCAACTAATTTGGAACGACCTATCAGCAAAACTTCGCAACAGGTCCATCAGGAATTCGGGATTCTCAATCAAGGAGACTCCCAATCAGTGGCGTCGCGTGCCATCTGGCAACAATGCAACTGCTCCATTTAAACTCATTAAATATATCGAATTTTCCTTGTGCACTGTGCACCCCCTGAATTCGATATCTTACATGAGTTTAAATGGATAGAATACATTGTTGCCAAATTGCACGCTACGCCACTGCTCCCAATGCTTTGTAGAATGCACTTTCCGTTTAGAAACAACTTCGCCACTTTACGTTCGCAGGATTTTCCACGGCAACAAAGACTTGGCTCCCTGTAAACCCAAATTTTTGGAACGTGAACCTCGCCCGTGCCAAGAGAGACGAGAATAGCCATTACAAAGTTTACAAGCGATTAGCGGAGATCAGACAAACTCCGACGGCTCAATACGGAGGATTGCTCACTTACATACCCTCCGAATGGGTTTTCGCTTTCACGAGGTAAGCAATAATGCAGTGTCCTATCCTGTCTTCTCCCCTCTCTCTCTCTCTCTCTCTCTCTCTCTCTCTCTCTCTCTCTCTCTCTCTATCTCCATCTCTCTTTCCGTCCATTTGAATGCAAGTGTTAGGAAAATATGGAAAGGGGGCAGTCACATTAATGTTACCTATTTAATTATTTCTGCTCTCTGTCCTTTTCTAACTTATCAATCCAAATAATTGGAGAGAGAAAGAGAGAGAGAGGGAGGGAGAGAGAGAGAGAGAGAGAGAGGTAAAAGGACAAATTCTAAAATCTCCTCTGTATTTCGCTGAGTGCCGGATAACAGCTCGAGCTCTTTCCGACCCAAAAACGACTCTCCACCGATTAAAGTTGCACTAGCCACAAAAAGAGCCCAAAAGCTGATTCGGGACTTTGGCTGGCTATCTCTCTCTCAATCTCTCTCTCTCTCTCTCTCTCTCTCTCTCTCTCTCTCTCTCTCTCTCTCTCTCTCTCGCTCTCTCTCGCTCTCTCGCTTTCTCTCTTTCTTCCTCCCTCTCTCCCTTTTCTCTTCTCCCCCCTCTTTATCTATTCCATTTACAGTAATGTAGTAAACAAGGATAGAGAATGGGCTATGACATGACCGTAGCTTCCTGACCAGTGGCGTACGCGGGGGGGGGGGCTAAGGGGTCTAAAGCCCCCCCCCCCCCAGACGTCCGATTTTTGGGGGTGGAGGGGAAGGGGAGGAACAATTTTCAGTCAAACGCTCATCAGTGCGAGCCCCTCCCAAGAAAAATCCTGTGTACGCCACTGTTCCTGACTCTGTCATTTGCTAACTAATGCGCTCCAATGGGAAGAGAGAGAGAGAGAGAGAGACAGAGAGAGAGAGAGAGAGAGAGAGAGAGAGAGAGAGAGAGAGAGAGAGAGAGAGAGAGAGAGAGAGAGAGAGACTCCTAGACTCGCCTATGCAAGCACGGCGACAATTTCTGGAGGCAGTTGAAACGATTCGCACACAAATGACAAACTTTCCATTGACAGCACAGTTTTGCGTTAACAAGAAATCCTCGCTCCATATGCCAGTCTATGGATATGGTTGTCAGCTTCAAAGCTATCGCAATACCGTATCAAATAAAAATTAACTTGAAACAATAATTCAAACTTTCTAGAATACGGCTATCAAACATATAACTGGGGTTGGGGTTAGGGCCCCTATGGGCTAGGGTGCGTTAAATTGCTTTATCTTTTAAAAATGCGAAACACGAGAAGTTGCATCTCTTAAAATGTTCCTTAATGAGAGGATAAATTCCCATTTTAAGGGTTTTGAAGAGGAAAAAAAGGGTAAAAAAATGTCCCATGCCTCAAAGGATCAAAAAGAACACCATGTTCGAATCTAAAATGTGTATTTGTGGGCGTTTCGAAGGAGTTTTTTTTTTTTTTCTGACCACAAGTTTTGACATTTTCAGAGTACTACCAGGTCAGCCCACTTACTTGACGATGATCAACATGGGCACTGAGTACGCCTTTGTTCAACCAACTAAAATGATACCGAACACAACCGATACATTAATCGTTCAATCTAGCAGTTTAAACTCTGGCTATAGCAACGGGTATGATTTTAAAGTCATCATTTGTCGTATTAATCATCTACGCATTTTTTTTCTATAGTACCTGCCATTTATTTCTATGTATTTAGTCGACCATCATATTTTAATTTTATTTTTTTCATTTATAGTGGTAGCTCATAATATACGATACATAAATGTCTCCTCCATTTAAACATTTGAAAAAGAATCGATACTTTTACATAGGTTTAAATGGTGGACTAGTGGTGGCAAGTGAATTGCGTTCATCGATATATCTTCCATACAAACCTTTTGAAAAGAATCATTATTTTTGCAATAAAAAACACATCTGATGCATCGTGTGATTTGATGTTTCGTGTGATCTGAATTAACCCCGTTGACAACAATATAGCGGCCCATAGAACATCAGGAGTGTTCTATATAAAAAATCTCCATAATAATCCCATCATATTGAAATATGTTATTATTACTGTCTTGAGCGCTTAAAGACAAACTATAAAAGATTCAAACTGTATCGGCCCATAGAACATCAGGAGTGTTCCATATCAAAAAATCTCCTTCCCATTTACATTATGATTTTAACACTGAGAAAAAATTCCCTGTTACAATAACCCCTTATGCGCCAAGGCCGAGTATACTCGTTTCACTCGTTTTCTCCTCTAGTCTATTTCACATTCTTTCAGTCTTCATTCCGTATAAACACGGTTATTATCGAAGAAACCCCTTACAAGATGAGGTTCCTTCAAGCGCCTTCAAATTATTGTATAGGCAATTTCAATTCCCACGAGTACGAACAGTTAACTACCTTTTCTGTATGTATGAACGGAAGAGTAGCGATCTAAACTGGTCTTTAGAGGGATAACCGGAATTTCGTACACGAAAGTATACTAAACGGAACCCTTGTTAAAGTGAACGGAATTTCGGTTGATTTAATAGTCATTTGGGTAAATGTAACCGGCATTCAGGCTACTTTAACAAGATTTCAGGTTACCTAACAAGAATTCTATCTGATTCAATTGCATACTTTCCTAAACGGAATTCCAGTTAAATTAATAGGAACATTTTTCTCAGCACGGAAAAAAAAGAATGGTGTAATTTAAAATTCGCATAGCTGATTTTGGCCCCTACCAGAGTTAAGATAAACTTGACCAGAGCCATCAAACATTTGACCAGGAATCAGGTCAATTTCACTTATGATACCTGGTCAAATGTTCCATAACTCTGGTCAAGTTTATCCTCTGGTAGGGGCCAAAATCAGCTATGCGAATGGTAAATTACACCATTCTTTTTTTTCCGTGAGTGAAAGACAAAACACACATTCTGATCCATGAGCCATTTTTTCGGCGAAGTCGTTAAATATGGTTTTCACACAAAATTTCTCCGTAACAAAAAAATAAAAAAAAATAAAAAATAAAAAAAAAACCCACGCAACTGATCTAGTATTTTGATCTTCTTGCAGAGAGGTCATACCGTTAGTTCAACACAGCAAACATTTGGATTTTATGATGAGGCCAAAATCATCGGTTGTTCTGATGACAAACGACGGACAAATATCCATCACTCCGCCTCCTAGCCGATATTCGACCAACGGGCCTCTTTACCTCCCGCCGCCACCCACGCCGGGTTATCTTCCGCCGATCCCGGACCCTTCGAGACCTGACAGACCCAAATTTGACCCCGATCTCGGGTTCGGGTTCGGAAATGATTTCGGCGGGATGACCAACGAGAGGATGAAGCCTCCGTTCACACCGCCTCTCAGGCCCGGCACCCGATCGACCATGATGCCTCCAGACTCCAAACCGAAAAATACCGCAAGCACACCGAACTTACCTGTTTATTGGCTCGTAGCATTTTTAGTTCTCAATATCATGCTGTCTCACTTTTTTTTGTAAAATAAAACGAGTAGATCTTCTTTTGCGGAATCGAAACTATCAAACTTTCATTGAAACATAAATTAATTAACCCTTAACTGCAGATGAGCCCAGATCTGGAACAATTACTTTGAAGCCCTATCTAAAAGTAGGGGACTTGAGTTGTACTATTGCTGCATGGTGGGTCACATGTGGAACAGATACTAAACGAGTAAGAAATATCGATTTTGTCGTAGAGAGCGCAGCACAGGATAGAGAACGTGCTGAGTGGTTGAAAATGGCTCACTGAAAATCTGATAGAGAGCAGCCATTTTCATTGTTATGTTTGGGAGTAACGCAGGCGTACCATATACAAAAAACAACTATTGAAACTTACTAACTTATTTTTTACTACTTTAATTTTTTTTTTTTTTTTTTTTTTTTTTTTTTTTTTTTTTAGCCTGAAAGCTTTATTTTCAGTTACATGGATACCTAAATGCGGGTAAGGCCATATTTGGAACATTTAATATTCAGGCTCTTTACCATTAAAATGTAATGGAAATAATTTTTTCACAATTTTTCCCTGTCTCAAGGATCAAAATTGTACTGAAAAAAAAAATTATTTGATTGAAAAAAAAAAACATGCAGTAAAGGGTTAAATAAAGGTTTCACTTTAAAGCCCATCAAAAATGAATAACAAACCAGGCGAAGTCTCGACTGCTGCCCTAATGATTGAAGAGTTTATTCTTGCAAAAAAAAAAAAAAAAAAAAAAAAAAAAAAAAAAAAAAAACCGTAAAAATTACGATGAGCAAACTAAAAGATCACACAATTTACACTCAGAATTGGGCTTAGTGGCAGAGCTACGCAAATATCATAGGGAATTTCTATCTAATTTGAGACATAACTCTGTGTTTCAGTGGAAAAAGTGACAATTCAGACGGGAATCTCCCATGATATCTGCGTGGCTCCGCTATCACAATCTTGCCGTCAAAGCTGTTTTTGTCTTGTTTTTTTTTTTTTTTTTTTAGTTAGTTACTAAATTTTAGACTTTTTCATTGCAACTTTCGTGATTTTCTTTGTTTTTTGCATCAACTTTAATTATTCATTTCACCTATAAGCAAAAGTTTGCAAAATTCCCATTGGTAGCCCGTTTTGTAAAGTGGCCCCTGGCCCTAAATAGAATCTCTATTTTTAGAGGGTTAAGACGGGTAAAAACATGGGCGCCGCTATAGGATACGTTCTTTGCATTCGTTCGCATTCTGAGGACCATTGCTGTGTGTTTTGGTCCAATGCAAAGATTACAGTTCTTGTGATCTTCCACTGCCTTTGCTGATGATAGACATCGATTTACGCTTATAAAGATTCTTTTGGGCATTATAGATGTTTTTAAGATGCATCATGATTGAAATTAACATGTCCATCAACAATTAACTGTTTTATTCGTAAAAAACCATAAGAACTCCGTTGAGAATGGAAACAAACAAGCTGGTTTGGTAAACGAACATGCAAAAAAGTCTATCCAATGGCGGCGCCTGCACGGAAAAAAAAACTGTACGGGTGTGACAACCATCCACGCCGGTTCATTTACTAACCGTAAAAAGACAGCTAGGGTAGCCGTGTTTCACAGGTGCCATAGCCAGAAAAACACGGTCGGAATGCCCGTAATAATTATGGTCGTGACACCCGTAACTTCACGGTGGCACAACCCGTGAAGTACGGTTACTCGAGTGCTTCGGTGCGACCGCCACCTCGCGACATCTGCTTCTTTATATACTGGAGTTTCCTCTCCCTTCTCCATGCGGTCAGCGCGGTGTAGTGGACAAGACACTGGACTGCGAAACGGAACGTTGCGGGATCAAATCCCGGATGAATCATCTTACCTTTTTAACCCACGGCGCCCGTGAAAGTACGGTTTCGCTCTGAACCGTACATTCACGGGTGTCGTAACTGTGTCTGGACGGCGTCCAACTTTTACCCGTGATTCACGGTTCCCGCGCCCGTCTTTTATAGTAACCGTACCCGTGAATTTTTTTCCGTGATGTTGAGGCTATAGCTCGTTGACCATTCAGAGGTTGGCTTTCCTCTTGTCTTAACACTCTCTACCTGACTCACGGAAAACAAGACTACGGTGAAAATAACCATACGGATACCTGATTTTGGCACTTGCTAGATGTTATGGTAATGTTAACCAGAAGTATACAATGTTTTGACTAGATACTAGGAGATTTTACCTGATTGCAAGTCGAATGTACTCAAAGTATCGGTAAATGTGCCATACGTCTGGTCAAGTTTACCATAACATCTAGCAGGTGCCAAAATCAGGTATCCGTATGGTTATTTTCACTAATCTTTTTTTTCCGTGCTCTAGGCTTATAAATGCCGCAACGCTCATATTGTCAACTTGGGAAATTAAAAGAGTAATGGACAAAATAATCTCCCTCGACTTGAAACAAAAAAGTGTCTCAAAACCTTAATGACTTATACTTCCTATCATACACAATTGGTAGTTGAAGTAACCGTAATTATTTTTTTTTCTTCCAGATATAGAACTCAGTTATTTAGAAAAATACCCTTATATATCAGCGTTACACCGATTCGATAATCGTATGAGTAATCAGCGGCTATATAGTCGGTCAGTCGCATGATCGCATCTGACATTCAGAAGATTGACTATGCTTGTTTGTGTAGAAGGGTATTGCTTCGCTTACCCTTGATAATGAAGACACTTATTACAAGCTATAAAGCTTTATTTAAAGGGGCTCATTCAAAATCGGCATTTTTCGCCCGCAGCTTGTTTTTGACGAAACTTTGTTTATCGATTGGCTTTACTATTATAGTAGTGGTAGTAGTATCTCTGCGGAGCAGTGGCGTCGCGTGCAATTTGGCAACAATGTATTCTATCCATTTAAACTCATGTAAAAGATCAAACTCAGGGGGTGCACAGTGCACAAGGGAAATTCGATACATTTAATGAGTTTAAATGGAGCAATTGCATTGTTGCCAGATGGCACGCGACGCCACTGCTGCGGAGTCACGCTTTCCAAGTGTTGTTTCAAGTTGGGGAACTAAACATAGTCACTCGGAGCCAAATTAGGATATGTAGGATGGTCTTAAAATTAAAAAAACAGGTAAAGAGTCGGGTCCTACCCCTAAACTTTGGGGTCTACTTGTGTAGGGATTCATTTAAAATCGGCAGTTTGTGATTGGGCCGTGCGAAGCACGGGTTTACGGCTAGTTTTAATAAAAAATAAAATATATTGTAATTGGTTCTTTTTTTTCCAAATTTCAAGTACTTCATAAGTAGTGCGTAACAAATGTAAAAAACAAAAGAGGGCTTCAAGTCATGTTCCCCTCTATTGGTTGCTAGTATATAGAAAAATTGCGGGGGGGGCAAATTTTTTGAACCTGACCGGAGGGTCTAGTGCCCCCTCCCCCGCCATTAAAATAGAGAGTAATGTTAATTTCTCTTCCAAGTGGCACAATTTTAAGCTATGGTAGTTATCAATAGTATCAATCAATAATAATAATTGAATAACTATTTAAAAGATAAAAAAAAAGAAGAAAAAAATACAAAATAATTCTAATGAGCTGATATAAATAATGGTTGTCACTTTTGAACAATAGCTATATTTCGTTCGATTTTTTGTGGCAACTTGCTATCGACATATTTTAAAACAAGGTTCATCAATGCAGATTGATGCATTAGGATAGAGTCAAAATACCCTTTGTTTCAGGGCTACCTGCTTTGAAACTACTCAGTACTCGCATCATGGGCGGATCAGTGGCGGCTCGTGAAATTTGGCAACCGTGTCCTCCTCCTATTTAACCAATGTAAAACAATCGATTCTCCCGGAGGCTGCCAGCCTCCGCAAGAATCGATTATTTTACCTACGTTTAAATGGAAAACTTGCATGGTTGCCAAATATCACGAGCCGCCACAGGGGCGGGTCCAGCTATTCAGCAACCATGAATTCTTTCCATTTGAACGTATGAGAAGCAATCGATTCCTGAGGGCCCTTTTACTATAGTCGATTGATTTTCATACATTCTAATGGGAAGAATCCACAGTTGCCAGATTTCTGTGTCCGCCTTTAACTTACGTTGCGTCACAGAAAGGGGCACACAAGGGGCGGAGGGGGGCTTCAGCCCTCCGAAATAATCCGAGGTAGCAGCTCTTGAAGATTATGTTTGTTTGTTTAAGGGGAGATTGTAGGCCATTTTTTTTTTTTTTTTTTTTTTTTTTCATTATTTGTTTTTGTGTGATTTTTTGTTCAGCATACTCTCACGAGCATTTTCATGTATCACATTATGGTATTTTTGGCGAAAATAACGGTGATAATTGCTACAAGATGATAACCGAGTTAGTTGAATAGAAAAAAAAAAAAAAAAAAAAAAATCAGTGTGAACAATTTTTTCACGTTTTCTCCATGTTTTTTTTTTCAACTTCCGGCACACTTATCTCGTGATCTATTGCACCTAGAAAGCTCATTTTTTTTAAATGCTCAAAAAAACAATCTGAATAAAGTTAACTAACTTAAAATGTGTGAAAATGAAGTTTCTTCTTTAGAAGGTAAAATAAATGTCAAAAAACAGGGAAAATTTGAATGCAAGCTTAAAAAATTTCTAACAAAATCAAATTTGTCTATCTTAAGTTAAAAGTTAGTTAACATTGCTCTTAGAGGTCCCACACACATAGCTCCGAAAAATTTCAGGTAGCTGGGTGCAATACTTTCAGAAATAATGGTACCAGAAGTTGAACAAATTAACATGGCTCGTATAGGGCCTACAATCTCTCCTTAATTATTGTATGACCAAAGTTGTGCGACAAAGTTATTTACTTATTGTAGACCAAAGTAGTTTGTGTTTTGATCTTCCAATGGTTATTACATCGCAACTTTGGTTAGGAACGGTGAGTTTTAAAAGCTAAAAAGTGTATATTATGGATGTAAGCCTTCATTTTTGGACGGAAAAAATTGCTGAAATCTTTGGTATCCCAAGGTATATGGAGAACAGGTATGGACAACACTCTGAGGTTGGCTCTGATTGGTTGTGAAAAAAGCGACTCCGCCGCCATTTTTCTGACCGCGCGATTCAAACTTAGATAGGAGATCTTGAAAAGGAAAGTGAACAACGTAATTGATGATGTTAATCCATTCTATAGTCACAACATTAACATTTAAAGATAAAAATTACATTGCATTGTTCAAATAAATAAAGTATTGCTTCAGATAAAATTCCCCTTCAAACCTAACCACAAACAACAATGCGAAATAATACACGGTGTGAATAGGAGACAAGATGGCGGCGAAGTCGCTTTTCCCGAGTGGCCACGGCCCCTGAGTCGAGTGTTGTCCATACCTGTTCTCCATATACCTTGTTGGTATCCAAAGATTTCATGGTGAGAACGTCAGCGAGGAGAAAAGTTCGGCGGGGTCAGAGAAAAAATCGGGCGCGGAAATTTGAACCGGAGTAGGAGGATCAAAGTTTGAATTGCTTTGCCTCTCACCGACATTGGTGGTCTGCACATTGGTGGTGCAATTCTCCGTATTCGTGCAGATCTCCTGATTCTTGAGGCTCTCGTAATTTTGCTGCCTCTCGCCAGAGTTCTCTCGCGGCAGTAAGGATCGCTGGCCCTTGGAAATCGCCGCCGTGGACGTCGAGATTGACCGGGAGCTCGAAGAAGAAGAAGATGGTGGTTTCACTTCTGATCCTTGCAACTTTTGCTTGTTCGTGTTCACAACGGTGCTGTCTGCCATTGGTACGACGATGTAGTACTGGGCCAAAGCTTCGTTTGCGTTGTAAATAGACCGCTTCACATCTGCACTGGCATGATTTAGCGCCACGTTCACATCGTTGTATTCGACCGCATGAGGTTCAGGTTTCGATGGGATAGATGTAGTTGTAGAGCCCTGTCAACATTCAGGAATCAAATCAGTACTCATATTTTGAATCTAGATTGTATGAAGGGAACTTATGGCATAGAGCAACTAGCTATACATTTATCTAGAGTGGCGGTTCAATAGGTAACCTGCGTAACCACCATTGGGGATTTTTAGGTTAGGTTTAAGCGAGTAATTTGTCCATTTGATTCCGTGTATTTTGATGCAGCGCGGCGCACAGTTGATCGGAACATGATTTGATCCACTGTGCGTCGCGCCGCATCAAAATAAATGGGAACAAATGGACAAATTACTCGCTTAAACCTAACCTAAAAATCCCCAATGGTGGTTACGCAGGTTACCCATTAAACCGCCACTCTAGATAAATGTATAGCTCGTTGGCATAGAGTAAATATTACTTCGTAATAGAAGCGACACTAGCGCAGGTTTTTCTGTCGGCCGTCGATGGCCTTGAGATTGTCTCTCATGCGCAGCCGGAGCGCACAGGCTCGCCCCTCTCCCAACATCCATCCCCTCTACACACGGCATATATGCTTAATGCCTTATTCGAAACCCGTCGATGCCTTATTTCAAATTTCCCGCTCGATGCCCTATTTTCAAGGTCACTCGCTAGCGTTTATACACAGCCTTATGAGAGTGACGCTTCGATTACGTAGTAATACTTATTCTATGCTTATGATGTATAAAATAGGCAAGGTTGTAACGAGTAACCACACTTCTTGAGGCCCAGAGACAAGGTAAATTTCAAGGTCTCTCGTTGTTGGGTAAGGTCACGGTCAATTAATGAGGTCGGAGGTTCTCCCCCAAAATGCTTTGAATGCGTTTATTTATTGGTAGAGTTGGTATTTGGAGCTTTTAAAACAAAAACAAAAAAAAATTAAGAAACGGTAGAGAAAAAATTTTAGGCAGCAATTCTTTTTAAAGGTGCAAAGAGAATCACCATGCAAGGTGACGTGAAAATCAGGTAATTTGAATAGCGGTGCCTGGATCCTGCGATCTAGTTTTTTGTTTTTTTGTTTTTTGTTTTTGGTATTGTTTTTGTTTTTGTTTTTGTTTTGTTTTTTTTTATTTTTCGGAATTATTCTACATAAAAAAGGTCAATTTCTCTTGACAGCTGTTGGTTTACTTGCAAATTGCTTAGGTACGTTTCGATAAAAATAAATAAATATAAAATAAATGCTGAGTAATCATTACCAGAATGTTTTTCCCCCTTTTTTTCTACTTACCTCTAAATTTTGCCCATTGACGAATAACTTCTTTCTAATGGTTGAGAGTAAGCTGTTAGTTTTTTTCTCCGCATGACACAGAACTATTTGACCAGGTGGAAAGATGGGACACTTGTGTGATTTTTCACTTCCCTGGAAATATTCGAGGCAAAGACTATAGTATCAGTAAAAAGACACAAACGATACTGTTAACTCAAGACTCATATTGGCAATGTTGCCAGATTTTCCTATACTAACTACCTTTTACATGAAGTAAAAATGGGAAAAATCGGATGGTTATCCGAAACATGGGCGGATAGAGAGAATTGCCTTTCTCTCTCCTTCCATTTGAAAACACGCGTTAGAAAAGGACAGGAGAGGGGGCCAAAGTCACGTGATGACCCCCTCTGCTATCCTTTTCTAACGCATGCGCTCAAATGGAAGGAGAAAGAGAAAGACATTTCCCTGAATCCGCCAATGATCCGAAAAATGGCAACGCTGTATATTGGCATACTACGCTAGTTTCATCCATTGTAGCACGATGTTGGCCTCTAAAAATTACTATACTTTTCTCCATTACATTACACGTTTCCCTTTTTTTCAGCCTCAAATTCTTTCCTGCTTTTTATTTGGGACTCTTCAGTTTCACTCTCTGAAATTATTTAAAAAAAAATAAAAAAAATGAAAAATAATAATTATCCCATCATATTGAAATATGTTATTATTACTGACTTCAGCGCTTAAAGACAAACTATAAAATATTCTAACTACATCGGTCCTAGTGGCGTATTTAGGGGGGGGGGGGTCAGGGGGATCAATCCCCCCCAGAGCCCAACAGTATATGACAATATCATGAAAAAGAGTCAAGAAATAGAAAGGAGAGTAAATTTTGAAAGGGACGCGAAATTTATTTTTACAGAACAACAAGATAATGAACAATTTTTGATAAATAGTGGCAACTCAGCGGCATTTTCTAAAATTCATTCGGTCAAATATTTACGTTACTTATAGTTGAAACGATACGGCACGTTGGTTTTAATTGATTGACGGTATGGACTAATTTTCAACGTATATAAATCTTTTTTTTTTTTTTTTTTCCTTACGGGGACAAGCCTCATAAAAAAAAGAAAAAAAAGGTTTTTGGTTTTTAAGGTGACCAGAAGAAGGGGGGGGGGGGGTGTCATTCTAAGGTAAAAAATGGAAGTCATCGATTTTTTTTAACATCGTGAGATCTGATCCCCCCCCCCCCCAGAGCAAAAGAGTAGTTATGCCACTGATCGGCCCATAGAACAGCAGGAGTGTTCCATATCAAAAAATCTCCTTTCCATTTAAATTATGATTTTAACAATGAGAAAAATTTCCTGTTACAATAACCCCTTATGCGCCAAGGCCGAGTATACTCGTTTCACTCGTTTTTCTCCTCAAGTATATTTCGCATTCTTTCAGTCTTCATTCCGTATAAACACGGTTATTATCGATGAACCCCTTACAAGATGAGGTTCCGTTGGGCGCCTTCAAATCATCGTATAGGCAAATCCAACTCCCTCGAGTACGAACAGTTAACTACCTTTTCTATATGTATAAACGGAAGAGTGGCGTTCTAAACTGGTCTTTAGAGGGATAACCGGAATTTCGTACTCGAAAATACTAAACGGAACTCTTGTTAAAGTGAACGGAATTTCGGTGGATTCAATGGTCATTTGGGTAAATGTAACCGGCTTTCAGGCTACTTTAACAAGATTTCACGTTACCTAACAAGAATTCTGTTGAATACTTTCCTAAACGGAATTCCAGTTAAATTAATAGGGAAAGTTTTCTCAGTGAAGGATAAAACACATATTCTGATCCATGAGCCATTTTTTCAGCAAAGTCGTTAAATATGGTTTTCATACAAAATTTTCTCCGTAAAAAAAAAAAAAAAAAAAAAAAAAAAAAAAACACGCAACTGTAAAACTATAAAAAAATATATATATATTTTTTTTAATATATTATACGAAGACATACATACCTTATACCGGAATTTTTTATGGCAACCCGTACATTCATAAGGCATTACTCCCGTGTGTATTCGACTATGAACTAGGCATGATACTCTTTGCCGAAAAGTTTTACCTGGAACGGCGCACAATGTTTGAATTACATTTAGAACACTGATGAGGCTTAAAAATATTCGAGATTGTACAATGGATCCCTTAAGGTATAAAATTATTCACCATATTGAGATACTTGGAAGATCTGTACCGGTTTGACCTAATTAAGAATGCTGCAGAATTAAATTTTTACAGGATAAGTATACTCTTGTATTTCGAGGTCTGAAAGTGCCAGTAAATATTTTTGAAGCCACGTAGTATATTGACGGTAAAAAGCGATCTTTTTCCCCTACCCCGTAACAAAAATTGGGCCTTTGAAATTGTGTCAGGCAGACGCTTCTTTCGTTTAAATAAATTTCCAACAGAAGTAAATTTTAAGTTCCTCACAATTAGAACGACTCCAATCAAACAAAAGTCATTATACTAGAAAGGTTAACTTTTATTTCCTGGCAAATCACTCGAAATGAAACAAAAAACCTAACGAATTTTCCCTTTAAATCTGTCAACTCTGGGTCACCAAAATGCGGTCGGTGACCATCGTCCATCGATGAAAACTCAGTCCTTCTAAAAAATGCTCGAGTCTATTTTTACGTCGCAACTCTTCCCAATATAAAGGCTTTATAAATAGGTGTGCGCAAGGTCTCTTGTTTAAAATCTACTTTGGTCTTTTTAGCAGAGAGGGATTAAATCCCTCGATATTGAACCAGTATAGCGCAAAGAGAGAGAATCTTCTATCCCTCTCTCTTCACCATTGAAACACGTGCGTTCGACAGGGATAAGCAAGGAATAAAACCTCCTCTTTCTATCATTTTTCTGCTTACATGTTCAAAGGGAAAATGAGAGAGACGGAAAAGATCCTGGCTGCAGCAATGATTAAACACAAGCTTACCACAAGTTTCGCAGGAATAAGGCTTTTCGCCGGTGTGTATCCTCTCGTGATTATGGAGAGTTGAGAGCTCCTTGAAGGCTCGACCACAAGTCGTACATTGATACGGCTTTTCGTCCGTGTGATACAGTACATGCTTGTGATAGGATTGTTGGAACGTGAACGCTTTGTTGCACAGCTCGCAAAAGTATCGTTGATCACCTATAGAGCGGGTAGAAAGAAGCAGAATCTTGGTGTAAACAATTGTGAAAATTACGGATCCATCCTCCAGGATTTCGTCTCTCTTACTCTTTTTTTTCCGCCCGCTCAAACACATGTGTTATACAAAAGGATGTATATGTATGGTAGGGATATCACGTGACTACATCAGGCCTTCTGTCCTTTTTTTAACTCATGAGTTTGAAGAGGCAGAAAATGGGAGGAGGTAAATTACCCGGGGATCCGCCAAGTATCAAAGGAGAAAGTTTTTAATAACAAGTGGGGAATTCAAAATAAATAAAAATCAGCGAGCCTGATTGAGTCTCTCCATTTGGTGTGTACACACAAAAACGGGCTCTGAAAATTGGCGTTGTGTTGAAAAAGACTGCTGAGTGGTTTTAATTGATTGATGGGTATGGACTAATTTTCAACGTATATAAGTCTTTTTTTTTCTTTCTTTTTTTTCTTTTTTTTCGTTTTTGTGTGTGTATAAGGTATTTTTCAATCAATGCAAGTTAGGGCAGCAGTGCCGCAATAATTTTTTATTTTTTACAGCTAAATAATCTCAGTTTTCGTTACTGTCCCCACTATCCCCACAAGTGGAGACATAACTAGTCGTCGAGCCATCATCTGGCCACAAAAACTGTTTTGGAGATCGAATATCAATCTTAGTTATTCTAACTACTGGCAGTAAGTACTGGGTGTTTCAAAACTCGGCTGCTAAACTTCAGGGGCGTATTTTAGGGGTGAATATTAAAATTTTTCTCCCTTTATATGGACATGGGTTTGAAAAAACCAGGGCTGCCGTTTTGCATATAATTAATGCTATATTCTTCAATTCGCCGATGATTCCACCAGTTAAGAAAAGATTACACAGTTCAGTTCAGTGTATGACTGTAGTGCACGAAAATACTCTGATCTGTAATCTTTTCTCAACCGGTGGAGTCGTCGATGACGTTAAAAAACTCGCGGATATTTTAATTAATTAACGGAGTTTCCACCAATTGAGAAAATATTACAGATCAAAGTATTTTCGTGGATAACAACTTCATACACTGGACTGAACTGTGTAATCTTTTCTCAACCGGTGGAATCATCGGTGATAAGAAAAAACAGCATTGATTATACGCAAAACGGCCGCTCTGGAAAAAACCCTCCTTTTGAGCTATAGCCCTTTAAAGTTTTGACAAATTGATGGGATTTTTTTGGAACTGTGCGGCGTCCATAATTATGAACCAAATGCCATAAAAAGTTGTGCTTCTCTGGGGTATTTTTAACTTGTGGAATTCATCAGTGACCTTGACGAAAGGTGCGGGAGGTCCTGGCATGGGCGGATACAGGGAATTCTCTTTCTCTCTCTCCTTCCATTTGAACTTGTGTGTTAGAAAAGGACAGCAGACGGGGTCATCACGTGACTTTGGCCCCCTCTTCTGTCCTTTTCTAACGCACTTTTTCAAATGGGAGGAGAGAGAGAAAGACAATTCCCTGTATCCGCCCTTGGGTCCTGGGAGGTATTTCGCACGTCGAGGTTGATTTCTTCTCAGCTCTCGTGTCAGTTAGTTCTTTCGATGCAATTTCAAATGCTATTTTTCAATCCATCGATGATATCATCGGTTGAGAAGAGATTACACAGTTGATTTCATTGTATGACTGTAATGAATTAAAATACTCGCATCTGTAATCTTTTCTCAGCCGGTGATGGAGTCGTCGATGACTTTAAAAAACTTGCGGATATTTTAATTAACTAATAGCGTTTTCACCGATTGAGGGAGGATTACAGATCAGAGTATTTTCGAGCAGTACAGTCATGCGCTTAACTGAACTGTGTAATCTTTTCTCAATCGGTGGAATCATCGGTAAATTGAAAAATATAGCATTGATTATACGCAAAACGGCAGCTCTGGATTCTAGCGAGGGATAGGACAGAGCTTTTTGACCGGACATTGTGTCAACAAAATTTAGAAAATTTAACGATGCGATATGGCTGCAACACAGCCGCGCCTCTGCTTAAAACAAAGGGGAAAGCATAAAAATTACAGCAAACTCACCAGTGTGAAGTCTCTTGTGCTTCTTCAAAAAATACTTGGTTGTGAAACATTTGAAGCACACGTCACACTCCCACTGCTTGCTTTCGTGCGTTTTCAAATGTTGCAACAAAAACTGCTCCTGGAACAATCAAAAATTAAAAACGCGTGACTCTGACTTTCATCTATAGTATACTAAACTCTAGCAACCATCATGATTACATGCAAGCTTGTCCAAAAAAATAATTTTTTTTTTGTTAATTTAAAAAATTAAAGTTGATTATTTCAATAAAAATTATGCGAAAAAAAGACTGGTATATAGAATTTACCATCTGCATTTCTGATTTTTGATTCAACTAGCAAGCATGGTAAATTTCACTAGATGATAGTAAAATGTACTGTTGGGGACTCTAAAATCATCAAACATCAAAAAAGTCAAGTGAATAATTCCAAGTCGACAACTCGTCAAAACGCGCCAATCAGAGGCCGCGATTGTTGCACGAGCGAAAATCTCGACTGGCGAAAGACACCCGTGAAAACGCGCCAATCAGCGCTCTCCATTCCAGATCACACTGGACTCATTCAATCATCAATTTAATTCTTCTCATAATTAATATTCTAATCAACCTAAAATTATTCCAATTATATCCACGTATTCAGAGAATTTCGTATGATTTTTTGATACATTCATCTTATTTTAATACTCAAAACTAATTTTAATGTCAATCACGACAAATTCAAGTCTCAACACTCAAGGTCACGTCTCTTCACTCCGCGCACCAGATTTGGCGCCAAAACCGCAATCAGCAACATTTACTATTATCACTTATATTTAATTCCAGCAATCATCTAAAATTCTAACAAAAATATATTCGTGCTCTCCGTAATTTTATAAATTTTTCCAAATTAATAGTTTTGACTTATTCATTAATTTCAATTAAATGTTCAAAGAAAATATTCGCATCCTCTGACACACGGCATCCAGTCTACAACAGCCAATCACAGCGCTTCACTACACTTCTGCAGTTTCTCGCGCTTTTCTGCGTTGCCAAATATCGCAGACTAGTATAAATACCACGGGGTTCTCAGAATAATTTGTCATTCTTGGCGCACACGCCGACCGAAGCAGCCAATCAACTCTCTGAACCTCTGGACATGGATTCATCTTTACCTGGAATTAATTGCAAGTTCTTTTCAGAACTCTTAGTCAGTGCAATTAATTACCAGTATCCAATCATCTCAATCTCAAGGCCGTGGACGAAGTAGGATTCTCCCGCCAATTCGAAGCTCTCTCTGATTGTGGCGCTATCTAACAGCGTTTGCAAGAACTATTTCGGAAACAAATTAAGTCTATCTCTCTCACTCGTTCCATTCGAGATCTCTTGTACTGCGCTATCTACCAGCAAATCCCGTAACTACGAAGCGAACGGAGCCTCTCTTTAAACACTGCGTTGTCATCGGCGTTTGTATCTAAAACAGCCGTTTTCATGGCTTCACGTATCTGAGCGTTTGCCGCTTCTTTGAAGTTGGACCTTTTTCTTCATAAATCTAAATTCCCGTCTTTTTTTATTATTACTTATATTTTTATACTTTTCGACCACTTCCTGGTTTCCCGCAATATTCGCGGCAGCCGATGCACCTTGGCACTCGGATGACACTCTTTTTTTTAATATTGTTTATTGGCCCTTCTGGTCGCACGCTGTAATGCGTAAGCCGGGTCAACTTTGACACCAGGATCCCTAAAATCTCTAATAATAAATTAAGTAAACTTTTTTGCATAAACTCGCGTCGTGTATTAATCATTTTTTTTATATTTATTTAAAACTCTTTCCTTCCTTTTCCTATCAGATTGATCTATACGAGAAATCAGGGGGGATTTGAGTTAACAGTACCAATCTGAATCCTTGAACCTTTGCACTCTTTCCAAAACCTAAATTCGATAATCGATATATTATCATACAACCAAACCCACGTATTTTTAACTTCCTTTTTTTTATACCAATTCAAATCATTCAAAGTCTTTATTCTGTCACTTTGTGACTGGTCCCTCGGAAAAACAACGTTCTTTTTTTCATTTAGATTTTTTTTTTTATTTTTATTTTTATAATCTTCTATTCAAAGTCCGCACATGTACCAACATGTTACCTTAATTTATTACAAGTTACGTTGCGCTTACGATATTATGGTGAAATTTACCACACTTGCTAGTTGACTCCAAAATCAGTTATGCAGATGGTAAATTCTATACTAGTCTTTTTTGTCCGTGTAGGGTTCTACCAACGCTCGTAAAATTGTGAGTCGAGCTCACCCTTGTTTCAACGATAAATAATTTAAACCCAGGCATAAGAGTTGATCATCAATTAGGAATAAAATTTAGAAAAAACCAACCATATTATTGAACGATGCATTTGAAATTATATGAAGAGCTTTCGGTTTTTTGTTAATCATGAAAATATAAAATTTGACTGATAACTACTATCCACTAAATTACAATAAAATGGTGTTTCTCTAATTCGCAAGCTTACATGCACAACACTCTAAAAGTTGGAAAAGAATTACGTGGACACCAATCAAACGGATAACCTAAGACCATAGTGTCCACCCTGATTATTGTGAGAATCCAGTCTGAAATTAAAAAGTCAAATCGAGTAGTGAGGAGAACGGGCCCAAAGGGACCTAGAGTGGTGAGCAGGAAACACAGATAATAAAGAGCATTCTATACTTGTAGATTATTTGCATTTTTTCCCCATGATCATTATTCTTGATTACATTTTAAGAGTAATCAAAAAACGAGAGACCTACTCCCATCTGTACAACCCTTTAACTACCAGCGACACAAGCGAAGATATAGTTGCGCCTAAAAAATCGCTTCATACACCACTTCAAGCTATAAGTGAATGGAAAAGTCTGGTACACACAAAAAGTGTGAGTTCCAGCACTATCCGTCCATCGATTATACTTCCACTTTTGTTTAGGTCCACCTAATTTTAACGTCCACTAAGTTGGATGTCCAATATGTCTGGTGTATTATGTCCACTTATAAATGTGTACACATCTCTCAAGTCCATTTTTTTCTGGTACACACAAAAAGTGTGAGTTCCAGCACTATCCGTCCATCGACTATACATCCACTTTTGCTTAGGTCCACCTAATTTTAACGTCCACTAAGTTGGATGTCCAATATGTCTGGTGTATTATGTCCACTTATAAATGTGTACACATCTCTCAAGTCCATTTTTTTCTGGTACACACAAAAAGTGTGAGTTCCAGCACTATCCGTCCATCGACTATACATCCACTTTTGCTTAGGTCCACCTAATTTTAACGTCCACTAAGTTGGATGTCCAATATGTCTAGTGTATGATATGTCCACTTATAAATGTGTACACATCTCTCAAGTCTATTTCTTCAATCAATGGGGTTGTTGCACACTTTTGTTGTAGGCTATTTAAAAGGATTGATTCAAATGTAAAAACCTTGAAAAATAACGATGGTAGAACTAAACACGAGATCTACTCCTAAACTCATAAATTGCTTTAAAATGCACGAGCGTAATGGCGGCATGGGCCGGCAGTAATAATGAGAGATTCCTTTCATAATTTCATTTCTCGCTCTATGATGTCAAGGAAGATTCACAGAGTAATTATATAGGCACCAGAGTAGTGATCAGCATCTGATCAAAGGTACCGTGACACATGTTGACTCCGCGGTGTCAAAGGAAAATCGTCACTTATTGATCACTTCTTGATGGAGTTACAGTATTATTGGCTGAGAGTCTCCCATTATTACTGCCCTACGCCGTCACGAAGCTCTCGCATTTAAAAACATTTCATGAATGGGTCTGTTGCATACTTTACTAACGTAAAATTCGGCGAAAATAACGATGCGCACACTAAAAACTTTCAAAATCCACTCATTAACTCAGAAAATACCCTCCATTTCAAACAACCCGCGCTACACTAGACACTATATCGCCGACATTTAACTACATAGATGGAACCATCAACCATCTCGTTTATGTAAACATGAACAGAACTTACAAACATTGGAATGTTTCGTTTAGATGCAAACATTTCTTATATTATCTTTGTAATCTTTGATAAACCGAAAAGACCATAGACAGCAAATGCAGCCAATAGCTCATGTATTTAGAAGGGAATTCCATCATTTTGTGGTTACGATGTTGTTTACTTATGCACGTTGATTCCGTATATGTAATAGTATACCGGTGCAAATAGTGTCTAGTGTAGCGCGGGCTGTTTGAAATTGAAGTGATTTCCTGAGTTAATGATTGGATTTCGAACTTTTTTAATGTACGCATCGTTATTTTCACCGAATTTTACATGAGAATCAACGTTCTATATATTGCTGTATCAAAAGTATGCAACAGACCCATTTAGGAGCGGATTTCGAGAGTTTTATGCGAAGGTGTTCACCGAATACCCAATACTTCGATATTTTTCACGAGTTTAAATGGACGAACTGCAACGTTGCCAAATTGCACGCTACGCCATTGGGTGCAAGGCTCCATTATTATAATGCGAAGAAGTTCAGCAACAATGCTCTTCTTCCTAAGCCAACGTCTGTATTCAGTTTCTGATTCAGTAGCGCGCGTCGCATGCAATGTGGTAACATCACATTTTGCCCATTGAATCGCATAAAAAATGTCGAACCTTTGGAGCTGCAAAGTTAGCAGGAGCCCCATTTCTGCTGGTTTTGACATAGAAGTTAACGATGTGTTCTTCTGTTGCAAAAAAGGCAACAGCCCAGTTCGAAGTATCAAGAAACTTGGTTGAGGATCTATTTTGGTTTAATATCTTAAGCAGCTCTCAAGATTTCTCAAGTGGCTTTCCTTTTTGTCCGTCCGCCATGATCCTCTGAACGACTCCTGCCTATGTTCAATCGTGCGCAAAAATCGTTTGATCTTTGCTAAAGGAGCCGGTGCGATGCGGAAGAGGGGAACGGACGCGCCTTGGAACGAAACAGGGATTTATCTGGACAAGAGAAGTCTTCGATTTTGGCCTCCAGGGAGTTTCCCCGGATTGATAGTTTCAAGTCTGAAACGCATGCAACATATACGTTGTAAGGAAAAATCAACGAGTTGGAACGGTAAAGATTTCGACGCTTTCGAGACATGATAATCATGGGTAGTCCGTGGTTTCAAAAGTGGGGGAGGACCGAGGGGGGCTTGAAAAAGTGAGTCTCTCTCTCTCGCTCTCTCTCTCTCTCTCTCTCTCTCTCTCTCTCTCTCTCTCTCTCTCTCTCTCTCTCTCTCTCTCTCTCTCTCTCTTTCTCTCTCTCTCTCCCTCTCTTTACTTTTGAGCCCTTTTCCGTATAAAAGTGGAAGAACGTGAGGAATTACGTTCCTTGTTTTCCCCTTTTATGAGCCCTTTTCAAAAAATGTGGGGGGAGCTTAAGTCCCTTAAGCCCCCTTTCCGAATTTTTGTCAGTCATAACTTTTGAAACATTTAAGTCCAGAGCATCCAGATGGTTCAGATGATGCTTTCTAGATACCCCAGAAACGGTTTTTTGTTTTTTGTGGTATTGTTTTACAAATTTTAAAATTTAAGTCAATTTTACTATGGAAGAAAAATATATTCCATTAAAAACATTGTGGAAACTGCAGAAAATAAGGACAAATTTGAAGAACTCAATATTTTAGCTGATAAAATGTTGATGAAAATTGCCGCACCCCTTTTACAGCCGGGGCACTAAACTGTTTACCTCACATAATCACTATGAGCAACCTTTAAGACAGTTTTAAAGTGCAAAAAAATTGGATGAATTCAGATTACTTTAGATTTAGAATTAGGTGGCTCGTGCTGTTTGGCAACCATGTCTTTTTGCCATTTGTACCAAGGCGAAAGTATCGATTTTTCGGGGTTTTAGTGAATCACCTAAAGATCGATTATTTTGTGTAGGTTCAAACGGAGAGAATCCGTTGTAGCCGCAATACACGAGCCAGTGACGTAGCAAAAGGGGGGGGGGGTAGAGGGGGTCTGGCGCCCTTCCCCCCTTGACACCAGAATTTGCCCTAAAAAAAGGTAATTTTTTGCGTTTTCAGACAAATTTTACCAAATTAGTATTTTTGGACCCCCCCTTGACAATTTTCGGACCCCGTACCCCCCCCTCTAGAAAAATTTCAGGCTACGTTAATGAAACGAGCCGCCACTATTCAGATTTAAATGGAAAGATCAGTGGCGGCTCGTGCAATGTGGCAACAACGTATTCTCTCCATTTAAACATACGTAAAACAATCGATTTTCAGGAGGTGCAATTGCACCCCCAAGATATCGATACTTTTGCATTGATTTAAATGGAAAATAAGCAAGGTTGCCAAATTGCACGAGCCGCTACTGGGAAAGATGGCTCACTTAATCTACTGATTGTCTTCTATCTAGTTATCTTGACAAGTAGTGTTTGTTTAGAATTAATATTTTTTTTCCGGCAGACGTGCACGGAAAAAAAAATAGTGAAAATAACCATACGGGTACCTGATTTTGGCACCTGCTAGATGTTATGGTAAACTTGACCAGAAGTATGGTACATTTACCTATAATTTGAGTAAATTCGACTTGCAATCAGGTAACATCACCTAGTACCTAGTCAAAACATAGTATACTTCTGGTCAACATTACCATAACATCCAGCAGGTGCCAAAATCAGGTATCCGTATGATTATTTTCACCGCAGTTTTTTTTTCCGTGTGTCCGAAAAATTTACAATGCGATCTACTGTGGGCCGGCAGAATCCTTACAGTAGCTGCAGCTTGCACAGCTCTAGGTGTATAATATTGACCTAAAGATGGTTTGTATAGAAAGGCGACGATTGATGAAATAAGTTCGTAATTTGAGAGTTCAAAGTAGCAAGAATCGTGCCGGGGTTTTGAGTGTTTCGTTGCGTGAGTAAGGAAGAGAGAGTGGGGGGAGGAAGCAGGGAGAGGGGGAGCGAGTCCGTTGCATCTTGGAAGGCCTTTGATCTAGGCTACCTAATTCACATCAACCTCAACAAGTTTTCAACAACAAGCCGTACTGAAGTTCAGTTGCTGGTATCGAGTTTTCTCGTCCGTCCGACGGATTCTCAATATTAGCGGGACGCTGAGTTATTGATCATTCGCTCTCATTCCGCCCTGTGGATCGGAACAAAAAAAGTTTTTGGACGGATCGTTGCGTTGCAGAGGCGGCTCGTGCAATTTGACAATGGGGCTATTGCACACTTTTGCTATAAGCGATTTAATAGTCGATTGAGGCGTAAAAACCTCAAAAAATAAAGATGGCGGCACTAAAAACTTCCAAAATCCACTCCTAAACTCAATAAACGCAGTTCTTTGCACGAGCGTAATGGTGGCCGAAGGCACTAACAATGGGAGATTCCCATCTAACAATTCTGAAACTCCATCAAGAAGTGACCAATAAGAGACTACTTTCATTTGACACCGGTGTCACTAGGTGTTGCGGCACCATTCATCGGATGTGGATCATCACTCTGATGACTAATTATTCTGTGAATCATCCTTGTCAACATAGAAAGAGTGACGAAATTAATATAGGAATCTCCCATTGTTATTGCCTTCGGCCACCATTACGCTCGCGCAAATAACTGCGTTTATTGAGTTTAGGAGTGGATTTTGGAAGTTTTTAGTGCCGCCATCTTTATTTTTTGAGGTTTTTACGCCTCAATCGACTATTAAATCGCTTATAGCAAAAGTGTGCAATAGCCCCATAATGTTTTATAGCCATTTGAATCTATACGGAACGATCGATTGTAGGTGGAAATGCTGATCCAGTTTCAAATCGATTGTTTTTGGTTGAATTAAATGGAGGGAAAACGTTTCAAATGTATGTGTGTACGTGGAAACATCGCAAACTTTCAGTGGCGGCATGTGCTATTCGGCAACCACGCTTTTTGCCATTTGAACTTATGCAAAAGTATCGATTTCCCAGGGAGCCAGGGATCAGTTGTTTTCCGTAGAATTAAATGGAGGGAAACCAATGTTGCCCAATTGCACGAGCCAGCACTGGATCGTTGCCACAGCAACGTTGTACTGCAATGTACAGCAACTAGGTACTGTTGAACGCCTAATAGACTAAAAATCAGTTTGGATAAAGCCATAAAAAAGTTAATATCAGCCAAAAAACCAATGCTTTTTCGTGAATACAGATATCACTCTTTGGCGTCTTTATTAACTGTACATTCTTCCGCGTGGCCGTCTTTTCAATTTTTAGCGTATGCAGTGAAGAATGCATTTGTGCGTTTAAATTGCATTGCATACTTAAAAAAAGAAACGGTGGTGTATGCTGTGTGGCGGTATTTGTGGAAAAGGAAAATTGGAAACAGGAACTTTTCACACCCTCAATTCAAATTGGCACAAGCTCAGCGTCGACAGCGGGTCTGCTGTAAAATTTTGCAAGAGCTACAGAAAGGGTCACGGTCGGGCGTGAAGCCACTTGAAAATAACGTTGAGAGCACCCAGGGCTGCCGTTTTGCGTAGAATCAATGCTATTTTTCAATTCACCGATGATTCCACCGGTTGAGAAAAGATTACACAGTTCAGTTCAGTGTATGACTGTAATGCATGAAAATACTCTGATCTGTAATCTTTCCTTAATCGGTGGAGACTCCGTTGATTAATTAAAATATCCGCAAGTTTTTTAAAGTCATCGACGACTCCACCGGTTGAGAAAAGATTACAGATGCGAGTATTTCAGTTTATCATAGTCATGCACTGAACTGAACTGTGTAATCTTTTCTCAACCGGTGGAATCATCGGTGACTAGAAAAATAGCATTGATTCTACGCAAAACGGCAGCCCTGAGAGCACCAGAGAATTCCTAAATTGATTCGCAAACTCAATAAATGCCTCTGTCAACAGTATTTAAAAATGGCTGTGAACTGAGCGAGTCACAATGGGTGGGGGGAGTCCCATCTTACTGCTTTCTCTGAGACGAACAAGTTTTCTCTGGATAGAAAGTTGCGAAAAAATGGAACTCCTTCATTGTGACCCGTTCGTTTAAATGCCGTCTCAGAATTTTGTTACACGCATTTTTTGAATTTGTGAGTCACTGTAGGAGCTTTTTAGTGCTTTCATCGTTATTTCAAGTGATCTTACACAAGAACTGGCCTTTTATATAGCTATAGCAACATTTTGCATGCAACAGGCCACCTACCAGCCAACTATCACCTTACCAGTAAAAACAGTGCTATCTTCCTTTTCTTTCCCTTTGTTCTTGAGTAAATTTCAGGCGACGTGTACATGCCGCTATCAAAACTGATTTAGTAAAGAACTAAAATTTCACTAGTACAGAAAAATCCAAGTTTGTCCCAGTGTGTGCAAGGTTTGTAAAGTTCCTTCAAATGGATGAGATACCACCTTCCACTCCGTTACGCGTCAATAACGGGGTGAATTAAGTTCAAACTTTCAATCTTGGGAGGCTGTATAACAGTGAAAAAAAGACTGGGAGAATCAACCATCTTTGCTGATTTTGAAGTCAGCCATCAAGTAGATGGCAAATGCCTGAGTTGGGCAAATAGGATAGTGTAATAGATTAAACGATTACTTGATATTTGATAATAATCGTCAAACTTTTAAATGGTAATTAAATGTATTTTCCACAGACAAATAGTAATGAGCTTTAGGGTCTTTTCAATTAGATCCAATTCTTCTGCAACTAATATGATGGGTGGCTTGTAAAAAATCAGACATGATTACCATAAAATCACCCTCCGAAAAAAACGACGATTACGATTACTCGGTGATCGTGTAATCAATTACTACCCCCATTTGCCCAACTCTATGGTAAATTCAACGTACATTATGGTAAATTAAGGTTAACTTATAGTTACATTTTACTATCATTTAATGAAATTCACCAAACTTGATGGCCGACTCCAAAATCAACTATGCGGATGGTAAATTCTACCAGTTATTACCAGTTATAGTTTAAGGCTCTGCAGATGTAACGAATAAACAGCCGTTCGGGTTAAATTCTCCGTCAATAATATTTTGCTTCCCGTGAAATATTATCAAAAATGCTGCTATCCAAATCCAAAGATTAGGCAAAAAAATTGAACAGTTGGAGATTCAGTTTTCAGTTCTCGGCAATCGTTTGCTTGAATTTGAAAAGTGACAATTTTACATAAATGCAGAAGTTGGGATGAATGAAACTTCGTTTTTTAACTAAATTATCCTCAACTTGGAAGTGGGAAAGATGATAGGGATCGAGCCCTTGTTGCTAACCGACCCTCATAAGTTGAAACAATATGTCTACGTTTTCTTTACCAATAAAGGTCGAATATCGTCAGGAATTGCCACTTACCCATGAAATTCTAATTTTACCTCAAAATTTATACTTAAAAGGGGACGGATTCTCAAGATATGTTATTTGTATAAATATGGATTCCTCTTTAAATGCGTATTTTGAATTTTTTTTTTTTTTTTAACCTTCCATCTAAGCACCAAAATAATTTCACCTACGTTGTCTTCCAAGAGGATTCTGTTTGGACAATGGACACCCCATTTAAAGTACTTATTAGCTCCGCCCACCCTGTTATCTGCGTGATTGTTGTCCAACCTTTGAAAATTATTATTATCTAACTCAAAAAATGGCTCTACTTATTGTCTTTAAAAAAAATTAAAATAAATACATGACAAGAATAAATAAACAAAAATAAACGACGATGAAAATACAAACAAAAAGTCCTACAGGAAAAGTAAAGAAACACATTAATCAAACTATCAAAACTGCAAAAAGAAAGATCAAACATGCAAAATGTAAATTGTGAATGAGAATAATGCGCAGTGGATGTCTGTGATGGGATTGTTTCAGGCGAATTTTCGCGATCGAATATCATGAACAATACCAACCTAACTACATATTCGAGGAAACTCAATTGTGTTTTTAGATGTGTTTTCGGGGCATCGATGGCATCAATTCGATTTCGAATTCGCCTCCGGACTTGAATTCAAGATCGAATTGATGCCATCGATGACTGAAAACACCAAAAAAGTTCGAAAAACACGATCCAGTTTCGTGTCATCCACTGTTGTCATGCGTAGGTTGGCAATGATTTTGTATAATGGAGCTGTTGCAAACTTTTGCTACAGGCTTATTAATAGTTGATTATGGGGTAATACCCTGTAAAAACAACGATTAGCGCACTAAAAATCACAAAATCCACTCCTAAACTCACAAAATGCTTTTAAACGCGAGACCGTAATGGCGGCCGAGGCCACGGTTTTCTTATGGCAATTGTGTGCTTCTTCTTCTTCTTGTGTGGTGTTGCGAGACTACATCCTGTAGATGACGCTGATTGAAGATAGGGAAACCCAATGCAAACCGCGGCCCCGGCCGCCATTACGGTCTCGCGTTTAAAAGCATTTTGCGAGTTTAGGAGTGGATTTCGTGATTTTTTAGTGCGCTAAGCGTTATTTTTACAGGGTATTACCCCATAATCAACTATTAATAAGCCTGTAGCAAAAGTTTGCAACAGATCCATTTCGTTGGATATATTCGTCGCGAAAATTTGCCTTTCGAATCAACTCGGTAAACATTTTCAGATGAAAGTACTTTGAACAGGGGGCCGAAATTCCAGTGAGTTGATTAGAGGAACGGAGAATTAGGATCAGTGGCGGAGAGTACAATTCGGCAACATGGCATGTAGTCTATTTAAACCTGTGCAAAATATCGATTCAATGGAGAATATTGTGAAACAAACATAAAACAGTCCACTATCACTTGCGTGGTTTAGAGAAACGACGAAGCATTAAAGCAATAAAATAATTGATGAAATGAATTAATCAAATATTTATACAATTTATACGAACAATTTTATTGGTAAACGAGAACGTTTGAAAAAAGGGTCGGTAAACTGATGCTACTGATTGGTGCGTAGAGAATCTCTAAATTCAACAATGGCTCATTTATCCGCAAAACACTTTCTATGAGAGGAAAACTACTAATTTCGCGGTTACAAGTTTTCTCTCCAGCGACTAGCGAGAGCCGCAGCATAAAACTCCTTCATTTCTTGACATATGCAATTCTATTGCACACATACATTGCTAACATATACATCAGAAATTGAAGGCGCTATATTACAGGGTACGCGGACAAAAGTAGGATATAAAAACAGGAAATACAGTGGCGCAACTAGGATATCTTCTATCTCTCCTACTTCCCCTTTAAATGGGTAAATTGACAAAGGATAATAAGAGGGGGGTTTACCCCTTTGTCCTTCCTTGTCTAAAATACATATATATTTTAATGGAGAATTACAGGAAAGAGAGAGAATTTTTCTTTGCAATACTGGGAAATAAATATACGTTTGTTTCCTGTTGTATATATTTTAATGGAGAGTTACAGGAAAGAGATCGAGAATTTTTCTTTGCAATACTGGGAAATAATTATACGTTTGTTTCCTGTTGTATATATTTTAATGGAGAATTACAAGAAAGAGATCGAGAATTTTTCTTCGCAGTACTGGGAAATAAAGATACGCTTGTTTCTGTTTGAACAGAATAGATCTTGTTAATAATTTAATGAGTCTATTGAAATTAAAAAATTAAAATTACAATGAATACGAAATGAAACAACCACGTCAGTTAGTCAAGGCTAGGAGTTAATTATTAATCAGCTATGTATAAAAAAAACAAAAAAAAAAAAAAAAAACAAAAAAAAAAAAACTGAAGCCGAAAAAACTGTTTAATTTAAAACCACAAGATGCATCGATGACTACCTTCTTGAATGTTTTCGAACAAGAGGTGCACTTGAAATCGTTTTCTTTCGCACCGATATCTTCCGAACTTTCTCTTCCTTCTGTGCTCTTTTTTCTTGAGCTACATTCTATACCTAAACACATTTTAAAATATACTATAATTTGTGCCGAAAACAACCCAAACCCATACTATCAAAATCTCACGATAATTTACATTTGTACACGGATGGGTGAGGACAAATAAGGGTGATTCCATTGTAACAGGACTATTTCGCTGACGCTGATAATGGAGAAGTTGCCAGGCAGGCAGTGGTGTAGCGTGCAATTTGGCAACGCTGTACTGTGTCCATTTAAACCAACGTAAAAGGTCAAATATGACGGTGTTCACCGAACACCCAAGAAATTCGATCTTTCTCATGGGTTTAAATGAACGAACTGCAGCGTTGCCAAATTGCACGCTACGCCACTGTTGCCAGGGTCTAAAGGGGTTCATTAAAAATCGGAATTTTTCGCCCACTGCTTGTTTTCGACGAAACTGTGGGGATCGATTGGGGTTACTATTAGTAGTGAATCCTGAAATTTTCGCGACCTAAAACCAATTTATAGAGGGAGGACGGGGGGGTCAAAGTTGAAACCTTCAAACTCAAATATCTCGCTAACGAATAAAGCTTTTGGAATGTGGTTTGCGCGAAAAAACGCGAAATAAAATTTCCTTTCTTTTGACTACCCACATGATCCACAAAATTTTAAACAAACACTTGCAATTTGCAATTTTTTGATTTTCAGGCTCAAAACTTTTTACAAATTTTGAAATTCTGAAAAAACGCATTCTTCGATATTGATCTTTATGAGATATGTTATTTTCTATAAAATTTGCTACAATTTAGTCCAAACCGCATGTTGGAGAAACTTTTCGTTTCTGAGTTATGAATTTTTAAAGTTTCAAAAATCGCAATTTTAGCGTTCTCAGTGATAGCGACGAAACCTAAAAAAAGAATTTCTCCGCTTCTAATCAACAAAACTTGATGAAAATTGGGATTTGGGGGTTCTGAAGGTCGTAAAATTCAATTCTGCTATCAGATTTGAAGAATTTTGAAATTTTGGATTTCAAAATTCTTCAAATCTGATAGCAGAATTGAATTTTACGACCTTCAGAACCCCCAAATCCCAATTTTCATCAAGTTTTGTTGATTAGAAGCGGAGAAATTCTTTTTTTAGGTTTCGTCGCTATCACTGAGAACGCTAAAATTGCGATTTTTGAAACTTTAAAAATTCATAACTCAGAAACGAAAAGTTTCTCCAACATGCGGTTTGGACTAAATTGTAGCAAATTTTATAGAAAATAACATATCTCATAAAGATCAATGAGTCGTTGTTGATCATTCGCGTGAAGCGGACGCGTTCCTTCGTCGCTCTCTCGAAAATTTTCATCGCAAATTTTTAATGAAAAATATCAATATGATATAAGTGCAAATTTTTAGCTCGTGTTATTGAACCCGCGATTCGCGAGCCGCGATCGTCGGTTACCTTGCCGCCGCGGAGTGCAGTGAAAACGCGTAAACAATAAACAATCGTTGATGTCATTCACGTCTGTGAGATGTAAGCATTCGACACTTTGCTACTATATTGAAGACAAATTTCACGGATGCGAAAAATGTTTACAAAAAGGCAGAATCGCTGCCTTGGTTAGATCACCCAACACGTTGCCAAGTAGAGCCACCATGTCGAAAGACGGCTTGCCTCAAACGTTGCCAAATAGTGCAAATAGTGCCGATACAGCAGCAAATAGTGCTTTCATTAGAAGTTCCCTTCTGTCGAGAACACCTCCGGGAACTCCGACTAAACTTATCAACAACGACCCCCGCAATGCTGCGAATAGTGCTGTGAATGATGATGAAATCATGGAAATTAATCCAAGTAATCAAAGCGAAACTAACGCGGTAAATGATCTTGACTTTTCGGTCATTTCTCAGAAATCAATAGATAGCGCAATGCAATGCTTAGCGGCTACAGCATCTATAAATGATCCGAACGCGATTTCAAACCGAGTCGATGGTTTGAAATCTACGATCAATGGCTTGATATCAGTTATTAAAAACGGACAAGAAGTCATAAAAAATCAAAGCTCGGTTAACTCTGATCTCAATAATAGACTTTTAGCCCTCGAGGCTAAAATGTCAGGTGATAAAACTAACAGTGGTGCCAGCTCCATAGGACTGCTATCACAATCATCTAAAGGGACACCAAGATCGCTCCGTAGGAACGTTCTGCCTCCAGCGCCCTCTACTAGGGTGCAAAATCGTTTCGAAGCCCTCTCTGACTCCGACGAGGACGTTTTCATTGACAAGGAAGCCCGAGTCATACTAAACCAGACCAAGAGGAAGCACAAGAAAGCAAGTCCAACAAGTCAACAAGAAGGAACGGACAAGAAAAAGGGGACACAAAACTCTCCAGTTAAAAAAAAGGTGAAGACAACTGACGTATCTGAAAGGACGGAAGACCCCAAGGAAACAGGAACGGAACCGGAAAAGAAGAAGAAGGTGTTAAAGCCGCCTCCAATTAAAGTAGTTTCAGCTAAATCTTTTGGTGAGATCCAACCTATTTTAAAATCAGTCGCGAAAGACGAAGACTGGCGGTGCCAGGCTCTTCGTAATGACATTTTTAAAATTAATCCTCTCACTGATGAGGCTCATAGAAAAATCTCTAAAGAATTGAATGAAAAAGGGTTTAAATTTTATTCATTCGAAAATAAAAACACTCGACCTTTAAGAGTCATGGTTAAGGGACTTCACCCCTCCATTCCTAGTGAGGAAATCATGGAAGACCTTATTAGTCAAGGCTTTAAAGTATTGAAAGTTGATAATGTAATTAAAAAAGAAAGAGTCAAAGGAAAAGGGGGTGAAATTTCTATTAAAGCCACTCACCTTCCGTACTATATCCTTACCTTTGATAGAGGAGAAGATAAAGACAAAATCTATAGTATTAAGGCTATTCTCAATCTCATAGTCAAAATTGAGGCCCTTAGAAAAAATCCGACCCTTGTCCCTCAGTGCCACCGGTGCCAGGGTTTTGGACACACGAGAGGGTTCTGTTTCAAGGACCCTAAATGTGTCAAATGCGCAGAGATTCATTGGAGCACCGAGTGCCCAAAGGGTAAGACTATTGACGAGCCCCTCTGCGCAAATTGCGGGGAAAAACACCCTGCGAGTTATCGAGGCTGCGTGGTTGCCAAAGAGGTGCACGAAATGCGCGCCAAAAATATCAAAAATAAGAAGATGACTAGACCAAGGGATACGATGAAAGAAAACAACACTGTCCCGCGATACAATGCACATCGTAAAGACGATGTACCTTACTCCAGTTTTTTCAAAAACACGGCTGTGCCGAAAACACAGCCGCCTCCACATACTTCGGAAACCTCCATTGAAAAGGCCTTAAGCCTTATCCTGGGGAAGCTCGATGTTTTAGAAAATAGCAATGCTTTTCTGAAAAGCCGTTTGGCTGCTCTCGAAAACGCCGTTGCTCCAAAATTACCCGCTGGTGTCCAGAGATCTGGCACCGCCGCGGCCACCGCTCGTTCTTAAGTCATGGGCGACGAGATGAGAATTGTCGCTTGGAACTGTAACGGCTTGTTACGTCATAAGAACGATGTACAGGCTTTCCTCAGTAACGAGAAAATTGACGTGCTTCTCTTTTCTGAAACACACTTTACGAGTGAATCATATTTCCGCATCCCGGGTTATAGTTTTTATCACGCTTCGCATCCTTCCGATAATTCGCGGGGGGGAGCAGGCTTGCTGGTGAGGACCAATATCACTCACCACCTAGAATTTCAGCGAATTACTGAAAGCATTCAGTCAGTTTGCGTCTCAGTCAAAACAGACATAGGCGAGCTAAAATTTGCGGGAGTCTATTGCCCCCCTAAACATCAAATTAAATTTGATGAATATTCCGAGTTTCTCCGGTCCCTTGGGGATAGATTTATTGTAGGCGGAGACTGGAATGCCAAACACTCTCGCTGGGGTTCGAGACTAGATAGCACAAAAGGAAGAGAACTAGAGAGAGCAGGAAGAGAATTGGGCTGTGACTTTCCATCTTGCGGGACTCCGACTTATTGGCCCTCAGATCCGAATAAAACACCAGATGTTATTGACTTTTTCATCTCTAAAAATGTCGCATTGAACAGCATTGAGGCTGGCGCTATTGTCGACTTAGCCTCAGATCATATTCCAATCACACTATTATTAAGTATGACAGCGATTAAAAAATCGGTAACCATTCTTTTACGAATAAAAATACCGATTGGAAGAAATTCAGGGGAATTCTGGGGAGTATGATTGAATTAGGGGCACCCATAAACTCCACTGAAGTACTAGATAAAGAAGCAGAAATTTTCGCTGCAAATGTGAAGAGTGCGGCTCAAATAGCGACTCCCACAGTCAAGATGGTGAGTCACAGCTTTAGGATGCCTAATGATATTTTGGACATGATAAAAGAGAGGAGAAAAGCCAGAAACAAGTGGCATATGACTCGACATCCGGATGACAAGTCCAATTTTAACAGACTGTCTAATCAGCTAAAACGTCGGCTTGCCGTGATGCGCAACGAAAGGACCGAGAGATACCTTAGTGGACTTTCGGCTGATCGGAATACAGATTATTCATTATGGAAAGCTATCAAATACCTCAAAAAACCATCCAGCCACTCACCCCCTCTCAAAATGGCGGATAATCGCTGGGCTAAAAGTCCAGATGAAAAAGCAAATGTCTTTTGTGAACATTTAGCCACAGTTTTTATTCCAAACCCTCCTGAAGGGCCGGAACAACTGAACATCGAGGAGGAATTTGAAAAATCAAATCCCTTAGAGTCTGTTAAAATTGAAACTTTTTCTCCGGACGAAGTCAAAAACGAAATTAAATATCGTGTCAGGGTAAAAAAAGCGCCAGGGCTCGATGGTATCACCGGTGGTATTCTGAAAGAGCTTCCGGTTCGAGGAATAATGAAATTGGTCCAGATTTATAATGCTGTCACGCGACTTGAGCACATTCCTTCAGCCTGGAAGCAAGCTGAAGTAATAATGATACACAAAGCTGGGAAGCCGCCTAACGAAGCGTCCTCCTATAGGCCTATCTCATTGCTCTCTAGTATTGGGAAATTATTTGAAAGACTATATGTGAAACGTTTAAAAAAAATCGTTGAGGAGCGAAAAATTATTCCGGATCATCAGTTTGGTTTCAGAACTCAACACTCGACCATTGAGCAAGTGCATCGACTGACTGAGGTCATTGAAGAGACATTAGAAAATAAAATGGTCTGCTCTGCTGTTTTTCTCGATGTAGCAAATGCTTTTGATAGAGTTTGGCACGAAGGGTTGTTGCTCAAACTGTACAGGCTTTTGCCAATAAACCATTACCGTCTTTTGAAGTCCTATTTGCAAAATAGGTCATTCAGAGTGCGATTTGACGGTGCTTTTTCTGTTTTCAGAGAAATCAAAGCAGGAGTCCCACAAGGCAGTGTTTTGGGACCAATTCTATTTAATATTTATACCAGTGATGTTCCTCAGACTCGTGGGACTCGCTTAATGAAATTCGCTGATGATACAGCCTATGGGGCCAAAGGTCGTGATCTGTATCTCGCAAATAGAAAGCTGCAAACGGCACTTAACAGATATTCTAGGTGGTACAGAAGGTGGCGATTTGCCCTTAACCGCCAGAAATCTGTGCATATCATATTCACAAACAGGGCTGTAGGTTACATGCCAATATTCTTAGGTCCCAATCCTGTTCCTTATTCAGACACGGCGAAGTATCTTGGCCTGACTCTGGACACCAAATTAAGGTGGAGAGCTCATGTCAAGAAAAAACGGGCTGAGCTTGGTCTGAAATATAGGAAAATGTACTGGCTGTTAAGGCCTGACTCAAAACTATCCGTTGATAATAAGGTCCTACTCTATAAACAGGTATTGAGACCAGTATGGGCGTACGGTTCCCAGCTTTGGGGGTGCACCGCAAATAGTAACCTGAGGCCTATTCAAACCTTCCAGAATATGGTCCTAAGGAAAATTGTTGGGGCACCCTGGTATGTCAGAAATTCTGACATACACAGGGATCTAGGCGTCGATGACGTCAGAACCCACATTAAAAAAATAGCTGAGAGGTACGAAGCTCGGCTACACTCTCACCCGAACATAGAAGCTATTCGCCTTCTGGACAATAGCAATGTCCTGAGAAGGCTCAAACGGCGCAAGCCTTTTGAGCTGGCCTCGGATTATTATCATAAAATCTGAGGGACGGGGTCGACCTTTTTCTCCTTTTTTCCCTCCTCCGCTCAGAATTGTCTTTACCTTCACTTCACTTTCCTCCATCTTTTCATCCCTTCATTCCATATCATCATCGTCATCATTATCGTCATCATCATTTTTATCTCTCGTTCGTTTTTTTTTTCAGGAACATAAAACGAAGGAAAATTTTACTATATCCATAAATATTTACAAAAAATCATACTGTAATTATTTTATACTATTTATCATAAGAAAAAAACAATTATTGTACTCATGTTGTATAGTCGTGTTAATAAACTTGTATAAAAAAAAAAAAAAAAAAAAATAAAGATCAATATCGAAGAATGCGTTTTTTCAGAATTTCAAAATTTGTAAAAAGTTTTGAGCCTGAAAATCAAAAAATTGCAAATTGCAAGTGTTTGTTTAAAATTTTGTGGATCATGTGGGTAGTCAAAAGAAAGGAAATTTTATTTCGCGTTTTTTCGCGCAAACCACATTCCAAAAGCTTTATTCGTTAGCGAGATATTTGAGTTTGAAGGTTTCAACTTTGACCCCCCGTCCTCCCTCTATAAATTGGTTTTAGGTCGCGAAAATTTCAGGATTCACTACTAATAGTAACCCCAATCGATCCCCACAGTTTCGTCGAAAACAAGCAGTGGGCGAAAAATTCCGATTTTTAATGAACCCCTTTTTGTTCTTTAGCAAGCTTAAATGAAAGCCTTTGGCGAACTGTAAACAGGGATGCTTTTCGGTACCTATATCTAGGTTTCATAGTTCCGGAGATGCAATTTTGGTCCAAAATACATTGTTTTATATTCCACGTTATAACTTCACAGCACACACGCTTTTTTGACAACTTTACACGAGCGTATCTCCAAATCACACACTCTGCACACTCCAGGACTCAAGCTCGACTATACGGTACTGAAAAAAATAATTCCTAAATTCTAGTAATATTACCAGAAGCACAACGAGAAAGTCTATAGTGCTTTGATCAGAAAATTCTGGAGTTAGTACTAGAATATGGTTATAAAACTAGAATTTCCTCAATATTTTCAAGAACTATGGTAGAGAAACACTAGAATTCTGGTAATTGGAACATTCCTTCCATCGGTTCACATATCGCCATGTTTCAGGAAATCTTTTTTTTTTTTTTTTTTTTTAGGGGGGACTGCAATCTTTGCCACGGACCAACGTGCGCCAACGGCCCTTAGGATGTAAACAAATTTACAAAATCGCATCCAATACTGGTGCCCATGATTTCACTTGTCTTAAGGTGATTCCAGGCGAAACTTTTCCAGATTTCAATCCGCTGGATAGCGCCACTAGTCGCTTTTTGGAAAAGTCGTGTTTTTGACGTTTTAAACTGAAACCATAAATGAAACGCAAAATCCAATAACGTCAGCACCTGCAAAAAAAAAGAGTATGGATTTTTTGAGCCCAAAATGAGCGAAATTGGTTTAAAATTAAAGCCGTAAATTATGAAATTCGTTTCGCCATAAGCTTAGTGAGTGAGAGTGAGCGCGAGTGATGATACGAGTACGTCTACCTGCCTCACTCGCACTCATTGCGGCTTACGGGAAGTTTCGTTTTTCATAATTTCCGGCTTTATTTTTGAGTGTTTCAGCCTGAAACTTTCAGGGTATCTTCCTGAAGTATGCTCTCGCAGGTGCTAACGTTTCTCAAATTTGTGTTTTTAGCGTGAATTCGTCAAATTTAGCAAAAAGCTGTTGACTTTTTGAGCAGCGCGACGTGGTGTCCATAGTTGAAACTAATCGACCATGGAATCACCTTAAATCTACAGGGTGTGTAACAAAAAAGGATCAGGGGTGAATCTTTCGAAAAACGCTGAAACATGTATTCGCTTATATTAGGAGGGGGACATCTTTTTGGGGGGTTTCACCTTCGGCACCCCCAATGGGGACATGGGGCGGGGGGCACCACCCCCCTAAATTGCATATTTCAAATGGGGACCCCACATTTTGATTACAGATTCAGAAAGAATACAAAATTCTAAGACTTTTAACTCAAACCGCAACTAAACCGTCGATATCGAACCTCAATGTTCGATATCGACCAATTTCCAAAAAATCAGAACTTCTCCAAAAAAGGTCCGATTTTAAAAAAACGAAGTGCCTAAAGTACTCTCCAGAACGAGTAATTTTCAAATAAATTTACACCTTTTGCATAAAATTTACACTGTTGCCATTTTGGGGCTTCTAAATTTTTTTCAAAATTATCAAACATTTTTACTAAAACTATTTTCTCGAAAAACAATCCAAATCCACAATTTTGGCTCCAAAATTGTCCAATGAGGGTTAATGTGTACTGAAATACGCTCAAAAGCTCTCAAAATTCTCGCATCATTAATTAAAACAACAAATTTTGGCTCAAAAAAGATTAAATTTCAGAATTTGATCACATCATTTGTTTAGGATTTTTTGAGACTTTTGACGATTTGATAGCGTATTTTAGCACACAATAACCCTCATTGGACAATTTCGGAGCCAATATTGTGAATGAAAATCGTTTTTCGAGAAAACAGCGTAGTAAAAATGTTCAATAATTTGAAAAAAATTTAGAAGCCCCAAAATGGCAACAGTGTAAATTTTATGCAAAAAATGTATATTTATTGGAAAATCACTCCTTCTGAAGAGTACTTTTAGGCACTTAATTTTTTAAAATCTTACCTTTTTTGGAGAAGTTCTGATTTTTTGGAAATCGGTCGATATCGAACTTTGAGGTTCGATACATCGAAGACGAAAATCGATATTGACTTACGGTTTGTGTTAAAAGGCTTAGAATTTTGTATTCTTTCCGAATCTGTAATAAAAATGTGGGGTCTCCATTTGAAATATGTAATTTAGGGGGGGTGTCCCCCGCCCCAGGCCCCCATGGGGGACGCCGAAGGTGAAAACCCCCCAAAAAGATGTCCCAGCTTCCAAATAAGCGGATGCGTGTCTCAGCGTTTTTCGAAAATCGAAGCCGTTTCGGAAATATTCGCCCCTGATCCTTTTTTGTTTCTTACCCTGTATAAGTTACATTCAAGGACTCGACTTGTAACACGTGACCAGCATCTGCAATCTGCATGCTTTCTGTCGTAATTTTTTTGAAACTCAAGTTTATTCTATCCTCTTCAGATTGCATGAGCGTAGAAGCGCGGGATTTTTCGAAACAATCCTTTACTCATAAAAAGTTAAATGTATATTATTTCCACGTGTTTTGCTCATGATTTTAAAACCGGATAACTTTTTTAAAACTCGACCTCAAAGAAACGTGTAAGACAGTAGCGGCTCGCGTACTTTGGCAACCATGTATTTTTTCCCATTTGAACCTATACAGGCAAAAGTATCGATTGATCAGGGATTTAGTGAATCCCCTGAGACCGATTATTTTATATAGGTTTAAATGGAGAGGACCCGTTGATGCACATTGCACGAACCGCCACTGGTTAAAGAACTGGAGCGTTCAAAAAGTAAGTTCACCCCCCCCCCTCTAAAATCCACAAAAAATGACCAAATGGGTCTGTTGCGTACTTTGGCTACATCAATATGACACATTGTTTCTAACGAAAAATTGGGCGAAAATAACGATGCGCACATTAGTAACTTACAAAATCCACTCATTAACTCAGAAAGTACCTTCCATTTCAAACAACCCGCGCTACACTAGACACTATGTCACCGACTTATAACTACACAGATGGAACCATATCGTTTATGTAAACATGAACATCAGAACTTACAAACATTGGAATGTTTCGTTTAGATGCGTACAATTTCTTATATTATTTTGTAATCTTATAGATAAACCGAAAAGACCAGACAGCAAATGCAGCTTATATTTCACGTATTAAAAAAAAAAATTCCATCATTTTGTAGTTACGATGTTGTTTACTCATGCACGGTGGTTCCGTCTATGTAGTAGTATACCGGTGCAAATAGTGTCTAGTGTAGCGCGGGCTGTTTGAAATTGAAGTGATTTCCTGAGTTAATGAGTGGATATTGAATGTTTTTAATGTGCGCATCATTATTTTTGCCAAATTTTACATAAGAATCGAGGTTCTATATTGTTGTAGCAAAAGTATGCAATAGACCCATTGACCCAACTTTGGACGAAAATCTTCGTTAGGATATACTGAATCCAACTAATTAAAGGTTAGAACAATCGGACAAAATGCGGGACTTGCGCGCACCTATATATTTCAGCCCACTAGCGCAACCAGGATATCTTCCATCTCTCTCATTTCCCATTTGAATGTATGAGTAGGAAAAGGACAGAAGGAGGGGGTTTTATCCCCTTGATGTTCATCCTTGTCTAACATCCGTTTCCTAATGGAGAAAAGAGAGAGATGGAGAAACTCTCGGTGCGCTACTGTTTCAGCCGATGATTTGGACTTACCCGCAGGAGATACACACACCCTAAACTGATAATAAGATAACTGTGAGTGCAAACCGTATGATAACATGGAAGATTCATTGATAATAGTTTCTACGGATCATGGGATCCGAAAAACAACCAGTGTATTTTCGGACGTTTTCGTGTGTTTATCATGGAGTTGTTACCGCTTAAAAGTGAATCGGATTGTGAAATGCATGCAGTTATCCTCTTTTTTACCTTTTTTTGTGCAAAAGGTAAAAACTGCAAAGAAGTGCATCGCGCATTGATGCCCGTTTACGGTGAAAATAGTATGGCAAATGGTGCAACGGTGGGTTGAACAGTTCAAAAAAGGTCTTAGGGATATTTAAGATTTGCTGCGCTCGTCGGCAGTGGCGTAAATAAGGATCGAGCGCCCGCCCGCGAACTGGTGAGCTGCGCCCCCCCCCCCCCCCCCCTTCAAAAAAAATTCTATATATACTATACTTTTTAATTTTTATTGTTCTAGAACAAATAAAATTAATGTAAGTAAATAAAGGGAGCTTGCTTTATTTATTTACTCATTACATGCATAAGTAATAAAACGAAATTTATCTTCTGCTGAATGAAAAAATAAAGAGGGGTTTATCCGGGCCGGGGGGTGGGGGTCAGTGGTGGTTTAAAGTTAAGTGAATGATCATATAAGAAGTGTCAAGAACCATAGAAATTTCTATAGAAATATAGACTCTCATTTATCCTTTCTTCAGTTTCTTATTTATGTATGTTGTTAAGCGTATGTACCTTTTGGTGTTGTTGCGCCCCCCAAGGCGCCCTCTCAAGACGTGGCGCCCGCCCTCGCCGCGGGCCCTGCGGGTCCGTTATTTACGCCACTGCTCATCGGGTCAGCCAAGTGACAACCACCAACGATGATGCAGTTAAATCCATGAAAAGTGTGTTTTTAATTTGTCATTATATGTGTGAGCATTCAGAGAGAAGCTTTCCGAATTGGCGCGCTACTTCAAATCCGGCAGAGGTGGCGGACGGGAGCGACCCGCGCAGGCGCTGCTGCGTGTATCCGCGACCCGAGTGCGATCGCATTTTGTCCGATGGTTCTGAACTTTAGATAGCTGAATTCAGCATATCCTATAACAAAGATGTTCGTCTTAAGTTGGGTCGATTTGGTCAATTATTGTGGATTTTAGAGGGGGGGGGTGAACTTACTTATTGAACGCTCCGTGTATAATGGAAGAATGATATACGTATTGTTAACGAAGATTCGAAATCAAAATCCAAAAATCTGAATGCAAACTTTTCAATTTTTATGGGAGCTTGAATCATTACACAATGGGTCTGTTGCGTACTTTTGCTACATCAATATAACTCATTGTTTCTAACGTAAAATTTGGCGAAAATAACGATGCGCACATTAAAAACTTTCAAAATCCACTCATTAACTCAGAAAATACCTTCCATTCAAACAACCCACGCTACACTAGACCCTATATCACCGACGTATAACTACATAGATGGAACCATCTCGTTTATGTAAACATGAACAGAACTTACAAACATTGAAATGTCTCGTTTAGATATGCGTACATTTCTTGTATTATCTTGTAATCTTTGATAAACCGAAAAGACCAGACAGCAAATGCAGCCAATAGCTTATGTATTTAGAAGGGAATTCCATCATTTTGTGGTTACGATGTTGTTTACTTATGCACGTTGATTCCGTCTATGTAATACTATACCGGTGCAAATAGTGTCTAGTGCGTAGCGCGGGCTGTCTGAAATTGAAGTGATTTCCTGAGTTATTGAGTTGATTTTGAACGTTTTTTATGTGCGCATCGTTATTTTCGCTAAATTTTACATAAGAATCGAGGTTCTATATTGTTGTATCAAAAGTATGCAACAGACCCATTTCGAGCTTAAACCACTGATACTTGCATAAACATTCGAAATAATAAAGAGATAATCGAATTCTAAGTATAAAGGATGGCGTGAAAGTCAGGAGAATGCCCCATTATCTATTCGTCCTTTTTCAACTCACGCGTTCAAATGGGCAAAGAGTGAGGAAGACAAATTCCTGGATTCACGACTTGCTATCTACTCGCTAGAAATAAGTTTTTACATAAGGAAGCATAACACTCACACAGTAAATCGTTCAGTAGACCAGCAAACCTAACTATTCCTACATTATAACTACATTCTAAAGCTAAAATACGTTCAGAGACAAACCCAAACCCAGCGCAAAGCTTGCGTCCGGTGTGGTTTTTTCCTGCTCAAAGGTGCGGACACATTGAATCAACATGGGCTCGATCCTCGATCAGGTTGGCGAAAAGTAAGACTTGACTTGAACTAGCATCACAGAATAATACAATCAGAACGGAAACTCTGTCGGATTTTGAAGCAAATTCATTTCGCGTCCACCATGTTGGGATATAGGATGTTTACATCTGGATTCGCGCGCGAAATAAAAAATATAGGACATGATCCGCGAAATTTTCATTCGGAAATGCCATTAGAATAAAAGTGAGGCTGGAAACTTATGATTTCTTTCCAGAATTTACAGAAATAAATGAGTTTCAACACAAATCACGCACGTCCGCCATGTTGGGATATAGGACCACGGCGTTGCCTATTGGTGCCGTTGAATTCCAAACTTGCTTCCATTGGCTCTTATGGGAATTTCCGTTCTGATTGTATTATTCTGTGCTAGCATAACCTCACTCTTTACTCACCAAACGGCATAACCCTCAAATCAAGCTGAAGTGTAGTTCAAAGCCTTCGTACACGCTCAAAAGGATTTGATCAATCTGCAAGGATTGCCAACCTAACACTTCCGAAATTCAAACATCGACTGGACCAAAACACCTCCAAAACGGGTTTTATTGGTTTTGTTGACTGAAATTGGTGAGCAGATGACGCATCATCCATCGTCAAACTACTCTGCAGTTGTTTGACGAAAGGGAACATCAACTAAACATGCAACAGTTGGCTCACCTGCTATTTGTGGTTGATTTTCCGTCTGCCTGGCACTATATCACCGGGTAGAGCGAGGGGGGGGGGGGGGGGGGGTGACGTATAGCTGGCGCAGCTGAAGCGCGGGCGTTCAAATCTACATGCTTTCATATGGCGAAAGGACCATTTTTCAAGTGCGAATTATTATAAACAATGTACGACAGTGAAACTAGATTTTTATTTATGAGAGACCACGAGGAAGGTTTCAAGCTTTGAGAAGACCAGTCCAATCACACTTCAATTTCTTATTCCTATATATTCTGGCGGTTAGTGAAAATCCCTCTTATGGTAATGGTGGGTATGTAATATTCAATGCATTCTACCCAATTTTCTAAAAGTGACCGAAAATAGAAAAAGCAAATTTGCGTACGATTGCATTGGTTTTCTCAAAGCTTGAAACCTTCCTCGTTACTTCTTATTAATTTAAACCAAGTTTCACTGTCGTAATTTGTTTATAATTCGTACTTAAAAAAGGGTCTTTTCCCCATGAGAAAGCGAGTAGATTTGAACGCCCGCTCTTCAGCTGCGCCAGCTATACGTCACGAGCGGAGGTTGCGCAGATCGTACCAAAACTCGTCCACCGGGTTGACTGACCTGTGTAGTTAGATCATGGGTTGAACTAACACTAGTTCCAACTTAATCAGGACCCTCACAACGGTCACCTACAGAACTGTTGAGTGATGAACCTCTCTTTTTTTTGTTTTTTGTTTTTTTTTTTAAATCAAAAAGTGGCATCTCATTTAAAAATTACCTACATATTTGGCTTTAGCTCAATACTATGGTTCAATAAAGCCAAATTATCAGCTTGACATTTGTTTTGATGCAAAATATCCTCCTAGCCCCGATAAATCCTTAGAAAGGTAAGCTTTGTAGTCCTGCGTTTATAGGTACAACTTAAAACCCCTTATGGACCAAGTCCGAATATATTCGCTCCTATAGACTATTGTACATTGTTCCAGTATCAGGATACCGAAAAAACACGATTCTCGATGTAGTATAAAAAAAATGAGATTTCGTGTGGTTCCTTCAATCCGTCGTATATGCAATTCCAACTCCCCCGAGTACGAACAGTCAACTACCTTCCCCAGTACAAACGGAAAAGTGACGTTCGTATGAACTAACCTGGTCTTTAAAGGGTTAACTCTAGCTAAAATTAATCCAAATGAATACTTACTTGGAGTCAGTAGTTTGTGCGCGACGCGATGGTGAACCAACAAACTCCCTTTCATCTTGAAACCCTTGTTGCAATACTGACAATGATACGTTTTCTTGTTGAGCTTAGCCAACGGTGCGCCCTGTTTATGGACGAGTTGTTGATGCATTCTGAGAATCCCCGCGTCTGGGAAAGCGAAATTACACGAATCGCACTTGTGAGATCCTCCCGGAGATCGCGATGCGTCTGTCGATTCCATTTTGATGAACTCCTCGATTTGGTAAGGGCTCGAAGAATCGTTGAAATCAGCGAAGCGAGATTTCGATTCGTCGAGCGTACGATCAATACGATCAGAATACGAGGAAGCCTCGTGATCGTTAATCCCAATCGTATTCGAGCCGAGGATAACAGGATCGTCCGTTTCTGTTTTCGATATCAATCGAATTGATTCTGATTGAAGCAACTGCGGTTCTTGCGTCATCAAGTCTTGTACCACAATGTAAAGTTTTGGCGCGATATCGCCCTCCGTGACTTTCTTTTGGTCGACGACAAAATTCACGTTCCTCGAAGACTCTTCTTGAGGACCAGATAAGAAACCGGATTCGATGATCGTTGGAGACTCGTCCTCTGGTGTGTCGATCACTAAAGAATCGCCCGCTTTGAAGCTTTGGATCGATGCACCATCGATCATTGGAATGAGATTAAGATTTGTTAAGTTTAAAACTACATCAGAGGAGCTCCCGGAGGATTGATGCGGACTTGTTTGATTGAATTGAGGAGGATTGTTTACGTCCGCATTACTGCTACTCTCTGTCCTGAAAATTATACTAGACGAGCTTCCATTCAAGTCTTCATTATTGCAACTCAAATTTGCTTGATTCGTTTGGCCTAGACTTAAAACTACGTTTGAGGAATCTTCGAGTGATTTATCTAACATGCTTTTACATGCTACGTCATTGGCTATGGTGCTCTGTTTTGTGAATTGATCACAAACCACACTTTGATCATTCCCATTGGCATTTTTTAGTTTTTCAGAGCTTAAAAACTGAGCTTCAGAGACCTGATTAGGATTGCTAAAAAAAATATTTCCATTGTTTACGCTGGTTCCGTTCTCAAGGTTGTTTACGGCTCCTACAACGACGTTTGTTCGATTTTCAGACTGTTTCACCAGAGAAGAAACATTTTGTTCTGCGGCCTCGCCGGAATTCAGTGATTTGCACATGTTTTTTGACAGGACGTTGAGCGTCACAGCCTCGTTTCTCGTTTTGTCCGCGAGATGCCGCTCCCTCTGCAACAAGTGAGAATAGAGGTGTATGGTGTACTTATCCAAACCGGTCACCGACTCGGAGCAAATCGGACACTGAATGTGTTTGACGGTGACTTTCGTGAGCTCGAGGCAGAGCAAATCGAGGGACGCGTAAGCCGTTCTCATGCACAAGGGGCATAGATACATCTGAAACAAGAAGAAAAGTGCAGCGGTTTAAGTTTGAATTCGCAGAGCGGAAAACTGGAAGCAAGAGGAGGGACGGTGTTGCCAGATTGGGGTGAAAAAGCCGTACGTTTTACATTGATTTAAATGGGGACGATACGGGTTTTTACACTTGATCTGGCAACACTGAGGAAGGACGGAGCTAGCTAGTAGTCCTGCAACGTTGCATATGTTCCTCTAAACAACCATTGGCGGATAGAGGGGGAGCGAATGGGGTGATCCCCCCCCCCCATCGTTGGGCCCCAAAAAGTGGGAAAAGAGGGGAGAGGATGGGGAAAAGCAAGAGCGAAAACAAGAAAAGGGGCTCATTCAAGGGGCAAAAATCCAAAATTCGCCCCCCCCCGTTCGCGAGAGCTGGATCTACCACTGTAAACAACACAAGATATGTTCCTCTATGTTTCCTCTAATCTAGGCAAAGCTTTTTTTAAAATCCAATCCACTGGATAGCGCCACTATAGTTACTTTTGGAGGAAGTGGACTCCTCTAAGTTTTTGACATTTAAAATCGAAAACAAAACATTGAACAAAAAAAAACGAAAAATCCAAGAACGTTGGCACTTGCGGGATTTTTTGAGCCCAAAATGAGAACAATTTGCCAGGAATCTCCCATGATACCTGCGTTGAACCGTCATTACGAACTTGACGTTTTAGCAGTTATGTGAGTTAATTTTTCAATTTTAGACTTTTTTAATGCGATTTTCGTGATTTTCGCTGGTTTTTACATCAGCGATTGGACTATTCATTTGCCCACAGCAAAAGTTTGCAAGAGCCCCATGGTTGAGAATTAAAGCCGTGTCATATCATAAATTCATTTCGCTAAAAGCTTAGTGAATGCGAGTGAGTGTGAGTGATACTATGAGTCCGTCTAGTCATTTGCACTCATCGAGGCTTATGGGACTTCTTGTATTTTCGGTATCCCAGCTTCATTATTGAGTATTTCAGCTTGGAACTTTCAGGGAATCTCCCTGAAGTATGCTCGAAAGTGCCAACGTTCTTCTTTGTGCTTTTTTGCGTTTATTCATCAATTTTGTCCATAAACTGTGGACTTTTAAACAGCAAGCGCGGCCGCCGGCTCGACAATGATGCCTCTGTTTGACACGAATCTACACTAGAATCACCTTAAGCCCAGCCCAAGGGGAGGTCTAAAACGACGAACCAGTTTATTTTTTTTTTTTTTTTTTTTTTTTTTCTAAATTAAATTTTGGAACTTCCAGTCACATAAGGTACTGATATAATGTTTATTTAGGATCATATTGGTCCAATTTTTTGTATACCTCGCTAGAAAACAACTAAAAACTCTTACAAGGGAAGGCTCAGAAGTCGCCGCCTCCGATTTTGAAAACAAATTGCAACTAAAATGGTAAAACCTTTATGCGTAAAAAAAAACTATTAACCCGTGTTCCAAAAATGGGTTGGCCCAAAAAGGGTTCCTAAAGGGTTCCCAGGAATCCCTTTTGAAAGTTGCCGAAATCCGAAACCGCCCCTTTCGACCGGCCCTTGTTCTCAGCTTTCGTACAACTTTTAAAAAATCCAGAGCTTTAAAGCAATGCCCCATTGGGAAAAAGTAGCAAAGGGGAAAATATTTTACCCCTTTTGCTACTTTTTGCCCAAAGGGTTTTCAGGAATCGAAAGGCCAAAGGCGCTCTTCTGGAAAAAAAGCCTTCCCCTTGTTTTTTGTCAAATTGAAGGGGCCCGTCACAAAAAATTTATATTTTTTTTTTTAAATCTTCATATTTTCGAAGAATAGCCTAACATATCCAGACTTGGATACATATAGTGAAAAATTGTCTGAAAAAATTTAGTAAGATGTACTAAATTACTTAGAATAGTTTAAGTTCAAAAAAGAAGAAAAATTCAGCTTCTACGGTGAAAACCCGTTCGGGCCTTTTCATACACCCCTCCCCCCCTAATTGATACCATACGTTGCTCAAACACTTTGGACTCACACGGATTAACCCTCTAAGGACCAGGTTCTTTCAAAAGAACGCCACTCCTCCGTTTAGATATATGGAAGGTAGTTAACTGTTCGTACGTGGGGGAGTTGAAATTGCCTATACGACGAATTGAAGGCGCCCGCCGATAACTTATCTTGAAAGTGCCTTCACCGATAATCGCGGTTTGGAATCATGAGACTGGAATAATGTGAGTTAGACTAGAGGAGAGTGACGAGTATGCTCGGGCTAGGTCCTTAAAGGGTTAAAAGCATCAAAAATATCGAACTATTTAGGAACCGCGGATGGCGCTGGTAGGTGACCTTTTGTATGGGTTCAAATGGACAAACTGCTACGTTGCCGGTTAACGCGCTTCGTCACTGGAGAAGCAATGCAGGTCGATATTTAACCCTTTCACTACCAATTTCAGGTTACCAGAAGGAATCAAAGCTATAAATTGCTTAAAAGTAGGTGGTTAACTATTCCTACTCCGTGGTGTTCATGTTGCCGATCCCGGTAATTGAAGGCACTCGATGAGACACATTTTGCAATCATTATTGACCATTTGGAATAGTTTTCATTGTCGATGAGAGATTGAGCAACTGAAACAAATGACGCGGGCGTGGTATTGAAAGGGTTGAACCTGCACTTAAGCGCTGTTTTGGGCCAGTCGTACAACCTAGGTTCCATATTTTTACTTGTGGTGGTTGATTATCATGTAAAATGTCAAGAGAATTACGATGGTTGAAACTCTTTCCCAATCTGTTAAGTGTATATTGACCAAGATTTTAAGCCATATTTTGCTGCATCATTCCGATGGCAATTTGTTTATTTTTCACTTAAATTCATAGTATTGGGATTTGTTTTGCTATGCTGCATCAAAATTTACTACTTTCGCAATTCTGTTTTTGAAATAGTATGACTTTTTTATGAACATTTAAACGGCAATTCCTTTCAATAATGAAGCAGCACTTCTCCAGCAATAGAGTGTTGCACGTTTACTCAGTTTCAAGCATTGAAAACACATTTCAAGCACAGGAAAAGCATTGTTGCCAAATATCACGAGTTACCACTATAGTCAAGCGTAGTTTATGATTTATTATCGAAATTTTATTACTGTGTTTTGGTTTTAAAACTGTTGTTGGTTGTTTGTAACGTTCAGGGATAGATGAAAACAAAAATAAACAAAAAATTGTGTCTGAGAAGAAAAAAGTGAACCAAATCGTTATGCCACTCAAGGTGGAAACAGTGGCATCGCGTGCAATTTGGCAACAATTTATTCTATCCATTTAAACTCATGTAAAATATCGAATTCAGGGGGTGCACAGGTGCACAAGGAAAATCGATTTATTTAATGAGTTTAAACAGAGCAGTTGCATTGTTGCCAGATGGCTCGCGACGCCACTACTGGGTGGAAAGCAGGAAATTATTTTCCAGCAAACACGTTCAGTCAGCTTAATGTAATGTGTGCTGTCGGTGTTTCTGACATGAATTTGCCATTTAGATCCGATAATTTTTTCATATCTTTTTTTTCGGAAAAACTGTCATAAAATATATTGCCTGGACGCGTGAGCCAGAGACTGCAGTTCAGGCGTTGTAAACAAGTAGGAATTTCGTTAATAAATCGATTGATCTCGATGTGAATCGAGTAAATAAATTTCATCGTTCGTCAATGATCTATCGCTTTCTCTCTTCAAACCTAAGCACAGTTATCGATTGTTAGGAGGTTCGATTAAACCCCCTTCCCCTTCTTATAATTGATCCTCCTTCTGAAGTGTAATTGAGGAGTATATCGATACGGACACTGAAAAAACAAAACAAAAAACAAAAAACAAAAAAAAAGATGATTTAACAAGTATTCTAATGATAAAAATCGTGGCCGCAAAATTAATTTGATGATCAGAAAAAACGAAACTTAGAATCAACAAAACAGAATTGTTGAACTAACAACACAATAATTTAAATTTTAAAAAATGTGAATTTCACACTAACCAATTTGTTGATCTAGATCAATATATTGTCCGTTTAACAATGATGTTTTGTTAATTTAGCATCCCGTTTCGTTAAAGTAAACAACCCATTTTGCGATCACGAATTTAAAAAATTTGAATTGTGAAATTATAATTTTTATTTTTTCATATTTTTTTTTCCCTTTTCTTTTTTTCAGTGTATGGTTTGCCTCAAAATATGGACCCACAATCTATTTACTCTTAAGTCATCTCACAATCTGGCAAAAGAAGCAAGTTACCTTAAATGATGGGAAATCAGCGGTGTCTTGTTGGAAATACTCATTAATCACATTTTATTATTAATTTAGTGATTTGCTAACAAAAAATAAATGAAAAGAATGAACAGCTAAAAAAGTAAATAAATAAATAGATAGATTCACACTTCACTTCACTGTGCATCATTTTACATCGACCATCAACTGAGGCAAGTATGTGCGTCGGAATGGACCCGCGCTCATCGGCGTGGAAATCTAAAAATAGTCCGAACCGGACTGCGAGTCGCAGAGCACCAAGTCCGCGGATACACTGCAAGAATGCGCAGTCGCGCTTTCATCTGAACGAAAGAAAAGTCAAAAATATACCCACTTCCTCTGTCATTCTCAATACGGCAAGTAAACCCGAAACATTTATCCATGTAACTTAAGCATCTCTGACATTTCAACCACGGAAAGAGGGGAAAAGAGCGGCAGGTCAAAAATTGGTTAGGGAGTTCTTCTCAATTGAACTCATGCAAAAGTATCGATTCATCGTGGGTTCAGCACCTACAGTTTAGCTGGACCAGACAATTTCACAATTTATAAATTTAAAATTTTTGTAGCGCTAAGATGGTGTTTTTTGAGAAAAACACCGGAAAACACCCAACATGTTCAAAAAAAGTTGGGCATATATGGGTTAATGCCATTTTGGTAAAGCTGTTTGTTTCGAGCTTTCAACTACTCATCCACAGCATTCTTGACCTGTTCAGTGTTGGAAAAAAGTTCTAACTGTGATTCTACATTAATGTGCGATGTTTCAAAAAGTTCGTTGTAGCGTGCTCATATTTTAAGGTACGTGGAATCCAATAGTGTAATAAAATCTGAGAGAACTTGTTGTTTACTAGCACAAATTTGTATTTGAAAATTGGGTGTTTCTATGGAAAAACCTACGAACGAAGTGAGATGGAGCATCTGTTTGGACCATTTTTTCGTGACGTCACACTAAACAGGTCTATTCCATGACGGAATAGACAATACTGATTGAGTGATGCATGACATGATGAATCTGCGTAAACTTATCATTGGAATATATCAATAGAGGTATGTAGCTAAAAGCAGTTGATACGCATCGTGCCTGTCTTATCTGTGATCGAAATACACTTTTATCAGTTGCTCCGTGCCTGAACACAGACAAACTACTTAAGAGATACGGCATAACGATTCAAAAGTGTTGTTCCACTCTACGAAGTATGCAAAGTGGCGTACGATGGTGACCGTAAACATTGTTCTACTGTTGTTGTTTAGAAATGAGGTTAGGATCTCCTTAACAGTTAAAATCTTATGAGCATTTGACTGGATAATGAGCTCTGAGTATTTTGAAAGTGAATCTAAAATCTACGACACTTTAATCATCCCATCGGCTACTAAATGACAAACATTTAGATGTTGCAGAGAATCTAACCTCATTTCCAACAACATAAAATACAAAATACGTATACAACGATTTAAAACGGCTTTTATCTTTGGTTTTTAAAACACGGGCCCCCAGGTGTTGTTTTGCGCGATGTCAAAACCCTCCTTTTTTTCAAACGCAAAAACAAACCTCAAAAACAGGCAAATTTAAAAAAAATGAAACCAACGTATGATAGCCAACTGTCTTAATAGTAAATTGACATATTTAGTTTTTTTTATCTCTCATGACTTATACGTGCATATTGGCCCCAAGCATAGGTATGGCCAACTTTGGGTCACTTACCTTATAGGACTTTCATCGATATAACTGTGATTCTACATTAATGTGCGATGTTTCAAAAAGTTCGTTGTAGCGTGCTCATATTTTAAGGTACGTGGAATCCAATAGTGTAATAAAATCTGAGAGAACTTGTTGTTTACTAGCACAAATTTGTATTTGAAAATTTGGATCGTGTTTCTTATGGAAAAACCTACGAGAGCGAGTGAGATGGAGCATTTGTTTGGAACCAATTTTTTTCGTGACGTCACACTAAACAGGTCTATTCCATGACGGAATAGACAATACTGATTGAGTGATGCATGACATGATGAATCTGCGTAAACTTATCATTGGAATATATCAATAGAGGTATGTAGCTAAAAGCAGTTGATACGCATCGTGCCTGTCTTATCTGTGATCGAAATACACTTTTATCAGTTGCTCCGGTGCCTGAACACAGAGATAACTAAGCTTAAGAGATACGGCATAACGATTCAAAAGTGTTGTTCCACTCCTACGAAGTATGCAAAGTGGCGTACGATGGTGACCGTAAACATTGTTACTACTGTTGTTGTTTGAAATGAGGTTAGGATCTCCTTAACAGTTAAAATCTTATGAGCATTTGACTGGATAATGAGCTCTGAGTATATTTTGAAAGTGAATCTAAAAATCTACGACACTTTAATCATCCCATCGGCTACTAAATGACAAACATTTAGATGTTGCAGAGAATCTAACCTCATTTCCAACAACATGAATAATAACAATGTTTACGGTCACCAGCGCACTACACGTTGCATCACGGCCATTTTGCAGGCGTTTTTTATTGAACCCGGCCAACGGTTTTTGAACACGGCGGAGATAGGAAGTGCGCCATATCTCTTAGGCTTAGTAATCTCTGCCTGAACATATCAGGTAAGTACGGAAGCAAACGTGGCCATAGTGGTGTACGGCGTGGCGCGGGCGTGGGCGTGGGCGTACGCCAGCGAACAGGATGGTGGACACGCGGCAACAGGAGGTATCCTTACAAAATGTCGATTTTCTCGCGATCTAGTGAGCCTATTTAAAAAAAAAAAAAAAAAAAAAAAAAAAACTTGAACTTTTTAAAAAGCTGAAAATGTAAAAAACTAAGCCGTAGCTTTGAATTCTTTCCATCGCTATTAGTTTTGGAGTTATGAGATGGCGAAACTTACTTTTTGGATAACCCTTGTAGTAGTATGCTGGTGCAAATTGTGTAAAGTGTAACGCGGGATGTTTGAGATGAAAGTGATTTACTAGAAAAATTAGTGGATTTTGAAAGTTTTTAATGTGTATTGCAAAGTTTTTTTGTTGTGGAATTTTACGGAAAGAATCAATGTGCTATGTAGCTGTAGCAAAAGTACGCAACAGACCCATTAATTGGTGTATACTTATTTTATTGCATGACATTAAAAAGGCATGTTAGTATACCAATGATTACAGGATATTTTGAATGTATTTTGGCACTCTTTATTTCGTCAATCAATCCAAAATCATTAGGCTTCGCAGGTGGAAGAATGTGAAGAAAGCACCTTTTTTGCGATTACAGACTCTTGTCGTGCCTTTAAGGACAGTATACTTTACATTTATCCTTCCATATGCAGCAAGTTGCATAGCCTTCAGGGGTTCTTCCTTCGCAATCCTTGTCGCTACATTGGCGCCCAATCGCCGATCCGAATATGGTTGCCATCGCGAGCACTGCAAAGAGCAGATCGGAGAATTTCATTCTGCTGCAAAGAAATTACTCAATCTCGTTAAATTTAATTGAAATAGTGCTGAAAAGTGGTAAATTAAGCTTCAAAGGTGTAGCAAGATTATTTTTGTTTACTTTTTTACACTGAATTTCGGCCACTTTTTTTCCGGCTCTCAGACCCCGGTTTTCCAAGCGCAGGGTTTCACTAACAGAGTTTAAATTTATCTGTCTTCCATCTCATAGGTATTTACCTCGAGGAGTCTTATTACTGCATACAGCAGGTGTCAGCAGGTGTCAGGTGCATTAACAGGTATACTTAGATTGCCTACTCACAGATAAACCTGAATACGTAAGTATATGTACATTGTACATCAGTGGCGCACCGAGAACTTTAGTTTGGTGGGGGTTTTTCACCGCAAATTGTCCATTTTCTGAGGTCTTGGGGGGGGGGGGGGGGGGGGGGGGGGTGTGGTTTGAAAGCAATTTTGGCCGAAGATGACCTTTTTTAGGGCAAAATATTGATGCTTGGGGGGGGGGGGGGGGTTGACCCTAAAACCACCCTCTTCGGTGCGCCACTGTTGTACTTACAGATGTGGGCAAAAGTAACGCGCACAGTGCTCACTTCCCTCCAACTTTTTTCCCATACTTGCTTTTTGATAATCAATTTTCACCAATAATTCCCTCCCTCCCCACCTCGAGGAGCTATACTCTTTGATGCTGATTTGGGAGCCCCTCTACATAGTTTTAAAGGCGGCAAAGGCGGCAAAGGGGAGTCAGGGGGGGTTAAATCAAATACTTCAAATGGGGACCCCATTTTTATTACATATTAAGAAAGAGCGTAAAATTTTAAGTTTTTGGTGGAAACCATAGCTCAATATCTTTATTCATGTTCGATATATACATCGAAGTTCTAAGTTCGATATCGACCTATTTTCTAATTAAACTTCGTAGCTTGACAGGCTTTTCGTGAGGTCGTGGGGACATTTGAGAGCTTTGCATCACTCATTTGGACTCAGCCAACCGGTTTCAAGCCAAAATTGTTCATTCGGGCCGTTTTACAAGAATATTGCTGATTCAAAATTTTCGAAAATTTTGAATTTTTTTTTTCAAGCCTAAAAATCAGGTTTCTTGGGCAGTTTAATTTTTTATTTTTGAAAAGGACTTGTTTTGTAGAGTATTTTAAGCTAATTTTTTTTTCAATTCCGACTTTTTTAGTGGGAGTTAGGCATTTTTGAAAATGGGTCAAAATCGAGCTTTAACTTTCGATATCTCAAACACGAAAAACTATATCGACCTGCGGTTTGAGCCAAAATGCTTAGCATTTGATGTTCTTTGAATTTATGTAATAAAAATTAGGGGCCGCCATTTGAGAAATGTGATTTATGGGGGTGGTGACCCCCAGATCCGTCTCCGGGGGGGGGGGGGGGCTGGAATTTGCAACCCCCCAAAAGATGTCCTCCTCAAAATATTGGAGCCCGTGTTTCAGCGTTTTTTGAAATTCAAACCCAAACTCCAGTTATTCGAAGCTGCTCCTTTTTTTTACACCCTGTATAAGTAAATACACAGTTTACGATTAATACACAAACAATAAAAACATTTTACCACGAAGTTTATTGGACGGTGAAGATCTGCGACAAAGAGGGTGTCAGAACAAGAGACGCCACAACAATTCACTCTGTGGATGTCAAATTCAACAGCCGAACAGCGCAGCGTGCACGTGCAGCGATGCTTTTATATCGTTCAACTGGAGGCGAACTTGGCTGTAGCATGATTGATTAGATAAGTATGGCAAATTATGGAAGCGTGGCCAAAAAACCCGGGGAAGGGTACCTCCCCCTTCCCTTCCCGCAGGCTCAGCCCTGCTTGTTCAAACATATTCGAACAGGCGATAATCAAATTTTCTTTGAAAGCAAACACAGGTTTTAAAATTGAACTAAAAAAAAAAAAAAAAAAAAAAAAAAAAAAAAAAAAAAAAAAAAAAAAAATGATTAATGCGGTGTTTCATTCGATTGCTGAAAATTGATTCCTATTTGGGGAGGGGGGGAGGAAAAAAGGGGGAAGTGGAAAAAACAACAACGCGGGGATTCCAATGCACTGGTGTTGGAGCAGTGATACGGTGAAGGGGGATAATTGTAACATCAGCTTACCTATAACCTCATATTATTTGCACTTGGGAAATTGAAAATTTTGTTTCGGGACGAGGGTAGTAGGGTCCAATCCCTTTCTCCAGAAGCCAGATACACTGTAGAGACTCAGCTTATGCTAAGCTTCCCACCCGGGTCCATGGGCGGATACAGGAAATTGTCTTTCTCTCTCTCCCTCCATTTGAAAACGTGCGTTAGAAAAGGACAGAAGAGGGGGCCAAAGTCACGTGATGGCCCCCTCTGCTGTCCTTTTCTAACACACAAGTGCAAATGGAGGGAGAGAGAGAAAGACAATTCCCTGTATCCACTCATGCCCGGGTCCGTCGGAGGAGGAATCCAGAGTCACTGTGTCAAGATGGCGGTAAAGCTCACCCGTCGATCGCAGAATTGGCTCTGACCAACGGACCCCCCACCACGGGAAGGTAGAACTGGACCGAACCGATAACGTCTCGACAAGCTCTCTAGATGAAAAATTTCGATTTGCACCGGCCTTGTACAGGACTCAAAGCTGGCCACAGTTGAAGGACCAAATAAAAATAATTAAGGCATAAAATGACTTCAAATTTTGTATTTAAATCAATCTAAAAGTAGAAATGGTACGGACATTACCAATAATTTTACCACAATATTCACCATACAACCCAAAAAATGACACTGCCGCAAATCTAGGTGCCCACGAATTTGCTGCTGCCATTTGACTTGTATTAAACCCCTATTTACCTTGTATATCCATACATTGGAAGCATCCAAATGGCTGGAAGAAACTTGCCTTTCAAAACACGCTTAAAAATATCTTAGCTAGAACTGAAAACAATCAATTTTACTTACTTATCAATAATATTTACAACTTATTAATTATAATATTTTTTTTTTTTTTTTTTTTTTTTTTTTTACAATATATACTCAATAATACAAACAAATTAGAACTTCGGATGAAGCAAAACTAACTTTTTTGGCTGGGCCTCTTCAGGGTCGGACACTGTCTCAGGGCGAGTGAGCAAGCATTACTGCCTAACTTTACCCGGGGGGTAACTTACGGGGGGCCACTAAATTACATTACAGTCACGCTAGTGTAGAAGAAAACGAGGAAAGTAGACAAGAGGTACTAAAAATGAAAGAGGAAAGTAAAATTAGGGAGGTAATAATGTCTGTATCAGTGATATTTGGCCCCTTTATCGGTGAGTAGGGGCCGTCCCCCGGGTCAGTGCGAAGGGGCCTCTTTATCGGTGTACTTGCAGGGACCCGGCTTTGAGAGGCCGGGGCCCCCTATGATGATTGGGGTCCCATAGTGAGCTTAGCCAGCCCCTGGGCCTCTTCCATCGCAAGGGTCCCAATACAAATTGAGCCTGGTGGATCCGCCTTCCATTTTTTTTCCCAATTTTTGAGAGGACACGCATTTCCAAAGAATGCAGGACTATACATACACGGCCACTAAAGACCTCCTTAGGATGGGGCGGCACTCGGGACGGTACATGGAAATTTTGAATATTTCCATATAATATATATATTCCATATATATTTCCGTATATAATTTCGAAACACGGCCAGGCACGTGTTCAGTAATACCGAGAGGACCCAGTTTGGGGGGGGGGGGGTATTTTTTTCGGCGCTCTCCTAGGGGGCAGTAGAGTTCGCCATGCCCCCGGAAAATCAAACTTCTCTTAAAGAAGCCCTATTTTTTTTTTTTTTTTTATTTCAGAATCTAAAAGGGCATGAAAAATAAAACTTGTGGCTGCAAACTGCAGGTCGATATAGTTGTTCGTTATATATCGAAGTATAAAGTTCGATTTGGACCCATTTTCAAAAAATGATTGCTCCACTTTGAGAAGTCAAGTGCAAACTGAAGGTCGATATCGTTTTCACTTTTGAGATATCGAATTTTGTAAAATGAACTCCAAATGGGGCAAAAACGTTAAAAGTGTTTGGGGACTCTAAAACCAAATTTTGACTAAATGTTTGTTAAAATTATATTTTTTTGTCTGAAAAGAACTTGCTTTTAGAAGTATTTTAGACAATTTTTTTTTTTTTCTGACTTCCCGAAAAGGAGCAATGCTTTTTTGAAAATGTGTCCGAATCAAACTATCAAAAGGTATATCAAAAACCGAAAAACATTATCGACCAGCAGTTTTCGCCAAAAAGTGTCTTTTTTATGATATTTTAGATACTGACATAAAAAAATAGGGCGTCATAAGAGAAGCTCGATTTTCTGGGGAGTGATCCCCTACCCCCCCCCCCCCTTAGGGAGTGCCGGAAAAAAATAACCCCCCCCCCCAATGGGTCTCCTTAGATATTATTGGACGCGCGCCTACCGCAGTAGAAACGTTTTATTCGAACAACCTGTACACTATCGGACATTTTGTTTCCGGGACATTTTTTCAGAGTCGTTTCTGTATTGGACATTAAAGTATCGGACATAACCACCTTTTTTCAGTCTGAGAACCGCTGCTATAGATTCATTTTCACCATCCTAACCACGCGGCGTCCGGTCATAATTTGCCACTTCGGTACGGAATCCATCCCACCGGAAACTTTTCCGTTTACTTCGGAGCTGGAATTGAGTCATGTCTGTATTCGCATTAAACGTCGCATGTAGTGGACACTCATCTGAGAGCTTCAAGTAAGGCCAACACTTACCACCGAATGTCCTCCCGTAGACTACGTAGTCAATCCAGTGCTGACAACTGCACCGGTACCAACTGAACGGGAGCACTTTATCGTTAAGCATGCGAGCAAGCTGTGCTGACTTCTCATTACCCACAGGTCCAAGATCAGGATCCACTTCCAATATTTTACACACCTTCCTTCTCGACCACCATGGCGGGTACTTCTCTTTGAGGTTCATTACCCTGCCGACGCCCTGATCAGGGCTGAACACGTAGTTGTCGTCTTTCGTCAAATTGAAGACCTCCGTATCTGAGATTGCGTACAGCCAGTGGTACGACCAGAAGCTGCTTATTTTACCTTCGACAAAAGAGAGTGAAAACCAAAAATTACTAAAGACATCAGTGGCGTAGCGTGCGATTTGGCAACGTTGCAGTTCGTCCATTTAGACCCATGAAAAAGATCGAACGATTGGGTGTTCGGTGAACACCTTTGCATTCGACCTTTTACGTGGGTTTAATTGGATGAACTGCAACGTTGCCAAATCGCACGCTACGCCACTGATTTTACTTTAGCAGTGACGTGTGATTAAAAGCCCTGTAATATCAGTGGCGTCCACCTGAAATACTCGTGAGAGGCCTCGAACTCATCAGGAAAATACACATATGCGGGGCTCTCGCTAAGTTTTGCTACAGGTTGTTGACTGGTTAATTTTTCAATAAAACCCAGTGGAAATGACGATGAGCACATTAAAAAATTGCGAAATCGAAGTATACATTTTTAAAGAAGGTCATAAATTGCCTCTATTGTTTATATGTAGAGTTCCTCGAAAGACGATTAATTATGAGAACTTTGGTAGAAAAACAGCATATTTATAAGCACACCCGCATTTCCATATAAAAGGCGCTTGAAAATTCAAATTGTGTTCATTAGGTAACACATAGCTTGCAAGTATACAGGGTGTTTCAGACCACCCGTCCAGTATATTTTTAGCGAAAACGGAGCAAGATATATGAAAATTCCATTGAAACTTGTCCAGTGTATATCAACCCCAAAAAAATCCGGGAAAATGTTGCCGTCCCCGAAAACGGACCCCAAAAGCCTAAATGCGCTCCAAAAAAGGCCAAATCGCTGTATCTCGATGTTTTCTTATGGGACGGGTATTTTTTCACTTCAGAAATGAACTGTACAACTAAAATAAGCACTTTTTGTTTAGGGGAATTTTTTTCAAAAAATGGCCCTTTTTCAAGCTAGGGCCATTTTGAATCGCTCGCTGTGACCTTATAAATTGTCGAAGTTTAAAAAACTAATAATATTCTGAATCAGCAGATCAAGGGGTTTTTTACGTATCATAACCCGATTTTATGTGGAAAGAAGTTGGGTGCTCCTCCCCCCCCCCAAAATTTTGGGGCTTTGGGGGCCTCTACGAATTTGTTTCAAATGGCAAGGTAAGTTGTGATATACCATTTGAAAGCTCTTGAAAAGACGAAGAAAATGATTCAAACTGGAAGTCAATCCGATTATTTTAACGGGAGTTATACCAGCCTGGCTCCTCCCCATAAATTTTGGGGCTTTGGGGGCAGGGCCCTTTGAGTAAAATTAAAAATAGCAGGTTACAAGTTGCTATAAATTTTTGGAAAATCCTAAAAAGATGAAGAAAACGGTCCAAACCGGGTCTCAATTCGATAATTTCAACGAAAGTTACAGCCATTCAAAGATTTGCAGTATTTTTCTTGTATTGGAGGATTCAAAATCCCGCGAATACGAAAAAAATACTGCAAATCTTTGAATGGCTGTAACTTTCGTTGAAATTATTGAATTGAGACCCAGTTTGGACCATTTTCTTCATCTTTTTAGGATTTTCCAAAAATCTATAGCAACTTGTAACCTGCTATTTTTAATTTTACTCAAAGGGCCCTGCCCCCAAAGCCCCAAAATTTATGGGGAGGAGCCAGGCTGGTATAACTCCCGTTAAAATTATCGGATTGACTTCCAGTTTGGACCATTTTCCTCGTCTTTTCAAGAGCTTTCAAATAATGTATCACAACTTATACCTTGCCATTTGAAAAAAAATTCGTAGAGGCTCCCAAAGCCCCAAAATTTTGGGGTGGGGGGGAGGAACGCCCAACTTCTTTTCGCATAAAATATGGTTATGCATTAAAAGAAATCCCTTGATCTGCTGATTCAGAATATTTTTAGTTTTTTGAAATCCCCGACAATTTTTAAGATCACAATGAGAGATTCAAAATGACCCCTAACTTGAGAAAGTATCATTTTTTAAAAAAAAAAAAAAAAAAAAAAAAAAATCCCTCGACAAAAAGTGCTAATTTTTAGTTGTTCAGTTCATTTCAGAAATAAAAAAAAAAAAAAAAAAAAAAAAAAAAAAAAAAAAACACCCGTACCACAAGAAAACATCGAGAAACAGCAATTTGGCCCTTTTTTGGGGCCCAATTAGGCTCTAAGGGGCCGTTTTCCGGGGACGGAAATATTTTCCCTGAATTCTTGAAGGTTGATACACATTGGAAAAGGTTCAACATAATTTCCATCCATATCTTGGGCCGTTTTCGGTAAAAAGATAGTGGTTTGGTGGTCTGAAACACACATCCTGTTTGTATAGTTTTAAATCGTTTTCTGAAATGAAATGAAGATAAGAATGATTAATATTTACCTTTGCCATGAATCGAAAACACGACAAATTCGCCCTGCCTGTAGTCAATCTGATTACAATATGCAACTTCGGCAGATCTTCTCGCAGGGTTCACAGGAATTATTGCAAAGGTCACTTGGATACATGTCATTAAGAGCAGAAGTATTGAGACATCTGGAAATAAAGTAAAGTAAAAAAAAAAAAAAAAAAAAAAAAAAAAAAAAAAAAAAAAAGTAGAGAGGAAATATGGTACCTTCGAAAGTTTTTATTTTTCCCCCCGGTCTTTATTTTACTTTTATGTAAGTGAAATAAATGTTTTTTTTTTTTACCATAGGTTTAGTGCTTTTGGGGAGTTGCATGGACATTGCTACACAATTTATTTGAGGCCTCTTCACTGAAAAAAGTGGAGGTGTAAGTTTTACCCTTAGATGATTCCTATATCCCTAGAAGAAACGGTTGGTCTGATCGGCAACTTGGAAGCCTACCCTTTGGCTGATCTCACGCTTATTTCAGACTGATGTATATAAATCTGATGTCAGACCGACCATTTTTACAGCGGATATTTAGTGTAGTTATTAAAAAATAACTATCCATATAATCGTGAATATTTTCCGTACAACGGAATATTAACCGTATTATTGGAAAAAATGCCGGAAATTCCTGTATCATTTATCCATCACGCTATGAGTACTAAGCATCCAGAATCCAGATAGCTATACACAATGTGCACATTGCACAAGCCATCTATGGTTAAATTTATCCTCTCACTTCTTTCAGAATGTAACAAAAAGATCCAGCTTCAGTTTTAGGGGTCTTGAGTGAATATTGAGTGGGAAACCCCCATTTGGGTCACTGTATGGGAATGGGGCAATTGCACACTTTTGCTATAAGCGATTCAATAGTCGATTATGGCGTAGAAACCTCAAAAAATAACGATGGCGGCACTAAAAACTTCCAAAATCCACTCCTAAAATCAATAAACGCAGTTATTTGCGCGAGCGTAATGGTGGCCGAAGGCACTAACAATGGAAGATTCCCATCTAATAATTCTGAAACTCCATCAAGAAGTGACCAATAAGAGACTACTTTCATTTGACACCAGTGTCACTAGGTGTTGTGGTACCATTCATCGGATGTGGATCATCACTCTGATGACTAATTACTCTGTGAATCATCCTTGTCAACATAGAAAGAGTGACGAAATTAAGATAGGAATCTCCCATTGTTAGTGCCTTCGGCCACCATTACGCTCGCGCAAATAACTGCGTTTATTGAGTTTAAGAGTGTATTTTGGAATTTTTTAGTGCCGCCATCGTTATTTTTTGAGGTTTTTACGCCATAATCGACTATTAAATCGCTTATAGCAAAAGTGTGCAATAGCCCCATTCCATAGTTGAATGGTGATTTTCTTCTATTGTTGGGCGGATTAAACACCAAAAAAAAAGAAAAAATGTTGTATGGTAGTTGCGTGAAGCAACTACAAATGCGAGTAAATTTCAATTTGATTTGGTGATTGGTCAATGGATCTACCAATTTCGATCGAGTATTCTCCATTGATTGGAGTCATCGCTTCTGATTGGTCAAAGAATCAACCAATCAGTATCGAGTATTCCCCATTGATTGAAATGGACGCTTCTAATTGGTCAATGGACCGACCAATCAGGATCACTCTAGCTAAATGTATAGTGTATGTATATTATAATCAGCGATCATTTATAATCTTTGCATCCTCGCCCTCCATCAGTTGACCTTCGGCGCAGTTCTTTTTTTTTTGTAGAAAAAAAAAAAAAAAGAGTGAAACAGGAAGAAAAGTACACCAAAAGAAAAGAACCGGGAGGCGAGAGAAAATAAAAAAGTTATACAAGAAAAAAAGGAAAAATGAAACTAGGAAAACGTGAATATACTCACTCATTACATCCGCTAAAAGGTGTACAAAAGTCGAAAAAGTATAGCAAGAAGGATGTTTTATTTGCCCCCTTCTTTGCAACAAGAACACACGAATTCGTCCTCTGATATCGATAACTATCAGCTCTTACTCAAACTTTTCTGGAAAATCAAACCTAGACACAATCAGTGATAAATTTCAATTTGAGAACTAAGCAAAAATTGGCAATATTTTACATACGAGGCTGGCTGTAAGATAAATGGTTGACCCGGAAAAACTAAAAAGTCTTGGAATCTTCAATAAGCACTTCGTGGGAATGGCATATATTTCATGAAATGAGGGATCCAAGAGAACGAAAAAGCTTGTAAAAGCAGCTTTAGAGAAGCTTAAATTTTCGAAATTTACTGTCGATTGGGTGTGATCCCCGGACCCCCATTTGCTGTTCAAAATGCTTCTCCTAGTGCGTAATTGGTTGCAAGCTTGCTTTTAGTAGTCGTGTAGAAAAAAAAAAGAAAAAGAAAAAAAAAGAAAAAAAAAGGCAGCTCTCGCGTGCCGATTACTTTCTATACTTATCTGTACAAACAACAGGGCTGCCGTTTTGCGTATAATCAATGCTGTTTTTCTATTCATCGAGGATTCCACCGGTTGAGAAAAAATTACACAGTTCAGTTCAGTGTATGACTGTAATGAACTAAAATACTCGCATCTGTAATCTTTTTTCAATCGGTTGAGTCCTCGATGACTTCAAAAGCTTGCGGATATTTTAATTGAGTAACGGAGTTTCCACCGATTCAGAAAAGATTACAGATGCGAGTATTTTAGTTAATTTCAGTCATACACAGAACTGAACTGTGTAATCTTTCCTCAACCGGTGGAATCATCGGTGAATAGAAAAATAGCATTGATTATACGCAAAACGGCAGCTCTGACAAACAATTAAAAATTTAAAATCCAGAAGATCCATTACCTTGCTTAGCAAACAAACAAACAAACAAACAAATTAAGGCAATTGCTGCCAGAGCTGCCACGTCGTTTTGCGTATAAACTTATAATTAAAGGTATTTTTCAATTCACCGAAGATTCCACCGTCTGAGCCACGATTACACAGTTCAGTTCGGAGTACGAGTGTAATGCACGGAAAAACTCTGATCAGCAATCTTCTCACAACCGGTGGAGCTGTCGATGACTTTTAAAAACTTGCGGGTATTTTAATAATTTAACGGCGATTACACCAATTGAAAAAAGATTACAGATCAGAGCATTTTCGTGCAGTACAGTCATACACTGAGCTGAACTGTGTAATTTTTTCTCAACCGGTGGAATCATCGGTGAATTGAAAAATGCCATTAATTATATATGCAAAACGGCAGCTCTGGTTACTGTAGAAAAAATCATTAAAAAATTGTTTGGCTAGCTAGCCGTGAACACATTTTTAAAAAGCACTTACTAGTAGTATGAGATTGGGCTTCTTCTTGTTCGCAACGCTTCCGGAGGAAAATTGTTCAACTCATGCTAGAGGAGAGATATGTTGAATGAAACGAGAGAAAATTGAATCAGTTTATCACATTCACATCATGGGCGGATACAGGGAATTTTCTTTCTCTCTCTCCTCCCATTTGAAGACGTGCGTTAGAAAAGGACAGAAGAGGGGGCCAAAGTCACGTGATGGCCCCCTCTGCTGTCCTTTTCTAACACATAAGTTCAAATGGAGGGAGAGAGAGAAAGACAATTCCCTGTATCCGCCCATGATTCACATTTAACGAAAAAGGTGAAGAGGAGAAAGAGGAGGATGAGAAAGTAGGACAACACATTTGTGTACTGGCGGGGTAGGCGAAGCATGGTGAAAGGAGAAGCTTGAGACAACAAAGAAAAAATATGAAAAAAGAAAAGGAAAAGAAAAATGAGAGATGGAAAAGTCTTTCCTTTTTTTACATGAACTAGTATAGTTATGGAGAAAAGGGGGAATGAAAAAAAAAAGAAACATTGATGCCCACCTCTACTTTTAAACGTACCTAATTCTAGGTACGTTTATTTTACTCTGACATAAATGCCCCCAGCGCAGTGCCAGCGGCCGTACAGCCACACCGTAACCAACTTTTTATTAAATTGATTGGCTCTCTTTTCAATTATAACGAACTGATAACGAATTATAACGAAAAAGAACGAACGAAAAAAGTGGTTATAATAATGTTAATCATCTTTGCAAATCAATTTCTTATACATGCAAACACTCAAACTATGGGAGTTGCGAATGTTAAAAAAATCAAGCTTTGACAGCTAGAGACTGTCACAGTGAGCAGGAAAAAGGAAAGTAATAATAATCACACGGAGCTGCACTTGTTACAAACAAGGTTGGATCATTTTAGCTGAGCAAAAATTGTAAACTTTCGTTCGTTTTTTAATTCAATCTTTATTTTTTATTTTTATTTTTTATCCCCCATTTCATTTCTCTTTTTTATAAGAATTCCTATTGCTAAATGATCTCTATTCTTCCGTTGTATTCGCAAAAACGTGTGAAACGCTCCTACGTAAGTTCGAACAGGAAAAATCAAACAGGAATTAAACGGGATGTTTTCCCTAAACTATTAATTGTAATCACATGAATTTGAACTTCTCTTTCGTCAGCTTTTCATAAGAGTATGAAAGCGATCGTGATTTTTACATCTGTCTCTCATCAATAAAGTACATGATTCCTGGTAATTACTCCTCCTTCCCATAAAACAATGGGTGTGCTCTTCCTGAGATTTGTGCATTGTGAGTAAATGGAAGTTTTTAGCTGAAGAGCACACCTCTTCTTTTATGGGCCCTTCTTCCGGAAAAGTCTTCAATAAATATTTTCTCGGCATAGGGGAGCTAGGAATTTTTTTCTAGGGAGGGTTGAGATGTGGCGTCATTTCAGGTCTTAAAAAATATCACGAACCTTTGTCCCAAGGCCGTGATCACAGTATACTCATCTACACAGTAGCGAAACTCTATAGGAGCGCTTTGGCCATAGAATAAAGATTAATTCGTAATAGAAGCGTCACTTCCATAAGGCTCTGTATAAACTCCTTTCGTTGACCTTGAAATAAGCCAGCCACCGCGCGATTCAAAATGAGCCAGCCACTTGCAATTCAAAATAAGCCAGCCAACCTAGAGTCTCTGTGCATGAATATTTCATGAACTATAATATATAACATATTATATTTAGTATATTTAGTATTTAATATCCTCTATATATTTAATATACAGGGACTGTAAGCCACCCAACGACCAATTTAAAATAAGCCAGCCACGGCGCGATTCAAAATAAGCCAACCACCGTGCAATTTAAAATAAGCCAGCCACCCTAGAATCCTTGTTTAAGTGTTTATGAGTACGTAATATATTATATTTAATAATTTATTTAATTTTAATATCCCCTGCGAGCTGATCGGGGACTTCATAGTTAAACTGATCGATAAAACTGAATACAAGTGACAGGATTGGGTGGGAGACCGATGAGGGGTGGAAGTCTTTTGAAAACCATTGTTCAGTCGCTCGTTATGTAAAGGTGTCTCCGAGCAACCTTTACGTACCGAGCGACTGGATAATGGTTTTCGAAAAAGATCCACCCTGAATTGATCTCTCACCCAATCGTGTCACTTGTTTTCAGTTTTATCGATATGGTTAACTATGAAGTCCCCGATCAGCTCCCTGAATATTTATTAATACACAGGGAATCTAAGCCAGCCAACGACCGATCCAAAATAAGCCAGCCACCGCACGATTTCAAATAAGCCAGCCACCGCGAAATTCAAAATAAGCCAATCGCAGCGCTGATGGTTGGTGGATGATGTTGTTGTTGAATGAAAAGGTTACAGAATTTGAAACATCCTTCCAAACATAATCTTTTCGAGATCGTTCAAGGTCAACGAGTTCTGATAGATGATTCAGCGACAGTGTCGCCTCTATTACATCTTTATTCTATGCTTTGGCGAATGTCGTTTTTCAATGTAATCAAATGGGAAAATTGAGTTGTTTACCATCCACCACCAGGGGCGCCACCGTGCGTCTAATGCAAATCAAATGGAAGATGTTAGTGTTTACCATCCACCACCAGGAGGCATTTGCCGTTTTTCTGACATTGAGTTTCGGTACTGTGTAAGATAAGTATACTGTGGCCGTGATTATAAGTTCTTGGGAACGACACTTGAAATCTCCCCTCCCACCTAGGTTAATGAGCTCAGGTTTGAGCTCACGAGTTACGACATTATTCAAGGACACTAAGAATTTGAAATTATAGAAAGTAGGTATCTACACAGAAGAGTGGCTTGATAAATAACTCAAATCATGCAAGAATGGGTCTGTTGCAAACTTTTGCTACAGCGCCAAAGGATGTTCAATCTCATGTAAAATCGCGTGAAAAGTCCATTGGTAGCATCAGAAAGTCATAAAATGCAGTAATAAACTCACAAGAGACGTTTAATGAAATCCAAGATGGCGGTAAAATATTGAGCAACATGTATGCATGCACCACGAACATCCAAGGATAGCCAACCTCACAATATCGATCACACCCAATCACAACGTAAATAAACACATAACCTCTGAAGCTGCGAGGTTGTCAACGTTGGCAATCCTTGGATGTTAAAGGTGGATACATACAGATTTCTCGATATTTTACCGCCATCTTGGATTTAATTAAACGCCTCTTGTGAGTTTCTTACTGCATTTTATGACTTTCTGATGCCACCAATGGACTTTTCAGGCGATTTTACAATAGATTATACACTCTCAATCGTTGTAGCAAAAGTTTGCAACAGACCCATTGCACTATGGTCTGGAAACCCGTATTTCTGGCCTAAAATGGGAAAAATGACTTTCGGAAAACATGTTTCCGGTTGTTTGTATCGTAATCTACATCATCTGATATATCTAGAACGGCCATAGTATAATTTTTTCAGTGGCGCTCGTCGGTGATTCCATCGCCGCAAAGGTGCGCACCTCGCAGGTAAGTAACTGAACGCGTCAACGTCGGTTATGTGTCATTTATTTTGAAAGTGTCACAGCAGCTGATTGAAGCATGTTAGAATAATTATTGGACATGTATCTTGAAGCTAAAAGGAAGGGCTTTCCATTTTACTTAGTCCCATTTATCAATTTTGATTTTTTACTCTTGATTTTAAGCTCCGAATGGACTACCTTCAGTAATTAATGAAACGATTACTTCTAAAAGTTCAAGTAAAGTTTTAAAAAAAGCTACACTACACTACACGCTCTACATGACGTCAAAATGTTCCTTAGATCTTCCTTTTTCCAGGCCTTATATTGCTTTTTGCCACATCTTGCCACATTTCAATATTTTTTCACTTTTTTAGAGGTATGTCGGGTTGATTTTGAGCTCCGGATGGACTACCTTCAGTAGTAAATAAAACAATTACTTCTTAAAGTCCGAGTAAAGTTTTAAAAAATACACTACACGCTCTAAATGGCATCAAATTGTTCCTCAGATCTTCCTCTTTCCAGGCCTTTTATTGCTTTTTGCCCTAATCTTGTCACATTTCAAAAAAATTTCACTTCTTCAGAGGTATGCCATGTTGATTTTGAGCTCCAAATAGCCTACCTTCAGTGGTGATTAAAACAATCCTTCTAAAAGTTCAAGTTAAGTTTTAAAAAAAAACTACAGTACACTACACGCTCGAAATGGCGTCAAAATGCCAGTGGCGTAGATATAGGCCACCCTGACCCCGCCGGGCGGGTGGGCGCAACGTTTCGAGGGGGGCTCTAAAATTTTGAGAAGAGGAAAAGGAAGAGCGAAAAGTAGAAAAAAGAAAGGAAAATGGGAAAAAAAAGGAAAGGAAAAGGAGAACAGGAATGAAAAGAGAAGAGATTGAGGAAAATAGATACTATACACCTTGAAGAATCGAACATTTCTTCAGTATTGCTCCAAGCTTTCTTACGAGTCGATGTATCATGACAGTCGGACCTCAGTTACGGTGCCTCAAACGCGATTTTTTTGGGTGCAGTTTTTTTTGGGATTTTTTTTGGGTGATTTATTTAAGGCATTTCGCGCTTGATCTTTCTTTACTCCAATTAGTGATATATATTTTAAGATTAATCATTGTGAATAAATAAACCAAATTATCCACATTAATTTACAATAATTTTTCAAGAAAGGTATTTTTCCGGCAGAGGCTCCAACTTGTGCGGATTTGAGGGGGGAGGGGGAACTCCACGGAAGCGGTCGATTTTTCCTTCAAAAAGAGGGTCGCAGCATTCAAATTGGCGGGGGAGGGAGCACACGCTCAGCTAGCTACACTACTGTCTGCTCGTAAGTCTGTTTTCCCACTATAAAATAACATTGGCGGTGTCCGGGAAGAGCAGAGTTGACGATTTGATGAGCCCTGCGCCTCGCCAACGGTTAAAAGCCCACCAAAACGGCAGGTCTGCTCGTAAGTCTGTTTTCCCATTTAAAATAACATTGGCGGTCCCCCGGAAGAGCAGAGGGGACGTTTTGGTGAGCCCTGCGCCTTGTCAACGATTGAAAGCCCACCAATACGACAGGTCTGCTCGTAAGTCTGTTTTACCATTTAAAATAACATTGGCGGTGACCGATAAGAGCAGAGGGGACGTTTTGGTGAGCCCTGCGCCCTGTTCACGATTAAAAGCCCACCAAAACGACAAGTCTGCTCGTAAGTCTGTTTTACCATTTAAAATAACATTGGCGGTGACCGATAAGAGCAGGGGGGACGTTTTGATGAGCCCTGCGCATTAACAGCGATTGAAAGCCCACCAAAACGACAGGTCTGCTCGTAAGTCTGTTTTCCCATTTAAAATGACATTGGCGGTGCCCAGGAAGAGCAGAGGAGACGTATTGATGAGCCCTGCGCCTTGTCAACGATTAAAAGCCGACCAAAACGACAGGTCTGCTCGTTAGTCTGTTTTCCCATTTAAAATAACATTGGCGGTGCCCCGGAAGAGCAGAGGTGACGTTTTGGTGAGCCCTGCGCCTCGTCAACGGTTAAAAGCCCACCAAAACGGCAGGTCTGCTCGTAAGTCTGTTTTCCCATTTAAAATAACATTGGCGGTGACCGATAAGAGCAGGGGGAACGTTTTGATGAGCCCTGCACCTTGTCAACGATTAAAAGCCCACCAATACGACAGGTCTGCTCGTAAGTCTGTTTTCCCATTTAAAATGACATTTGCGGTGCCCCGGAAGAGCAGAGGGGACGTTTCGATGAGCCCTGCGCCTAGTAAACGGTTAAAAGCCCACCAAAACGGCAGGTCTGCTCGTAAGTCTGTTTTCCCATTTAAAATAACATCGGCGGTCCCCTGGAAGAGCAGAGGGGACGTTTTGATGAGCCCTGCGCATTATCAGCGATTGAAAGCACACCGAAACGACAGGTCTGCTCGTAAGTCTGTTTTCCCATTTAAAATAACAATGGCGGTGCCCAGGAAGAGCAGAGGAGACGTATTGATGAGCCCTGCGCCTTGTCAACGATTGAAAGCCCACCAAAACGACAGGTCTGCTCGTAAGTCTGTTTTCCCATTTAAAATAACATTGGCGGTGACCGATAAGAGCAGAGGGAACGTTTTGATGAGCCCTGCACCTAGTCAACGGTTAAAAGCCCACCAAAACGGCAGGTCTGCTCGTAAGTCTGTTTTCCCATTTAAAATAACATTGGCGGTCCCCCGGAAGAGCAGAGGGGACGTTTTGGTGAGCCCTGCGCCTTGTCAACGATTGAAAGCCCACCAATACGACAGGTCTGCTCGTAAGTCTGTTTTACCATTTAAAATAACATTGGCGGTGACCGATAAGAGCAGAGGGGATGTTTTGATGAGCCCTGCGCATTATCAGCGATTGAAAGCACACCGAAGCGACGGGTCTACTCGTAAGTCTGTTTTCCCATTTAAAATAACAATGGCGGTGCCCAGGAAGAGCAGAGGGGACGTTTTGATGAGCCCTGCACCTTGTCAACGGTTAAAAGCCCACCAAAACGACAGGTCTGCTCGTAAGTCTGTTTTCCCATTTAAAATGACATTTGCGGTGCCCCGGAAGAGCAGAGGGGACGTTTCGATGAGCCCTGCGCCTTGTCAACAATTGAAAGCCCTCCAAAACGACAGGTCTGCTCGTAAGTCTATTTTACCATTTAAAATAACATTTGCGGTGACTGAGAGGAGCAGAGGGGACGTTTTGATGAGCCCTGCGCCTTGTCAACGATTGAAAGCCCACCAAAACGACAGGTCTGCTCGTAAGTCTGTTTTCCCATTTAAAATGACAATGGCGGTGCCCAGGAAGAGCAGAGGGGACGTTTTGATGAGCCCTTTGCCTTGTCAACGGTTAAAAGCCCACCAAAACGACAGGAGGTGCTCGTAAGTCGGTTTTCTACATGATAAACGGGCAAACGGTCTCGGCGCGGTAACGGTCTGTCAAATACTAAACACATTAACAATGACAAAAAAAAAAAAAAAAAAAAAAAAAAAACGGCCAGAATAACACTAAATAGCCAGTCACCGCTAATACAAAATAAGCCAATCGCAGCGCGCTGATGGGTGATGGATTCTTTTGTAGTTGAATGAAAAGGTTACAGAATTTGAAACATCGTTCCAAAAATAATCTTTTTGAGACGATTCAAGGTCAACGAGTGCCGATAGAAGATTCGGGGACAGTGTCGCTTCTATTACGAAGTAATCTTTATTATCAGAGTACAATCCAGTGGCGTAGCCAAGGGGGGGGTGTCCAGGGGGTCTGGACCCGCCCCCCCCCCCATGACACCAAAATTTGTCCCAAAAAAAGGTCATTTTTTGCGTTTTTAGACAAATTTTACCAAATTAGTATCTTAGGACCCCCCCATGACAATTTTCGGACCTCGGACCCCCCCCCCCTAGAAAAATTCCTGGGTACGCCACTGGTACAATCATTTTGTACGCGCTGTCTATCGGAGTCAACGACTGCTGTCCGAGCATCTTGATTTTGTATTTCTTATCAACTTACTATCCGAACTATTATTTATTCCTTGAACTTGTTGTTACGACGTTGTCATTTTCTTTAATTTATTCGACACCGGGAGGGAATCGGAAATCGGAGCTCGTCACGGGAGGGAATCGGAATCGGGAGGAAATCTTGGGAGGGAATCGGGCAACTCCCCTGGAAAATGCTCCTTAAATTCTCCCTTTTCCAGGCCTTTTATTGCTTTTCGCCACATCTTGCCGCATTTCAATATTTGTTCACATTTCCAGAGGTATGTCGTGTTTCTCACGAAGTGTTATTTCAAAGGGGTCCATCCAGCTACCATCCAGTGCCCCCCCCCCCTCAGAAATGAATGAAACTTTCAGGGATGATAGAGCTAAGCGTCAGCTTTCAGAATATCTGCAGTTTTTTTTAAATTTGGTCAACTGTAAGCGGGGGGGGGGCAGGGGGTCAAAGTCAAAACCTTCAATGCTCCATACCTTTTGAACGAAAAGAGATATTGACGTGAACTTTGCGCCAAAAGATGCGTATTTTAAAGATCTTTCGATTGATATGCTATAATGTTTAGTTTATTTGAATCTTTTTTTGCCATTTTTTTTATTTTTGAAGTTTTCAAAAATTCGTTTTTTGAGTTTGAAAAATATGCGCAATGTAGTAATCTGAACAAAAAACTTTTGTGAAAAAAGCTGATTTTATAAGCTTTCAGATGGCGTAAACCGCGATGCCGAGAAACGTTTCGTTCAAGAGTTATGACCGCACAAAGTTTCAAATCTAGGTCAAAAATAGGGCTTTGCCGACTTTCGATTCTACAAACAAATTTGTTGCTCCACCAATAATTGATGAAATTCATTGAAACTTAAAGGAAGGATTTCTTTTGGGTCGCTGGATTCATTTTTGATATTAGTTTTACAAAATTCCAAAATCCAAGATGGCCGCCAATAAGTATGACTTCAGAGAGTCACATCTAGTGAAATTTGGCAACAACGCATTTTTCCATTCAGACCAATGTAAAATAATCGATTTATGGTGAAGAAATCCTCTGTTGCTTCACCAAGAATCGAATTTTAAATCAAATAAATGGCAAAAAACATAGTCATCAGATTTCACAAGCCACCTCTGGCTAATCTGGCCATCTTGGATTTGCAATTTTTGCAAAAAATTCCTTCAAATTCGTGTTCAGCGACCCAAAAAACATAAGTCCCCTAAGTTTTAAGAAGATCTGGTCATTCCCTGATTTAAGGCCACAAATTTGGGTTCCCAGACCATAGTGCATTGTTGGCACAGAACTGGTGGAATAATACAGCACTAGCTTAGAATTTAAATAGTACTCTATACCATTCAGGTGAAGTAGGGCACCGATGCAATGGTGTGAAACACTAGCAGTAAATCACTCTCAAACATCAAAAGCTGAATTCAAAATAACACTAAAGAATGAAAGAAGGATCCTCTCTGTGAGACAAGCTCGCAGAAAGATCAAAACTCACACCAGCACCTATAATACACTGTTTAGAAGGTTATCTATACTAGCACTGGCTGCTGGAGTGAAAACACTTACTTGTAAACTCCATTAAAATGAGAAAAAATTTAAAAAAACCGGTGTTTCACTTCATTTACAAGCTACCCGACCTTTTTACTGCACTTAAAATTAACTCGACTCTGTCAAAAATTTGTAAACAAAATAGGAAATTGCAGGAGCATTTTCACAAGGTAAACAAACGACAGCATAGGGCAACGTACGTAGGTGTCGTAGGTACAGCTCGTTTCACAAGTGTAGGCGGACCAGAAACATAATCTTTGGCGAATTTTCAACTTTTATTCCTTCAAATCATTGCCTAATTTGCCCTTTATTCTTTTGTGTTTAAAGTTTTCCCCATTGAAAAGAGTGAACACTCAATTTCATTTTTATTCATTTTCATCGAGTAATATCAGAAATAATTTTGACGAATTCCAAAGACTATCGGTCTAGATCCGCCTACACTTCTGAAACGAGCTCTACTGATCAACGAGTCTACGGCGATGGAGGAGTCGGATGATGCAACTCTACAGCAGGCGGCGCAGAAGCCAATCAGAAGCGCCCAAACTTGAAATCACTTAAAATGACTTTTTCGCAGGTTTGCGAGCAACTTTTGCAATTTTTGATCGCGCCATCGTTCTTCTCGTGAAATTTCCCACTGGCTTAATTTTACTTCAGACTAATCCCAGGAGCATGCAAAAGGTCCATTCTGTTGAGAAGTCACCTTTGAAATAAAAAAATTACAAAATATTAATAAAAAAAGATCAGGTCTTGCCAGGGGGAGGGGAGCAAAAAAGGGATGACCATTTTTTTTCTGCTTCTCATGCGTTAGATCCCTGATAACTCTGACCATCGAGCTCCTTCATTTCATGATGACCCTTTTTCAATTTTTACTTTCAATCCAGACAAGTTTTGGGGGAAAACACATTCTGTATTTGACAAACTTTTTATTTTTGCCCCTTGAATGGGGGCAGTTGCAAGGGTTTGAAATGTTGTGTTTTTTATAAAGAAAATGATAGTACTTGATGAGCTGAGAAGAATGGTGCATTTGGTTTTTTCCATAGTATCCCAGTTTTGGAGATACGCAAGTGTAAAGTTGTAAGAAATCGTGTGCGTAGTGACGTCACTACACGTAATTCCCATTTAAAACAATGTATTTTGGGCCAAAATCTCATCTCCGGAACAATAGGATTTAACTAAAAACTAAAGGCATCTGGGTCATTCCATTTTAAATCAACAAAAATTAGTGAAATATGTTGCTGCCTAGTCATGGATTTTGGAAATATTTTGTGGGGTGATTGTAACTACTTTTAGTAGCTCAAAACGTATTTTTTCATATTTTTTTAGCTTACGGCCCCTGAGATATAGGCAACCGGAAATTCAAAAATTGCGATTTTAGGCTTATCTTTGAACGCGTGCCACAGCCTTAATTCTCAACGGAAAGATACGGCTGAGGTCTCATTTTGATGCATTTTGCGTCCTCTTTCCATTGCTTTAGGTCGTTTTTCATTAATTGAAGGTTTAGCAGGTTGCATACCTATTTGAACTTTGGTGACCCTATTGCAATTTTTCCGATCTTTGATAATTTTTTTAAATAGGATAGCGTTGGTAGAAAAAATTCATACTTTCCAAGCTTTAAGTACACTACTAAGAGTACCTGCTCAAAAAAAATTGGATCTCCTGAGCAATTTTTTCTAGTTGAAAAAATTGCTTAAAGTCGGCTGAAATTAAGAAAGACCCAACTTTGAGGTTAAAAAAGTCGATGTGGGGATTCATGAAAAAATCTGAAAAAATAATTAAAATCACCGCTTTTATGTCTACTTTCAATATCTGAAGTCGAAAGTTTGTGTATTTGATCGCTACAGTCGAAATTTTTTTTTCAAAATTGGTAAAAATTTAATTTGCTCGAACACACGCGATCGAAGCGAATAGAAGAGCCAACTCTTTGAGCTTAAAAAATCTCGTAAAATCTCTAAAATAATCGCTTTTAAGTTCTTTTTCAATGCCTGGAGTCGAACATTTGATTACTGAATCGCTTCAGTTGAAAAACAAGTTCGTAAAGTCGGTTAAAAACACCATTAGCGCGGCCACAATCTGAGCTCAGTTCAGGGCATAGGGGTGTCGCGTGAAATTTTACCAATTTTACAAGCTTGTATTTCAACTGAAGCGATTCAGTAATCAAATGTTCGACTCCAGGCATTGAAAAAGAACTTAAAAGCGATTATTTTAGAGATTTTACGAGATTTTTTAAGCTCAAAGAGTTGGCTCTTCTATTCGCTTCGATCGCGTGTGTTCGAGCAAATTAAATTTTTACCAATTTTGAAAAAAAAAATTTCGACTGTAGCGATCAAATACACAAACTTTCGACTTCAGATATTGAAAGTAGACATAAAAGCGGTGATTTTAATTATTTTTTCAGATTTTTTCATGAATCCCCACATCGACTTTTTTAACCTCAAAGTTGGGTCTTTCTTAATTTCAGCCGACTTTAAGCAATTTTTTCAACTAGAAAAAATTGCTCAGGAGATCCATTTTTTTTTGAGCAGGTACTCTTAGTAGTGTACTTAAAGCTTGGAAAGTATGAATTTTTTCTACCAACGCTATCCTATTTAAAAAAATTATCAAAGATCGGAAAAATTGCAATAGGGTCACCAAAGTTCAAATAGGTATGCAACCTGCTAAACCTTCAATTAATGAAAAACGACCTAAAGCAATGGAAAGAGGACGCAAAATGCATCAAAATGAGACCTCAGCCGTATCTTTCCGTTGAGAATTAAGGCTGTGGCACGCGTTCAAAGATAAGCCTAAAATCGCAATTTTTGAATTTCCGGTTGCCTATATCTCAGGGGCCGTAAGCTAAAAAAATATGAAAAAATACGTTTTGAGCTACTAAAAGTAGTTACAATCACCCCACAAAATATTTCCAAAATCCATGACTAGGCAGCACAGGCTCTGGTTGATTTAAAATGGAATGACCCATCTAAACTAAAGGAGGGGGCAGGAGGGGGCTAAGCCCCCCCCAAAGGTCTGCCAAGCCCCCCCCAGAAAATTTTGGAAACAAAAAAACGTTTACCCACAACAACAACAAAAATATTACAGTATATGATGTTTATCATTTAATTTTGTGATTGCCTAATTGTTTCGCACCCCAGCTAATAGCTATATGAGTACAATTTATTTCATATCTTAACTTGGGTGTGTATGATGTAGGTACTTACAGCCGACAAAAGAATGTTAGATGCCGCCTTATATTTTGGTTCAAGTAGACTACCTGCGATACCTATCACAGTAAAAAAACATCGCATGTGGCCTACTTAAGTCAAAATCCAGGACGTTATCTGAAATTATTTAATTCGTCGACTGTAACTGTAAGTACATCATACGCTTATGTAAGTTGGGGGGTGGGGGGGGGGGGGTCATGGTTTACCCCTCTTGGAGGAGGGCGGTCTTGAGGTGTCTCTAAGATCCCTTGGAACTCAGCCCCCCCAGAAAAAATTCCTAGTTCCGCCTATGTTCCTCCCTCCCCCCTTATTTCCGTACATGTTTCTTGGAGGAGAGTTGGCACATTCTTGACGTGACCATCGTTCGTTCAACGAAAGCAAAAAAAGAAATAAGAGTGCTAAAATAATCTCTTTTTTTTGTAGAAACAAACTCCCCACGCAAAAGTCAACTTTTTGACAAGACATCATTCCATCAAAATGTAGTCAAATCGCTATTGGTCAGAGATTTGATTTAGTTGGCCGATTTTAAGTAAGATGCATTTTTTACACAAAAATAAATGTTGCTCACTTCAATATTTAACTTAACCTGACCTCACAATGACACTGAAAGGCTGGACTGGCTCATACAGGGTCTTCAAAAAGTCCGAGTACACCCCTGTAACTTTTGAACGGCTGAAGTTTAAGAAACCAAATTTTGCAGGTGATCGAGTATGGCCGTGATGCACTTTTGGGTCTTGTTAAAATTTTTGGGGCCCCGGGAGGGGGCGCTAGGGGGGGTGGCCCCTCCGAAAATCGAATATTTCAAAAGGCGACCCCCATTTTTTATCACATAACTAAAAAGTGCATAAAATTCTAAGACTTTTGGCACAAACTGCAGATCAATATCCTTTTTCGTTATTGATATATCGAAGTTCAAAGTTCGATTCAGACCAATGTTCAAAAAATTGTAGGTCCCATTTGAAAAGTCGGAATTTCAAAAACTAGGAGTCAAAAATACTCTAAAAAGCAAATCCTTCTCAGAAAAAAATACGGTTTTGATATTAGTCTAGTCTTAGAGCCCCCCAAAATTATTTAAAAAATTACCCCTCAGGGGGGCTATCTCAAAAATTCCGAGCCACGACCTCTATCGAGTGATACATCGCTTGAGAGGGCACACAAAACTGAGCATTTTGGCGCAAACCGCAGGTCGATATCGTTTTTGGTTTTCGATTTATCGAAATTTGCCAATGGGTAAAAATCCAACTTTGTCATTCGATACATCGAAAACCAAAAACGATATCGACCTGCGATTTGCGCCAAAATGCTCAGTTTTGTGTGCTCTTTCAAGCGATGTATCACTCGATAGGGGTCGTGGCTCGGAATTTTTGAGATAGCCCCCCTGAGGGGTCATTTTTCGAATAATTGTGGGGGGCTCTAAGACTAGACTAATATCAAAAGCGTATTTTTTTCTGAGAAGGACTGCTTTTTAGAGTATTTTTGACTCCTAGTTTTTTAAATTCCGACTTTCCAAATGGGACCTACGATTTTTTGAATATTGGTCTGAATCGAACTTTGAACTTCGATATATCGATAACGAAAAACGATACTGATCTGCGGTTTGTGCCAAAAGTCTTAGAATTTTATGCACTTTTTAGTTATTTGATAAAAAATGGGGGTCGCCATTTGAAATATTCGATTTTCGGAGGGGCCACCACCCCTAGCGCCCCCCTCCCGGAGGCCCCAGAAATTTCAACAAGCCCCGAAAGTGCATCATGGCCATACTCGATCACCTGCCAAATTTGGTTTCTTAAAAATCAGCCGTTCAAAATTTACAGGGGTGTACTCGGACTTTTTGAAGACCCTGTATGGTACGTAAAAAGATATGTTGTCTGTATTTTCCTCTCATGGCTATACTTAAATTTTCGTGGGCTCAGTGTTGCCAGATTGGGGTGAAAAAGCCGTATGTTTTACATTGATTTAAATGGGGACGATACGGCTTCTTACCCTCGACCACAGAATAACACAACCAGAACGTAAACTCTGTCGGTTTTTGAAGCAAATTCATTTCGCGTCCGCCGTGTTGGGATATAGGATGTTTACGTCTGGATTCGCGCGCGAAAAAAAAAAAAATATAGGACATGATCCGCGAAATTTTCATTCGGAAATGCCATTAGAATATAAGTGAGGCTGGAAACTTATGATTTCTTTTCAGAATTTACAAAAATAAATGAGTTTCAACACAAATCACACACGTCCGCCATGTGGGGATATAGGACCACAGCGTTGCCTATTAGTGCGGTTAAATTCCAAACTTGCTTCCATTGGCTCTTAAGGGAGTTTCCGTTCTGATTGTATTATTCTGAGCCTCGATCTAGCAACACTGCATGGGCTGTCAGGCTTGGCACTGTGTTACTTAAGTTAATTTTGAGTTAATTTTATGAGCGAGAACAAGATGATTTTTTAGGACAGTCTGCTCATCCTGCAGTTTTTGTTTTGAATGGAAGCTTCATGAGCATCTTCAGATGAATGGAAGCTTCATAAGCACTATCTTTATAGATGAACTGAACGTTTTTTAAGTGAAAGACTTTATTGTCGTATAACACCTGTTGCACTTGCACATCTGAAATGTCGACAAAAATATAGGTTATTTCTCTGCTGGGTCGACCAATTTAAGATTCTTATTAATAAAATGGGTTCAATACGAATGAGACCTAACTCGAAAAACCGTGACCAAAAACCTTGAATGGAAAAATCAAGGACGCTTTAGGTCACCACTGTCCAGAGATTTCTCAGATTTGGCGTCTCTCACTGGGTTTCGGATAGATCTCCTCAAGTCCGCAAATTCATTTTTCCCGGGTTGTTGCCTTAAAAGGCGCCATGTTTGTCTTGCTGATTGATGAGTGGTGCTTGATGGATGGTCGTTAGCAGCGTGAACAGTGAACAGTGGTGAACAACAAAACTTAGAAAGTCGAAAGTTCGTCTGTGTACTCGCGTTTGATTCTATTTATTTCTTTTCTATCCAAAAAAAACTTTCGTCCAATAACCATGAAACGCAGACTAGTTGATTCAAATACCCGAACTCAAGAAGGTAGTTACTCCTAACTTTCGATTTTGCTTATTTTCAGACGTGGAAATCAGCACTCGTATTCTAACCTCACTTTTGTGCGGTATTTTCCGTATTTACAAAGTACGTTGAACAAGTTTGAGTAAGTGACCGAATTACCTCTGCAGAAACATTCCCTCTCATACTCTTGACCAAAAATCGTATTTTCTGATGCATATTTGTTTACCAGTTTTGTCGTCGCTTTCATCAGTATACAAAATTGTCATGTGACAAGGCTAACCCTCATTATGTAATGCCATTGAAGCACATTTCAGATCTAAGAAAACCTCTACTATTCATTATGACCGTCCTGAAACGGGAAGGCCACGGCTGTTGGCCGTCACTCTTTCAATCTTTCTCTACCTTCATCTTCGATACTGCTCCACAAAACCAGATTCCTATTTAGGTGCAAGGAGTTGTGTGAAGACGAGGTATCTCCAAAAAATGGCCCAAAGTCTATAAAGTTTCAGCAGTCATTAGAATCAGTTTTGCTGAAGCACGAAGTTGAACAATGAGGTAGCTCAGACTGTCAGTGTGGTAGCATTTGAAACAGTTGTGTTCTGGTATACGTGGTTCAGTCATGCTGCTTTGCATCAGACCAGCGCGATGCCTAGCACCTTCTTGAAAACCAGGCTTAAGAGCCCATACCCTGAGCGGTGTTTATGATGCTGCACATGGTGGCCTCCATCTCATCACATTAACCATGTCACGCTACCTATGGAGATTTTGGTTAAAGCCTGGTTTTTTTACATTGGAACACAAGACGAATGTCACTTAACCAAAAGTAACCAAGAGGAACCTATTCTGTTGTGTTCCATGCCTAAAAAAATTAGCCGTTAGTCTGTCACACAGTTTAATTTTTAATATAAGCTTGTCTTGAAGTGATAACCATTTCAATTTTTTTTTTTTTTTTTTCAGCTATTCTTGTCGAACGAAACACAGAACCTCTAGGACATCAACTTCTGAACCCGTATGCAGTTGGCAAACATACCCAAAGTGATCTTGTGGCACTTGCGCAAGAAATTGAAAAAGTATGTTGAAATTCTTCCTAGTTTTAGCTCCTACATCTATCCATGTTTTTTCAGTATGATTTTGGTCTAGGTCAGGGGTGCAAAATGTGCCCGATCTAGCGATCCGCGGATCGCGTGAAAGTGAGGAAATTTCTGGGAAAGTGAGGAAAGGACATGGCACAATCCTTATGGGAACTGGCTTACCGCTAAATGTTTTTTAAGTATTCTAAATCGACAGATTATCACTTAAAAAGAAAAAGTTCTCACGGCACCAAAGCGATCCCATGTCCAGTTTTTTAGCTATTAAAGCTCAAAGACGGGAACTACTTCTCTCGTGCGTCGGCGCACAATGATGAAGTAGTGCGCCGGCCACCTCACAACTCGGCTCAACGTAGAGTGTGGTCGGCCCATTTCGATCATTCATTCACCCGCTCGACTACCTGCCGAAGTCTCTCTTTCTATTCCACTGCTCTTCTCTCTCTTCCTCTCCCTCAATGCGATCGGAAAAGTGTTTGTGTTTACATTCCGTAATCGGTATCCTCAAGGGAGAGGGCAGGTTGAAGCTGCAGTATCAACAACTTCGGTATCTTAAAGCGTCCGAGGCGCCACGCGCGACTACTCATTACGAGAGATATGACAGTAAACTAATGTGACCGAAAGAATTCGGAAGAAGCAAGAAAAGCCGAGAAATGTATAAACACGGAAACGGACGAATTGTTTTTGCTCGTCTCTTGGAACCCAAACGTGCTCGGGTGGGGAAAGAATAGTGTGCGGGTGAGGGAGAGGGAGAGAGAGACGAGCAGTGGAATAGAAAGAGAGACTTCGGCAGGTAGTCGAGCGGGTGAATGAATGATCGAAATGGGCCGACCACACTCTACGTTGAGCCGAGTTGTGAGGCGGCCGGCACTACTTCATCATTGCGCGCCGACGTACGAGAGAAGTAGTTCCCGTCTTTGAGCTTTAATAGCTAAGAAACTGGACATGGGATCACTTAAGTGCCGTGAGAACTTTTTCTTTTTAAGTGATAATCTGTCGATTTATAATACTTAAAAAACATTTAGCGGTAAGCCAGTTCCCATAAGGATTGTGCCATGTCCTTTATGCAGTTTTTTTTTTTTTTAAATAAGGCAAGAAGGATTTCCCAAGAAAATAGTGTAAAAAATGGGAAAATATCGGTCATTTTGCGAACATACGGTGTTGAAATGTTAAAATAACCAAAAAAAAGTCATCACTTTTAAATTTTTGTGAGGAAATTTTTTAAAATCCTGTGAGGAAATAAGTCATGGATCGTGTGAAACTTCCAAAGTTTTGGAACATTTTGCACCCCTGGGTCTAGGTAGATAAAACAAGGTATGTGCAATGCGAGATATTCACCGCTAGAGTTGTTCTGATCGCTAGCAGGCGATGATGTAAGTTGGTCAACTCCCATGTTAATTAAATGGGGGAAAAGTGGCTACGTAAGCTGGTCAACCAGTTTGATCGCTGCGCTCCCTTGTGGGAACCAAACTCAACACCAAACTGCACTTAGATTGTTTTATCTACCTTTAATTTTGGCAATATCCATGATGACAGTCTCTAAAAGAGTGAAACTGATGAAACTTTTATGGATAGCAGAAGCTGGAGGCCAACTGAATACTACGAAGCTGTAAAATTATTGATGCGTAGTTTTCCTGTATCATAATACCTTCAGGTTACCTTTAAGTTATGCGCTATACCAAAAAACAGACCGGTTTGGTATTTTTTGTAACTTAATTTAAGGTGATCAGTTACAAAAATGCTACAACTGAATTACTTTGACGGCCTCATAGTATTTTGTTGGCCTCTGGCTTTCGTTATCCTAAGACAGTTTCATTGGTTTCATACTTTCAGAAGTTTCGCCGTAATCACTAATATGGATACCGCCACATACCGAAAGTAATACTGCACAAGCGCTCCTCCACATTTTCGGCTGATATGCAAGAAACTCTTTTTGCCCCTCTCATTCAACCGTTTGTTCCTGCGAAACTCAATCCGTCACTCGACAGGTAAAATCCTTACTGAGTTTTGCTAGGAAAAAAAAAGTAGAAACTAATGAAAGCAGGGATGAAAAAATGGCATGTTGATGCATGGTTCTTTCCTTCAGACAGGTCAAAATTGCAAAAAAATAGGTAACTTGCGCTTATTGGCTACTACCTCTAGTTTGCTAGAGCTGATCTTTCATCGACCAACTAATTCATAGAAGAGGTATTTCTAAATTTCTCAACCCTTTTTTTGAACATGCAGCCAGATCTGATTTAACTTTAGGGAAAATTAAGTTAAAAATTAGATCTTGCAATATGTATAGAAGCTATAAGTGAAGAAAGTGATGCTGAAAAAAGTAATTCATCATAGAGGAAGCTGCAATTAGATGGGACTCCCCCATTGTTACCAGCTCATTCAACTGCCATCTTGTAATCATGTTCAACAGATTTATTGAGTTGTTGAGTGGATTTTGGAACTTTTTATGCTCTCAACGTTATTTTTGGATGGTTTTACACAGGGATCAACCCTCCATAATGCCAAAGCAAAAGTTTGCAACAGACCCATTCAGAAATGATTTAGAAACACATGATCTTCCTCTTAAGATAAGTTTCAAGGAGACAATTTTAAGGTAGCTTGTGAGCTCCCTTGCAATCTAAACTTAATATTACTGAAGAATTGCCAATTTCTTGATTTTTTCTCCCTCCACTCCTCTTAGGGCCGGTATTACGATCCTTGATTTCCGAACCAAGGGTTGTAATACAGGCCCTTTAGCCTGAGTTTTTTTGCAGCCAAGTCAAGGAGATCCCATGCAAAATGTCTGATCTTGACTGATCTCATAAACGAACTAGTTATATGTGACACAAATCATGGATAACTGTTAGCATCTTACATAATTTCTTTGCATCAACTTGATTTTAGATACCTCAAGCCTAGCTTGCATCTTAGAGAGGTAATTTCACTCTGAAAAACCGCGAAAGTGCCTTTTGAAGCCTTTGTTAATAAGCATTTTTTTTGTGATTTTTCCAGGCCGACTCTTATGTTCGCTCAACAGCCACAAACAAGCTCCAAGTTATCGTAGATCAAGTTAGGTTTTTAAAGTCACAGGCAGAGTCAATCTTGAAGGACGCTCAAGGGAATGCAAATTTACATCGTGCCGCTTGCAATTTTCAAAAAAAGCCAGGGTCATTGTATTTCTTGTACAGGAGACCATCTGGACAAGAGTATTTTTCTATGTTATCACCTGAGGTAATATTGAAGCTTTAGTTTTTAATGTCATTATTGTTCGCATTAATGCTTCCCATAGAGGGATGTAAGAATACTATAGTCTTTATACAAGAGGGATTACTGTTATTGCCAGGGGCTAAAGTTTTGACAGCAAGGAAAAGCGGAGAATTTCTCTTATTTTTACTTTTTGCTGCTTAATGTAATTGCCAGCATTATATTGTGTGCGCATGGACCGAAACGTGCATAACAAACGGGACACTTGACTCCTAAAAACTATAAAAAGCTGATGAAAATGTTGACAAAACAGGTAAAAAACCAGCTTAAGTTGTGCCAAACGGTGCCTACTAACACCTCAGAAAATTTTGAAAATTTCTGAATTCCTCCCAGATGTCCCGTTCGTTACACCCTAAAAGTCAAAATATTTCTTAGATGGAAAAACAGAAAAAAACAAAATTTTCTGAGGTGTTAGTAGGCACTGTCTGGCACATTTTAAGCCTGTTCTTGACCTGTTTTTCCAACATTTTCACTAGCTTTTTCCAGTTCTTAGGAATCAGGTGTCCCGTTCGTTACGCTCGTATTGGCCAGTTTATAATTGAAAAAATTAAGTTATATCACAGATTGAAAACACATGATTTTCCAGAGATAGTTCCTAGGTGGCTTGTTAGTTACTTTGAACTAATTTCAAGATACCAAAGCTGCTTTGAAAATCAAACTAACAAAATCCGAAACTGTCACTGAACCCGGAGGCTTTTGTATGTAAAGAACCAAGCACATTCCTTTTAGAAAATGTTTAGGTTTTTGATGTAATTTGCATCATTTGATTCAGCAGATTGAGCTGAGAAAAAGCTCTCAGTACACCAATGCAATCTTATGATAAGTTTTTAAGGTATTCACAATTAAAGTTTATGTTCTATTGGTATAATAGGGCCGAGAACAGAGCATGATCGTCTGCTGAGTCCAATTATTTTACTCAAGAATCCCAAGCACCTCTCAGTTCGCCCGGCTTGACTCTCCTTTCCTCGGAGAAATTAGTTTGTGTGCATTAATGAGCTGGGACAGCGCTGTACTGACAAAATGAATGCATGCTAGGTGGACTGAGCAAAGGAGGGTCAAGCTGAGGGACTGAGCAGTACTTAGGATTCCGGCGTGAAAGTCTCGGATTTGGCAGAAGTTCATGCTCTATTCTTGGCCCCATTATCTCGAAAACTTATCATACGATTGAGTTGGTACCGTGAGAACTTTTTCTCAGCTCAAGCTGCAAAATCAAATGATGCCATTTACATGGAAAACTTATCGTCAACCATTTCCCATGAAGAGTGAGCAGGGGGGTGATCACGGAGGATCGGATCGTTTTGGTATCGTTATCGTTCACATGTAACCTTATGGGTGGCTCAACTAATCGAATCGTTTTGAGCCCCTCATAACGATTGAAACGGACGAAAGGAAGCGATGAGTCGGGAGCTGTTGTAATCTCAATCGTTTGAAGTAGGAAGAGGTGAGGAGGGGATCACCTGCGTGGTCGAGTTGCGCAGAAGCAAGCCCATTTGATTTAATGCAAACGATAACGATACCAAAACGATCCGATCCTCCGTGATCACCCCCCTGGGTCCTTCATACAACAGTAAAATTACTCTTGTGTTTCAAAAAAACTGCAGTCATCGTATCCCTCACCCTTTGAAGACTTGAGTGAGCAGGCAAGTTTTTCTAAAGCAGCTTGAATTGTTTTAAAATACTCTTTTACCTTTTTAAAGGGAAAAGGAAGTCAATAGTTGCCAAAGATTCAGGCCTTAATTTAGAGGGAGCTTCTGGCAGATTTTGTTAGAAATGTGTTGGTAAAGGATTTATCATCACAGGAAAACCGAATTAGTGTGTGAAATTTCAAATCATCAAATAGGGTTACTTTATACATGCCTGAGTACTGATTTTAAAACATGTGATTCTGGATTCGGAAAAAAACCTGAATTGCTTGACGGTATTGACTTGAATTACTTGCAAGCTCCTACTGTTTTCCGGCAAAAAAAGATACGCAGAGGCAACTTTGTTGCAGTGATTTTTTGCGTGAAGCCTCTAGTGTGGACCTGGTTTCACTCTTATTTTATAGTTTCGGGTTGCTATGTTTCTTCCAGTGTTCTCAAGTGAGTTAAGTTTCTGTATCTTTTGACGGAGCATAACCTTAAATGTCAACTACCAGAGCAAACACTCATTTTAAGCAAAAGTACCAAAAAAATAGAGCTTACTTTAACTTTTTGTCTGCGTTTAAAGTGCTTTAAATAGCACTGTTGGAGAGTTAAATTTTCAACATTTTCTGGGGAAGGACCTTTTTAAATGTGAATTTATGCTTTTTAACCAAGGAACGTACATAATCTTTTTACAACAACAAATTCCTCATCCTCAAAAACACTTTCAGAAGGGTGGTTCCTGTACAGTAATAGATGAAATCAATCAGCTATCACAGATTTTTCTTTGCTTTTGTAGGTTATGTTTGTCTGAACGATTTATAAATGCATAGGAAAGTCAGTGATAGCGGATTGATTTCATCTATTACTGTACAGGAACCACCCTCCTGAAAGTGTTTTTGAGGATGAGGAATTTGTTGTTGTAAAAAGATTATGTACCTTCCTTGGTCACAAAGCCTAAATTCACATTTAAAAATATCTTATTATCTGATATCAAAAATATCTGATTGATTTCCCCAATTTTCTCGGTTGACACCCTGAAGCACCCTAAATATCGAAAAAAAGCATGCATCAATTATGTATGCTGTTCAATAGCCTGATTTAACATTAAAAATTGCTCTTATGGGATAATTACTTTGAGCCAGAGTTTGTTTAGAACCAGAGACCCCCAAATTTCAGTCGATACAAGCCGGTTTTCTAAAAAAGTCTATTGGAATCCTGTAAACTACATTCCTGATTAATTTTGTAATAGACTGTTTTAGTAGAGCGATATATCGTATCGATTGCCGTCTGAGGGCCTCTGGTTCCAAACAAACTCTGGTTCAATGTTATTTCCCCATAAGTGAACTTTTAAACGGAAATTTAGGGTATCAAATCAAACAATTAATGCGACCTTTTTGCGATTCTACATCCTCAAAAATGCTTAATTATGCCTGGTTTCTTGACTAAAACTGCCGAAATCAGTAAGTTATTACAGATTAAATGTTGTTGCGTTTGTAGGTTAGAATCGCCCAAAATCCCGCCAATTCCACAACAACAACAATAACATTTGAGTGATTCCAACCTCCAAATGCATCGTTTTATCTGTAATTTCTTGTTGATTTTGGCAGTATAAGCGGTGGAACCAGGCAAAATCAAGCACTTTCTAGGACGTAGAATTCATAATCGCAAAAAAGTTGCATTAATTGTTTGACCCTAAATTTCCATTTAAAAGTTCGCTTTTGGGGAAATAACATTGAACCAGAGTTTGTTTGGAACCAGAGGCCCTCGGGCGGCAATCGATAAGATACATCGCTCTACTGAAACAGTCTATTCTAAACATTGAGCTTTTTTCACCAAAGATGGCAGATGACTACTGGCCCGGTTTCCTGAACCATAGGTGCGCTCGTGTCTCTGTTCATCAAATTCGTTACGTACAGAAACTCAAACTCACCCATTGCGTTGTAAACAAACTGAACTGTCATCTGCCATCTTCTACTACTGTCTCCGGTTTGACCTGTTAGAGTGTCAGATGCCTTTTTTAAGACTGTAATGTACCAATAATTTTACAAACAAAGTAAAATAAAGCAACATTTTGTCTTTCTTCTGTTTCAGGATTGGAATGGCTCTGTCCCTCATGAATTTCTCGGTGCCTACTACTTAGAAAATGATTTGTCTTGGACTGCTGCCTCAGAATTTAGTTCGCGTCATCGAGATTTATCTGCCATCAATCAACTGATTTCTAACTACGAGAGTGGGAGTAAAATTGACAATCTCATGTGTATCGATAACTAATTATTGCTCCACATGAGATTTTGGTGCAATTTTTGCTATATTTGTGCAAGATCTACTTTTACATTGATTCTACAGTTTTTTTTTAGTTGACTCGAGTCTAATTGTCTTGTAAAAAAAATCTGTTGCTAGTCTGATTGTTTTGAAAATTTATCTTGTCTCTGGCAATTTTTTTTTAAAAAAATTAAGCAAAGTATTAAGTTGAAAAAGTATGGAAAGCTCTGAAGAAACAATGGGGAAAGATAACAAAAGTTTCTCAGTTCATGATAAATTGAAATTGAGTCTTGACAAATTATTAGATATGAATTATGATGTGACAGACGATTCAATTTTGTCTAAATTGTTCTCATTTCTAGCAACTTCTGATCAACTGGAAGAACTATCAAGTTTGGATATTTATGAATCCATTTATGAAAAGTGGTTACTCTCTTGTATTGTTCATTGGAAAAATGGAAATTTAAAGCCATCGATTGCAGTTTTCTCTGTTCGAATTTTAAGCATAATCTGTCGGAATCCTAGTCATTTTATGATTTTAAATTCTCCTGAGAAAAATATTTTGAAACAGTTTCAAGATTTAATCGTTAGCAAATTAGACTTGAATCCTCTTTTTCCAATTGCTTACGCTCAGTTATTGTCGGCTTGTATCTCTCATGAGTTAGGGTTAAAATATGTTCTTGAAAACAGTTTGTGGAAAAACATTCTATCAATCTATGTGGCTGATGAAAGGATGTATGTTAAAAAAGAGAGCAAAGAATTTTTAGTCTGCATTTGTGTGACTGTGTGTGAAAAGAACTCAAAAAATGCCTCTGAAATTATTGACAGTATCTTTGAGTTACACAACGCTCATCGCAAAAGTTACTCTCTTTACGGTCAGAAAGCTAGGAGTAAGAAATACTCTCAAATTTTAACTCTCCTTATTTCAATTTTAGAGACATTCATGATCAAGAAAGAATTTGAAGTGGCGAAAAAGTATTTTGTCTCTAAGTCTGATTTTCAGAACAGTCTCATGTCTGATTTATCAATACCTTTTTGTGATAATATTACTGTAAATATTGGTAAATTATTGATTGTTTGTCATTTGATAAGCGTGGCAACTGAGAAAATTCCAACTGCTGACAATTTAAAATTTTTTGAAGACTTTCTTAAAAGCGTCTTGCAAAAATTTCAAGAAAAAGAATCCCTACGTGATGTAGCATTCCTATGCGAATTAACTGTTAAATATCTGAAAATAAGTGGGATGTTTGTCAATAATTGTTTTCTCTTAGAAAATTTACTTGCAATCAGACTGCAACCAGTTTTCGCTGCGCTAGAAAAGTCTCGTTCCATGGAAAATACAAACTCGAATCCATCTCATCCACCTCTGTTTCAATTAGAAAATTTATCTCTTTGGGAATCTGTCGCCACTTTTTGTACCAGTTACCAGCACATGCTAAGCAAACACCTAGATTTGGATCAGATGGCTGTATTTTGTCTTACTGCTTTGGACTCAGAATTTGAAGTAACATTTTTACCATACAAAATCCTTGTTTTTAAATCTGTCTCCTTTCTCTTCCGAGAATATTTTATTCCTAAAGATGCAGACTCGTTCGTTAATTATTCCATCAACAGTCGATTAACATCTTCTTTGCTACTACTCATAAAAAAGTGTATCCTAAAATTGCAAGAAATGTCTTATAATCAAGTTGAATTGTATGAAATATTGCCGAATGTATTGGCTTTCCTCTCAGTTCCTGGACAGCTGCCGATCTTATGTACGTCAGCATTGAATTTGGTGCGCTGTATTTTAGAAATTTTACCAATTAATGCTGATTCGAATGTAGCTGAAATTGTAATATCTTCGATGCCGGACCTTCAAAGGATTTTGTCGAAGCAGATGTATAGCATTTCTTGGGAGGTGAGAGACTCCGTTATTGAAGTACTGTGTTGTGTAGCAGATGTTTCTCTGAATAAATTGAAGTCAATGAAATCTGTAACGAGTCGAGAGCTCGCAAATGATGTTTTCTCTGTCTTTATCTCGGATAGTGAATATTATGTTCGAGCCACTGCTATAATTTGCTTTTGTAAATTGATCGAAATTGATGAATTATGGTCAACAATGGATCAGGAGAATGTACTCAAAAAAACGCTCCATGCGTTGACTACAGAAGATGAAGCGATCGTCCGCCGGCAAGTTCCAGTTCTCCTGAAACAAATTTATCAACATGGTAATTTTTCAGAGGAGCTACTTGTGGATGATTTGTATCCTGCTATGATTAATTTAAGCTTGAAAGATCTCCATTGGGAGGTATGTGTAAACGCTCTTGATTTTTGGCAGTTAGTTATTATGAAACACCTTCAAGTGCCTGAAACTTTAGTGTCGGGATTGACGACCGAAATTAGGTCTTTCTTTGTTAAACAGTTAACGTACCTCAATGATCTCGGTTGTTTTCTTGTAATTGTCAAAAGTCTCCAAGATGAAGCTGATCTGGAAGTGAACAAGAAAGCAGCCTCTATCTTACAAGAACTTTCTGCTCACTTGAACAAGTTTCTATCGTCCGATCTCAAACAGAGAAAAGGGCTGTGTCAGTCTTTTGCAAAGCAGTCTCATTCATCAACTCTGGTTGATGTCAATGGTTTGGAGAATGAAAAATCAGTGCTCTCTGATAACGATGGTCCCCGGACTGAAAATAATTCTGAAACCCCAGACAATATCATTGAATCAATTGTCAATGCTCAAGATATAAATTTATTGTCTTACGTCTACAAAAGCTGTTCAGAAAAGACGTCCGAACTAACTTGTAAATTGCAGCCAGAGCATTTGAAATGCGGCCCCAATGTTTTGTCGGAAGTAGAACTAATTGATTTGTTCACAAAGATGGATATCTCGGAGCTGATTAATAAAAAAATAGATTTTTTCAATCAGTCGCAGAATAATCTTGAGTCTTTGTTGAACGATATCCTCTTGCCTGGCTTCAACAATTCAGAAAATCCAACTCTGGATTGTTATTAAAAAAGCTGTTCCAAACTATTTTGAAACCCGCCAAGAATCCAAATTAGTTAAGACTGTAAGGATAATTTACTGAAATTACACTGTTGGACTGATTGAACTATGTCAGGCAACTTCTTAGATTTAGGTTCAAGTAGACTACCTCCTATACTTACCATTATCAATTTAAATATTCCTGGTGGTTTACCTAAGCCCTAATCTAAGGAGTCAACTAAAGATCTATGTAATAATTTAAAATAATTTAGCTTAATGATCATTCACTAGAGTTACACTGTGGACGAATCGAATAATGTGAGCCAACTTCTTAAGAGAACAACCTCCTATACTTGTCACAATAAATGGAAGCATTGCAAGTGGCCTACCTGAGAAAATCTAAGGAGTTGACTGACGTTTAATTCATTAACTATACCTATCTTTGCTAAAATAGTGAATGGTCTAAATGGGCCAACAGTGGATCCTCTAAAGTTTTCATTGCTCTGAGGTTGTTGATGCTCACTCAGAGCTGCCGATTTGCGTAGATTCAATGACATTTTGAAATTCACCGAAGATTCCACCGGTTGAGAAAAGATTACAGAGTTTAGTTCAGTGTATGACTGTAATGCACGAAAATACTAGCGTCTTTTATCTTTTCTCAACCGGTATATTTTAATTAATTGACGGCGTTTCCAACGATTAAGAAAATGTTACAGATCAGAGTATTTTCGTGCATTACAGTCATACACTGAGTTGAACTATGTAATCTTTTCTCAACCGGTGAAAACATTGGTGAATTTAAAAATGTCATTAAATCTACGCAAATCGGCAGCTCTGTGCTCACTATCAAGGTTCCACTTAAGGTCTAGACTCTCTTCATGTAAAGCTCATCTTACACTTTCATTCAAAGTTCATTAAAAAATTAGGTCATGTTTGGACCATTAAGACCATTTTTTATTCGGAACCTACCATTCCTCGATATTTACCTCTTTTTTTAATATCACACCCCTCTTTTTTTTTTCCTATCCTGCCGCTTGCTTTGGAATACAAGCATGAGGAACAAATGGTTTGTAAGTTCAAATTTTGTCGTGTAAAATTTTGTAATTATATGTTCTATTTTCTTGTAACTAAATCCTTGTTACTCATTTGTAATATTTTCAATCTCCTTCCTTTTCCCTGGCAATTTTAGCAAAACTGAAATTTAAAAAATTCTGTCTCTCATCTATCTGGTTAGCCGCTTTTTAATAATTTGTAGATAACTAAAATGCCATTTGTGTTTACTTAAAGATTGAGCTCACAAATTTTAAACAAATTTTAACATTTTTTTTAATTTTTTTAAACAATTTTTTTAATTTTTTTTTTTTTTTAAATCATCTAGGGATCGACCAAATGAGGCACTTGTGTGAATCTGAATTTAGGTGTTTTTAGTGAAAAAATGGAAGCTATGCTCAGTGAACCTGAGACTAAGGATGTATTTGGTTTATTCGTTGGTTCACCGTTAAAAGAGTCAGGATTTTGATTAAACATTTTTTTTTTTTTTTTTTTATCCGTGTGATCTGAGTTAATATGTCTTCACTCAGAAGACTTTATGCAACTTTTTTTGCGTGTATCTCTGGAACTGCAAAACTGTGAATAAAACCAAATACATTTTCGTTCTCAACTCACTAAGTACTTTCATCTCCCTTTCCTCTCAATATCAAGTAGCAAAGCTCCAAGCCAAACTGCTTACTTCCAAGAAAGAGAAAATCCCCAGATAGAGTATCAGATTCAAGGCAACTCGGGGGGTTGTAAGTTGGTATCTCAGAATCATTTATTTGCCATAACTGTTTACTCACAGAATCTATATCTTATTAATTATTATCAAACAGTCTTTTTTCTGCCCTCTCCCTGTAATATTTGGCTATCAAATCAATGACTTTCCTAGTTTTATTTTAATTTAATTTTATGTATAACACAAATAAATTCCGTTTGTGAGAAAAAAAAAAAAAAAAAATTAAATATATTTAGAGCACTTTACCTCCTTGAGTGCTCTAGGTATTTCCTTCCCAAACTTGCGAGTCCCTGGCAGGTCGCCGTTACTCTCCTCTCTCCTATCCTTTGTTTTGAGAATACTTTGATTGTCTTTCCTACCCCTTCTTTTTTTATGCAGTCCAGTCGTTCGCTGTGAAATATCAGCATAACGAACCACGTGTTTGGGCGGCTGGACTTTACTACTACTACTACTACTTATTTTTACATCAAGTGAAAAACAAATGAGTTTGCCGATGAGTTACCAAGGTGGGAGTTAATAAGAGAGTGAATTATTGATAGTAAATCATGCAGAGTAGAGCTACATTGATACAAAGAGAGTTGAGGGAGAAGAACTGAAGGAAGAGTTACACAGTTGCAGAGAGAGAATATTATTTATTTAAAAAATAAAAAAATAAAAATAAATAAAAATAAATAAAGAAAAATTGAGGCACAAAAATGGATAGAGAACCGAAGCAGAAACAGAGAACGGAATATTATTTTTTTAAGAAAAGAGAGAGAAAAATATTTTTAGAGCACTTTACCTCCTTGAGTGCTCTAAGTACTTCCTTCCCAATTTGAGAGTCCCTGGCAGGTCGCCGTTACTCGCCTCTTTCCTATCCTTTATTTTGAGAATACTTTGATTGTCTTTCCTACCCCTTCTTTTTTTATGCAGTCCAGTCGTTCACTGTGAAATATCAGCATAACGAACCACGTGTTTGGGCGGCTGGACTTTACTACTACTACTACTACTCCTTATTTTTACATCAAGTGAAAAACAAATGAGTTTGCCGATGAGTTACCAAGGTGGGAGTTAATAAGAGAGTGAATTGTTGATAGTAAATCATACAGAGTAGAGCTACATTGATACAAAGAGAGTTGAGGGAGAAGAACTGAAGGAAGAGTTACACAGTTGCAGAGAGAGAATATTATTTATTGAAAAAATAAAAAAATAAAAATAAATAAAAATAAATAAAGAAAAATTGAGGCACAAAAATGGATAGAGAACCGAAGCAGAAACAGAGAACGGAATATTATTTTTTTAAGAAAAGAGAGAGAAAAATATTTTTAGAGCACTTTACCTCCTTGAGTGCTCTAAGTACTTCCTTCCCAATTTGAGAGTCCCTGGCAGGTCGCCGTTACTCGCCTCTTTCCTATCCTTTATTTTGAGAATATCTTGACTGTCTTTCCTACCCCTTCTTTTTTTATGCAGTCCAGTCGTTCACTGTGAAATATCAGCATAACGAACCACGTGTTTGGGCGGCTGGACTTTACTACAACTACTACTACTACTTATTTATTTTTAAATCAAGTATGTACGTAGAAGCCCTGGAAGAGGCTATGGCACGAGTCAAGAAAATACATTTTCAAAGTAGAACATGAAAATTTAGATTACAGTAGTGTGATGGTAAGTAAATACATATTGTTCCTCTCCAGGGATGCAAGTGAAAGTAAAATCTAATTAAATCAGTATGATGCATAGGGCAGAGCATCAATTGAGGAATTCCTCAGTTCTTTGGCAAAAGGGCGGATAAAACAGAGTGTGTGCTCAAAATACCCTGATTTCAAAAGGCTATCGTGTAATTAAGTGTTGGATTGGGTTGTCTTAATCATCCAACAACTAGACCAAATGATCTAATTGATAGGTAATCTGTAAAACCCAGTTTTCCTCATCCAAATCTTACGCAATAAAACTTTGAAATCAGCATTATTCAGCACAAGTATACTGTCTGTTTGATCCTTCCTTTTACCGAAGAGCTCCTCAATTGACCAATTTGATCCAATCCGTCAGTTTTAAGTTGAAAGTGCATAATGGGGCTCTTGCGAACTTTTGCTACACGGGATTCTAGACTTGATTCTTGCATAAAAACCTGTAAAAATGACGATGAATACATTAAAAAATCACAAAATTTACTCTCAAAATCGAGCTCAATTGGTTCAATGCAGGTATCATGGGAGATTCCTATCTAAATTGAGACATACCTCTGTGTTTCCAAAGAGGAAGTGGCATATTAGATAGGAATCTCCCATGATACCTGCGTCAAACCACCATTACGATCTTGCCATTTAAGTAGTTATGTAGGTTTATTACTGAATTTTAAACTTTCTCAGTGTGATTTTTGTAAGTTTTGCTGGTTTTTACATCAGAATAGACAATTCGTTTGCTCACAGCAAAAGTTTGCAAGAGCCCCATTATTGTTTCACATCTCAATATTGATATTCTCCTTCTCTTGTTGTATCCTTAGAAATTAATTAAGGAAGAGGACAGAGCAAAGATTATTTTTTAACATAAGATCGTTTAATGTTGTAGGTATTTAATTAAATTAAAAACTTAAATCAGCTTGACACGACAACAATCAATTTAACTCCAACTCTGAGATTAAGGCTGTGATCATAAATAAAGGGAATATTTTGAAGGTTTTCGCACCTTGTTTTTCAGTCGTATAAAAACAAATCAAACCAAGAATACAACCATAGAAAATAAGATGATTTTCCCCATGGATGGAAGGCTGCAAGGCCTAGGCTAATGACTCATGGCCTATGGCTCATCTTATTTTCTGTGTTTTTTTTTTTTTCCTTTAAATGAGAAAAAGAAGATATCAAGTTCTCCAAAGCGTCCTGTTTTTCTTTTGGGTCTCAGTTTTGATCCCTGATTTATGTTGTTTGTTGAATCAAATAATTTGTGTAAATTGGGGAATTCAGGTGGGAAGCTAAGGACATATCCAGAAACAAATGTAGGATACGGTAAAACCTGTTCAAGGGTGTCAAAAGTCAAAACTAATACTCAACCAATATGTTTTAGCTTTGTTCATCTGTTGTGGTAAAAATGTTTATGGTGGATTTTTCCATTATTTAGAGGAAGCAAATCAATAGAGCCCTCCCCTCCCTAGCCCCCCCTTTAAATACACCATTCGTCATGAGCAATGAGTCTAGATGAACTTGGTCCACTGTTCACAACACAACCATCACCGTTATGCATATTAGTGCCTTTTTTTCTCCAATAATCTTTTTTTTCTCTCTCTCTCTTGTGGTGGCCGCAATGAAATGACTTGCATAAGATCAACATCACTAAATATGAATAGAAAGATGTTGAACAGCTAGAAACGGTTAAGTAACAATACTACGCTCTGCTCTGTAACAGAGACGGCTTTAAAATCCAGTTGAGTGCAGTGCAGTATCTGCCGAGGCGCGAATAAAGCTCCTTCAATCAGCTGTGTATGCAACTACAGTATCATTGAGTAACATGCTTGCAGTATACCTAGCAGGGCGCTTTATTCGTGTTTTCGTGAACTCGTTTGTCGTTCTCGTTCAGTGTGATCCACATCCACATTTCACTCTGCTCCGAAGTGTTTGTGTTTTCATGCTTGGTGCTTATCATCTTCGAAACTGTTTTTGTGATTTCTAGGCGTCTGTTGTTGAGCTTCTGTCGAAACAGCTCTCATTTAGAGGGCTGGGTCAGCTCTGCCGACCACTCCGCGAACGGAAGTAACTTCCGCAAAGTAGCGAAAGGAAAGTATTTATTGTTGATCAAAAGAGCATGGATGTAACAATTTTATTCCTGCGGACGGCCTCCAACCCTCAGCGGCCTTAGGAGCCCCTACTCCCGAAAAATAATTCCTATTATTTAGGCTAACATGCATCCTAACCTCGGGCCTTGGGCCCCGTGTGCCATTGCCAGTGCCACAGATTCCGCAGTGTGACACCCCCCCTCCCCCCATCCTTGGTGACACCAGCTCCCGAAAAAAATTCCTACTTACATTAACTTGACCCTAAACCCCCGCCCCGGTTAAAGGGCCTCTTGTGCCAATTCCAGGGGCGGATATTTACGGCCTCCGTAGTCCGTATATCCCGCAGTACAATGAGCCCCCAGTCCATAAGAGTCCCAGATCCGGAGAAAAGCAGCGCTGTCAAGTTTCTGAGTCAAAACCCGTTTCGAGCTGCACCTTTCGAACAAAAAAAGTTTTGCCAAAGTCCGCTTCCTAAGCGTTTCAGTTTCAAGCTTTGCTTGGAACTGACCAATCAGTTTTCTTGCGGTTTGGAGCTATTTTTTTTTTAGGTTAGTTAAAGAAACTTAGCCTGAACTTGAACATCACTCTAGAAGCTCAACAACAGACGCCTAGTAATCTCAAAAACAGTTTCGAAGATGATAAGCACCAAGCATGAAAACACAAACACTTCGGAGCAGAGTGAAGGGTGGATGTGGATCACACTGAACGAGAACGACAAACGAGTTCACGAAAACACGAATAAAGCGCCCTGCTAGGTATACTGCAAGCATGTTACTCAATGATACTGTAGTTGCATACACAGCTGATTGAAGGGGCTTTATTCGCGCCTCGGGCAGATACTGCACTGCACTCGACTGGATTTTAAAGCCGTCTCTGTTACAGAGCAGAGCGTAGTATTGTTACTTAACCGTTTCTAGCTGTTCAACATCTTTCTATTCATATTTAGTGATGTTGATCTTATGCAAGTCATTTCATTGCGGCCACCACAAGAGAAAAAAAAAATATTGGAGAAAAAAAGGCACTAATATACATAACGGTGATGGTTGTGTTGTGAACAGTGGACCAAGTTCATCAAGACTCATTGCTCATGACGAATGGGGTATTTAAAGGGGGGGGATAGGGAGGGCTCCATTTCGACTTTCGGGAAGCAACCGCAAATAAGTAAATGTTTAACCCCAGACCCCGCAGCAGTGACGGGGGGGGGGGCATGAATTTTTGGATTTCAAACGTTGCTGTAAGAAATTTTGGGACATTTTTTGTTGAAAAAATGCGATATTTGAGGCTGCTGAGGGGGGCACGCCTCCCCCCCCCCCGTGGATCGGCCGCTACTCGTAGTCACTTTATCCATTAAAAGGGAGCCCCTTGAATTCATCTTGCCCCAGGGCCCCATAAGAGATGTAGTCACGGTCCTGAGACCAGTTAATGTAGCAACTCTTTTAGGAGCGGTCATCGGTAGATGGATGGTGTTTGCTAGAGTCCCTTGATGGAAATATTGTTTAGGGACGAGTACCGCTTTCCTCAGACGTAATTTTTGATCAAATTCGAAACTTCCCAAAAATCAATACTCATAATACTCAATTTGTGTTGTTGTTTTTTTGTTTGTTTTTTGCTACAAGCAAAGAACGCAAATTTGTTCATGATAATCATTTGCACGATCAGGCCAAGAAGACAAGTAAATAAAATGTGCGCTCGCTCAAATTGAGTGGGTAGTTAAATATTCCTACACTGCGGTGCTGGTTTTGCATACACCCTTGATTGAAGGCGCTCGCTCGAGGAAAAATTATTAATTAAAGTTTCACAATAATAATTTGGAGCTGCAATGATTGTGAATAAAAACTGAAATTGTGAGAGGCAGATGTAGTCACAGAAACGAAAATACCCGGGTGGGGTACTGAAAGGGTTACGAAGGGGTTTTTGCGTTACTCCTGATTAGAACAATGCAGTTTCAATGCTCGATGAATTAACGGTTTTCAAATAATAATTTGCAAAAAACTTGCTAGAAATCTGCCCATCTTCCCGCACGGTTTATTCAATACGGTGGCGATAGTCGCGGGTGGGAACAGGGAACTTTTGGTTTGTTATTCAGAAAGGTTTGTCCAAATTCTTCCCGCACAAAATTTTCATTAGGCACAGGCACAGAATAATACAATCAGAACGGAAACTCCCATAAGAGCCAATGGAAGCAAGTTTGGAATTTAACGGCACCAATAGGCAACGCTGTGGTCCTATATCCCAACATGGCGGACTAAAGTGATTTGTGTTGAAACTCATTTATTTCTGTAAATTCTGGAAAGAAATCTTAAGTTTCCGGCCTCACTTTTATTCTAATGACATTTCAGAATGAAAATTTCGCGGATCATGTCCTATATTTTTTTTTTTCGCGCGCGAATCCAGATGTAAACATCCTATATCCCAACACGGCGGACGCGAAATGAATTTGCTTCAAAAACCGACAGAGCTTACGTTCTGGTTGTATTATTCTGTGGTACAGGTAGTTATTACTTTTGTCCTCGACAGCAGTGGCGTAGCGTACAATTTGGCAACGTTGCAGACCGTCCATTTAAACTCATGAAAAAGATCGAACTATTGATTGTTCGGTGAACATTTATTTATTTATCTATTTATTTATTTATTTATTTAATTTTGTACATAAGAGCCATTAGCTTGAAATACACGTCAGGAAAAAGAATAATAATAATAAAAAAAACTAAACAGATAAGTACATAATAATAATGATGGTTCTTAAAATTAAATTAGGTTTTAAGTATTAGCCCACAACTCCTTCACACTGTAAAGGGCTTTGTTAATAAGAAATAGTCTCAACTGTCCAAAAAAATTATCAAACTCCTCGTTTTTAAATAAAAGTTTAAGCTCCTTAGGAATTGAATTAAAAATTTGAACAGCTGAGACTGGAACAGAAGCTCTTGACATGCTCGAGAGATGCTAATTTAATTTCCTGGATTAAAAGGTTTTACCTATTAGGTGAGCAAAAGAAATACCATCACAGAAAATGATGATCCAACATTTTTTTCTACGATAGGTATAGATATAGTGTAACCAATTGATCCTCCATCGTGTGTGGAACGGAAATCTCAACATCCTTCAAACGAATCTACTTTGGGATCGTCTTGATTCCGAAAACGGACGGGCATCGCGTGCGGTTGATAATAATTTCGTCAAAAGCGAAAAAAGGAATAAAAGTCTCCTGGTCTTTCAGCATTTCCGTCCTCTTCGGTCACATGCAGTAAAAGGATATTTCAATCGGGACTTTGCTTTGGTTCCCGTCTTTCCCAAATCTGATAGCTATGATAGAAGACGAGGCGAGTGGGGTTACGAGTTTCGGGTGGTGGTGGGGGGAGGGAAGAGGAGAGGAGAGGAGAGGAGAGGATTAAGCAAAATGTTCAAGTATCAAATTTCGCACGGGACTCGGTCCAAAAAAGGAAGAAAAAAACAAAATACTCCTGCGCAGAAAGAGGTGAAGTCTTTCGTGAAAAATAGATAATCCCACGTCCGATCACAATGTTTCGGCGGGTTTCCAACTGAATGGAGCGTTCGATAAATACAAAAATACAAAAATACAGGACGAATGCGAAGGAATAGCAATATTTTTTTGTATTCTTTTGAATGACCATCTGCGGAATTTGGAAGTTCGAAAGGAAACCCTTTTCAGTATCCTTTCCCCCCCCCCCCCGATCGTCCCTTCACCACTAGCCCGGTCAATATTCTGTGTTTGCCTCGCAACCTCTGTCTACCTGCCGCAGCCTTTCAATTCAACCCTATCATTCCACCTTTCACCGACCATCTCGCCGGTTTAAACCTGCATTTTTGAGCAGGCTGCGCTGGTGCATTGGATACACCTATACCTTGTTATCTATGCAGAGAATGGGAGTTGAGAAGAAGAGAAAGATTAAACAGCGCACATCATCAGCCGGACAAAAAAAAAGGGGGGAAAGAGAGTGGAGAGAAAAAATAGAGAAAGGGAAAAAAAATCTCAAGTTAAAAATAGCCACGCAGGTCGCTTGTGGGGTTCGATCCTTTGGGAGGGGGAGGGGGACAAAGGAATAGAAAGGTGGTTGACTCACCGTTGCCCTGATCTTCGTGCCATGTGCCAATTTTATTCATGAGAGGGGTGTGATTTGGAATGAAATAAATTTGACACACATTCTGACATTTGTAAACTTCATAATTATAAGTATTGTGATATCTCTTATGTGTACATCACTGCAGTGTCAAACGCTTTTAATACATTCTGAGTACGATATTATAAAAATATCCTAAATAACCGATAAGTGCTGCTCTTCCGTTTTATTGTAAGCATGGGATAACTCGGCGCTTATCATATTTGTATTCGATTAATCGATTTGAATAGATAGTGGATACCCTCGTCATGGCATGGCGTTTTGAAATGTAGTAAGAAAATGTGATAAGTGTAGGTACTACGGGTCTTTTGCACACTTCTGCTACATCCGGATGGAGAATATATTCACTTAACCCTTCACTGCATGGGGTTCCTAGCTCTCAAGGAACAAATTGCTTAAACGCTCATATAAAATACAGGTTTTGAGTTATGACTTCGGCGCATGGTGTGTCAACGCGAAAGAAGGTATGTTTTGAGCTCACACAAAAAAAAAAAAAAAAAAAAAAAAATGTGGCTAAAAGAAAACATCATGCAGTGAAGGGTTCGTGATCGAAATCATATTAGGGGGAAAATTTACCCTCGTATCCAAATTGATCACATTTTTATTATTTTTATGAAGTTTCCGGCATTGACTTTCAGAAAAATCCAATTAAAGTAAAAAAAAAAAAAAATTAAAATTAAAAAAAAAAAAAAATCCCGCCATTTCTTATGGTGTTATATCACTTGTAAAAAACGAGTAAAAATTAGAAAAAAGGGAATTTTGACCGAAAAACCGTAAAATTATTTTTTTCACTATTTTTCCCATGTATTTTACCACCTAGTAAATTGAAAAATCCACAATTGCTTGATAAAAAAAAAAATCATGCAGTGAAGGGTTAAATTTAGACCCAAGAACACCAATGGACGCACGTACAAAAACCTCCAAAATCCTCTCTCATAAAGCTATTTCTTTATGCATGAAATACGATGGAACGAGATGGAACGGGTCATTGTTGGTTGAAAGTGATTCGTGTTTCGATTCGATTTAAAAACCAAAAGTCAAACAACAAAAAACAACAAAATTCATCAACAACAACAAAAAACGGGCTCGATCAAAATTCTGGCGCTCTGTTTTGGTTTACTTTTTCGAACTTCGCTATGTTTTATTTTTTTTTGTGTGCCTATACTTCTTTTTGGAGAGAGGCTCTTTTCATTTTTCTTATCAAATGAAACGTGTGCTGTAAACAAGTTAACAGTTCAAGGAGCAGAAGATTCGTTCGAAATTGACCCTTAATTGACCTTGACCCTTTTAACTTGTCTCCTTAAGATTTATCCTGAGTGAAAAACTGTGTTTTCGAAGGGTCTCTGAATCCCTAAGTCGTGGCTATTCTTACTTGAAAATCCGTTGAAACTTCCTCGAGAAATCTCCAGGCGTTTTGGTTCAAGGTGTGTTTCTGAATTTCAAATTTAATCAGGGACACTTTTCAAGATCGTGTCAAGCCAGCGGGCCGATCATTTACTTTATCGTTAAACCGATCGTTAAAACTGTCTACGAGTGATGCTATTGGTCGAAAATTGTAAAACTTGGCCGTTGCTATGGTAACCATCGTTAAGAGTCTCGTTTTATTAAGGCAATTCATAAGTAACCTTTAAAAAACGGACACTATAACGATGGTTAACATAACAACGGCTAAGTTTTACAATATTCGACCAATAGAATTACTCATACACAGTCTTAACGATTGGTTTAACGATGAAGTAAATGATCGGCCCGCAGGTCAAGTAAAGTCCTATGATTAATTACCTTTATGTATAAGTCGTAAAGTTTCAATGTAAAAAATAACAAAATATATGCAAGAAAATGTAGAATTTGAAATGCCTGACAAAGAAAACAAACCCAAAGACAAACTGATGAATGAGGCAAACTGATGATAGTTTATAATGACGATCTGGACAAAATCCTCTCTCGCGCAATTCAGTTGTAATTTGGGAGCTCGTCTTGCCTTTTATCAGTTTTATCCTATAACCCTTCCAAAATTGTATCTTACATCCCTAGAGTGCCGAGTCCTCAAAATAAACAGCTCCTCCAAAAGAGCGGATCGCGCTGAAATTTCAAGACTCCTAATGGTGTATACTCGAGGAGAGACAGTTTTTCATCAATAGAAATAAGTTTCTGAAAAAGAAGCAGAGAGGAAAAAAGTATGGCGGAGTGAACGGCGCACTATGGTCGGAGATCGAAAAAAAATTGGCCAAAATTCATGTAAAAAAAAATGTAATCAAAAATCGTTATTTTTGACCTTTAAGACTAATTTAAAACTTTCCACTGACATTTCTAGTTGGTTTAAATTACTTTGTTAAAGTATTCTCTGTTATTAAAATTGGTCATGAAAGTTTATGAATGAAGAATGGGTACTTTTGCTACATCAATATAACTCATTGTTTCTAACGTAAAATTCGGCGAAAATAACGATGCGCACATTAATAACTTTCAAAATCCACCCATTAACTCAGAAAATACCTTCCATTCCAAACAACCCGCGCTACACTAGACACTATATCACCGACTTATAACTACATAGATGGAACCATCTCGTTTATGTAAACATGAACAGAACTTACAAACATTGGAATGTTTCGATTAGATGCGTACAATTCTTATATTATTTTGTAATCTTTGATAAACCGAAAATACCAGACGGCAAATGCAGCTTATATTTCACGTACTAAAAAGAAATTCCATCATTTTGCAGTTTACGATGTTGTTTACTTATGCACGGTGGTTCCGTCAATGTAGTAGTTTACCGGTGCAAATAGTGTCTAGCGTAGCGCGGGCTGTTTGAAATTGAAGTGTTTTCCTGAGTTAATGAGTGGATTTTGAACGTTTTTAATGTGCGCATCGTTATTTTCGCCGAATTTTACATAAGAATCAAGGTTCTATTGTGTTGTAGCAAAAGTATGCAACAGACCCATTGGTCATGAAAGTTTATGGATGGATGAAGAATTGATTAGAAATTTCCTTACTGACTTATGTCTATACTCTTTCACGATCTCAGACCATCGTGCGGCGGTGGCAGAGAGAAAAAGCGAGGGAGCGGTCGTGGAGGGTGGGGGGAGAAAGGGGGAGAAAGGGGGAGAAGGAGGAAAAAATGCTGCTGGGAGAGTTGGCTGTGAAATTGGACTTTTATTTTCAGAGCCTGGCGCACGACCATACGATGTATCATGAAATCGAGAGGGCGGGAGAGGGTGGATTGTGAGTGGGAATGGGGGGGGGGGGGTTAGAAAAAAGGGGAAAGAAAATGGCGGCCTGTCTGCTGCATAAAACATAACCGGGAGGAATGAGATTAATTTTCCACCCTTTTTTTCCTGTCAGATTGTATCAGCTGTTTTTCAGTAACTCTGAGGGAAAACCTTTGGAGAAAGAGAGAGAGAGGAGGGGGAGATTGGGGAGAGAGAGCGAGAGAGCTCGGTCTTTAGCAAAAGTAATGGCCCTCGGCAGCAGAGAACTAAGGGGGAAGCGAAGTGGGGGGGAGGGGGAGGAGGGCAGTCCAGGGGCATATAAGAAAGAGGCAAGCACGGTGAGCATAAGAAAATAAAAGTAAAAATGGATTATTTTTAGGGGTGATTTATTTTCTTTCTTTTATCAAGAGCTTTCTTTCTCTCTCCTCTCTCTAAGTCGGGGGGGGGGGGCTCTCTCTCCTGAGCCAGCGCGAGTTCGAGAGATGTCCGAAATAGATTCGCCCCTCAAGATGGGAGATTGTTTTGAAAGCTTTCGGGTAAAAAACTCTCCTCTCCTTTTCCTGTCCGACCACGACCATCGACCGGTCCGACGCTGGCTGACTCCCATCAATTTTACGTGTAGGTAGATGTGTGTAAAAATAGTGCTCACTCGATCCTTTCTCTCTCGCAGCTCTCGAGGATTCTATAGAGACCTCACCCCCCCCCCCTCCCACCACCTTTCCCTTACCCGCTTCGAATTTTTGAAGCTTTCGGTCCGAAGCTCTATCACCTTCCCATTTTCTTTATCTAGTCAAAGCTTCTCTTTTTTATTTTTATTTTTGGTTGTTTATCACGTTATTATTATTATTATCATTATTATGGTTATTTGTTGTTTATCGCCGCTTGTGGCGGGTAATGGGGTGTTAGTCCCTCGGCGGGACTAAACAATAGTCCTAAGCCTTGGGCTTTTTCCGGTTGGATGAATTTTCCGGTATCTGTACAAAAATTAATTATTGTTAATTAAAAATTACCATCCCTTGTACAAAGGGAGGAGACTACTTCTCCCGGGGACAGGTTTTGTACAATCGTTGTTGTACTGTCCTGATGGGAGGAGCTCTCAGTATAATATCTTACAGTCTAAACTTACTGTTTTGGCCTCGCAGGGTCCATAATTTCCTGCCGTACTCCTGTGTGTTTTTTTTTTTTGTTTTTTTGTTTTTGTTCCTGCACTTTTTTCTTTCCTTTTATCTTTTTTTTTTTTTTTTTTTTTTTTTTTTTTTTTTTTTTTTTTTTTTTTTTTCCACCCTTGAATTTGGCTTACATCCTACAAACTATACATATACTACTAAAGCTACATTAACTACTTGTCATTATTTATTATTATTACTATTATTATTATTATTATTATTATTATTATTATTATTATTATTTATTCTCTTAGTCTGCATTTTCTTCTCCTGCTCTTCGATCCTTGAAATTTAGGGATTTGGAATACACTGGATTAGAACAGTGGCAGCTAGCAATGGGGCTATTGCACACTTTTGCTAAAAGCGATTTAATAGTCGATTATGGCGTAAAAACCTCAAAAAATAACGATGGCGGCACTAGAAACTTCCAAAATCCACTCCTAAACTCAATAAACGCAGTTATTTGCGGGAGCGTAATGGTGGCCGAAGGCACTAACAAAGGGAGATTCCCATCTAACAATTCTGAAACTCCATCAAGAAGTGACCAATAAGAGACTACTTTGATTTGACACCGATGTCACTTGGTGTTGCGGTACCATTCATCGGATGTGGATCATCACTCTGATGACTAATTACTCTGTGAATCATCCTTGTCAGCATAGAAAGAGTGACGAAATTAAGATAGGAATCTCCCATTGTTAGTGCCTTCGGCCACCATTACGCTCGCGCAAATAACTGCGTTTATTGAGTTTAGGAGTGGATTTTAGAAGTTTTTAGTGCCGCCATCGTTATTTTTTGAGGTTTTTACGCCATAATCGACTATTAAATCGTTTATAGCAAAAGTGTGCAATAGCCCCATTCCTCTTTTGGGATTGGGTTTATGAATGTATTTGAGACTTCTTTGATGCTTTCGTTGTAGTTTTTACGCAATTTTCCAGTAGACTTGAGCTTCCAGAAGGCTGTAGCAAAAGTTTGCAACAGACTCATTGGCCATGGAAAGAATCTTGAACTGCTGAATCTACCGATAAATTTTAAAATTTGCATTCAATGGGGCTCTTGCAAACTTTTGCTGTGCGCAAATGAATAGTCTGTTCTGATGTAAAAACCAGCAAAAATCAAGATAATCACACTGAGAAAGTCTAAAATTTAGTTATAAACCTACATAAGTACCAAAATGGCAAGATCGTAATGGCGGTTTGACGCAGGTATCATGGGAGATTCCTATCTAATATGCCACTTTCTCTTTGGAAACACAGAAGTATGTATCTCAATTTAGATAGGAATATCCCATTATACCTGCGCGTCGAACCACCATTAAGCTCGATTCTGAGAGTAAATGTCGTGATTTTTTAGTGTACTCATCGTCATTTTTACAGGTTTTTATGCAAGAATCAACTCTTCAATCCCGTGTAGCAAAAGTTCGCAAGAGCCCCATTATAATTTATAATCTCAGTTTCACCAGCTTCCCGATCCGTTGAATTCTACAGAACGTCCCCGAAAAACAGTCGAGGAAAACAACGCATCCAAACCTACTTTCTTTCTTTTTTTTTATTTTCTCTATCCATCTCTCTATTGTTATCTCTCTCCGACGTGACTGCAAATGACATCTGCATTTCCGCACTCACCGAAGAAAGTGAAACCATATTTATTTAAATAGCTGCATTTGCTAACGGGAAATAGATGAGGAGCAGGAGAGAATAAATCTGCATTTATGCTTTTACTTTTTTTTTTTCGTTCTTTTTGAGGGATTTTGGTTTATTTGATATGCAAAAAAACAAAAGTGTGTCCGTATGGAATGGGGGTGTCGGACCCGATGCAACGGGGTCGAGAAGCAGGGTAGCGGGGTAACTGAGAGGGCTGGCTGCCAGGTCCAGGTGAATAAAAACGGCTCGTGTACAAAAATGTCCTTCGCCTCTCTCCTTTTTACGCTGCCTCCCCTTCATTTCCCCACCACCCGTTCGCCCTTATACTAACTCTCAGTCACACAGTTAGCGTACCAGAGTTTGCAGGGATTCTGCTTCTCTGTACCAATGCTGCCAAATTTCTTGGGAATACCCTGTTTGAAGTCCCGTCTGGAGCAAAGGTGGGTCCAGATCAATGATGGGAAAAATCATTTTTTGAATAACCATGCAAAATTAATTAAAATTATTCCCTTTATTCTCTTGTTATTCCAGTGGCGTAGCGTGCGATTTGGCAACGTTGCAGCCATTTTCATGTAAAAGATAAAACTATTGGATGTTCGGTGAGCACCTTCGAATTCGACCTTTTACATGGGTTTAAATGGATGCAATGCAATGTTGCCAATTTGCACGCTACGCCACTGTGTTATTCCTATTAGAAAACCAAAGATTTAACACTTCTAGTCATTCATCTGATCGTGTCAAAACTTCGATTTAAAAATAGGAATAACAAGAGGAACAATGCGAATAATTTTAGATAATTATTCATGGTTTTTCAAAAAAATGACTTTTGCCCATCCGTGGTCCAGATAATTGTCCTCAGTGGCGTCGCGTGCAATTTGGCAACAATGCATTCTATCCATTTAAACTCATGTAAAATATCGACCGCACAGTGCACACACTCACAAGGGGTGCTCAGAGCACAAGTAAAATTCGATATATTTAATGAGTTTAAATGGAGCAGTTGCATTGTTGCCAGATGTCACGCGACGCCACTGCTTGTCCTCCATTTTCTTTGCCCGTTTGAGCCCGTTAGAATCCCCGTAAGTTGAGAGTTGAGACAAGACAACCTCAACCTCTGATTGGTCAACGAGATTTATAGGATCTACGGGCGCCGCCATTTGGATGGGTTTTTGCCCTATGGTTTACAAACAAAGAAGTCCCACGCTGTTTTACGGATAAAAGAAATAGTTGTACTTGACGAACTTGTAAATTTAAATCATGATACTCCTCAAAAATGTTTGTAATGCCCGAAAGAATCTTTAAAAGCATAGATAGATGTCGGTCAGCAAAGGCTGTGAAAGATTGCACCGTATAGGAAACTCTACTACAGCACTGTCATCTTTGCATTTTACCAAAACACAAAAATGGCCCTCAGAAATAAAATCAAATGTGCAAAAACGCATACAATGGCGGCGCCAATGGTTTATTCACTTGTCTTATTACTCTCTACCAGTGGCGGAGCGTGCAATTTTGCATCGTTGTAATGTGTCCATTTAAATCCATTAAAAAGATTGAACTATTGGGTGTTCGGTCTTTGCATTCGACCTTTAACGCAGGTTTAAATGGACGCATTAAAACGTTGCCAAATTGCACGTTACGCCACTGGAGAGAAGTATAGGGACTATGCATAGAACACATACTTGTATGTTAGAAAATTATTATAGTATGACGTGCAGCATTGGCGGCTCATGCAATTTGGAAACAATGCGTCTTTTCCTTTAAGCTTAAGCAAAAGTATCGATTTCCATCTATCCTCCTGAAGATCGATTACTTATCATATGTTTAAATGAAGAGAAGCCGCGTCGCTGCCACCGGCCGCGCCGTTTCAGTGAAGTTTTTCAGTGTCAATGAAAGAGTCAGATCCTTTGCGATAATTTACTTTCCTCTCTATTCCAGTGGCGATCAGGCAGTAAGAAAATTAGGAAAAGGGGGAGAGGGCTTGCGGAAAGTCGAAAATTGAGGACCTTTTCTTGGGGAGCTTGTTAAAGGGAAGGTTCAAAAGACTCTAGGAGGAGAGAGCTTTTACGGTTTTCTATCACTCGGTTCTTCTCAATTCATTTTCCCTCCTTTTTTTTTCTTTTTCTTTTTTTCCGTTTTTTCCTTTTTTTCTCTTTTTTTTCTCTCACTTTTTTAACTCATCTTTCCTAAAAAGTCGGGGGGGGGGGCTTGAGTTTTCAAAGTACCCCCTTCACGGACCGCCACTGCTCCATTCAAATTAATATCTTCTCGACAACTACATCGCAGCATAGTTTCTTTCAAAGTTCAAATCAACTACTTTGTGAACTATTCGCATAGGAGCGTATAATTAATTGTTTTGCCTATCCGTGAAATTGAAGGTGTTGTTTATTCAACAGTGAACCGTGTCGAGTTTTCCTCAGTCTCGTGCTCATCTAAAGTCAGATTCACCTCTCGTTACTGGAGGACTGAGGAAGGGGCGAACATACATTCAAATCAGTGGCGTAGCGTGCAATCTGGCAACGTTGCAGTTCTTCCATTTGAACCCGTGAAAAAGATCGAACAATAGGGTGTTCGGTGAAAACCTTCGCATTCGACCTTTTATATGGGTTTAAATGGACATACTGCAACGTTGCCAAATTGCACGCTACGCCACTGATTCAAATGGTGGAAAAGAGTGCTTTTCCAACACTTTTAAAACATCAAAAATGTGTTCAAATTGATACATCGTCATAGTTTCATGACACGAGGGAAAAATCAATTGTATCTTGAAAACTAATGGAATTTCAAAGTTTAAACTTGCCAGACATCCCTTAAAACTCGAGCCGCCAATTTATTCGCCACTATCCCTCCGTCCACACGTCATGTACTGCCGTTTGCCATCCCTCCCTCCCGCATAACAAAGCTATGGGGGCACTCTGCCTATAAGCAACTATAAGCAAGGCGACTCGCCCTCTCCCACTATGTCCTCTGATCTGTCTCACTCTCACTCTCACTCTCTGTTCCTGTTTTTATTCCATTCATTCTTTTCTTAGCTCTTCCTCCTCACTCCACACTTCCACAGCTCCAGCTTGTCCATTCCCCTCCCCCCTCCCCCCTCCCCACCGCACAGTCCTTGCCCTTCAACCGCCCCTTACCCCCTGACCCCAGTAAGGACCATACCACCGCTGCACCGTACACAACTACAACCCTTCGCCTTTTCACTTCCCTTGTCTCAACTCAACTCAACTCATCACTCAGTCATTTCTAACATCATCCTTAGCCCTCTTTCCGCTAAAAAAAAAGAAAAAAATTAACACAGACACTCACACAGCGACACATCATTCACGCAAGAGGAATCCCCATACAACCGCAGACATAGCCTTAAACAGGAACGTGTCTTTCTCTGTCTTCGACTGTCTGACTGCATTGGTTAGAGAAGGACGGAAACAAGGACCGACGTCACGTGACAGTCCCTTATTGCTCTCTCCATCCTTTTTTAACACATGCTCCATTCAAATGGGCAAAGAGAGAGAGAGAGAGACAGAGAGAGAGAGAGAGAGAGAGAGAGAGAGAGAGAGAGAGAGAGAAGGAGAGAGAGAGAGAGAGAAGGAGAGAGAGAGAGAGAGAGAGAGAGAGAGAAGGAGAGAGAGAGAGAGAGAGAGAGAGAGAGAGAGAGAGAGAGAGAGAGAGAGAGAGAGAGAGAGAAAGACACATTTCTAGCTGCGACAATGACCCACACGTTGACAGGTGAGCTCTTCACGATGATCCCAAATGCGAACCTATCCTACGACTCATCCGGGAAGAACAGACCGTGTGTTTTTGTGGGATTTCCTCTCGGAGACCCTTTCATATGACTTGGACATACTTAAGTTAACTTTACCCCCTCATTATGGAGACGAAGAAGTCAAGGGTGGATTATTAGTCCTTGAGGCAGTCGCTAAATCCATCGAGACTTCCTCGAGACACGACAAGGTTGTGAACTTAACTAGCCGCGTCTTCTTCAGCGGGCGGGGTGAGCCGGTGAGCAAGGGAGATCATAACCTTCAACCTCCAAACAGGAAGTTCGCTACCCCCTTGAGGCTTGAGGCTTGAGGCCCAATGGTTTTCTCAGTTGTTTGCAGCTTGTGTGTTGTGAGTTGTGAGCGACACATTTTTTTAATTTGAACGTCGCATTCAGGCATTGCGCTTAAACTATACTACTGCTCTTCATCAATGGGCTAAAATATGCATGTGCGTTTAGTCTGAGCGTACGTGTGGGTGTTTGAATGTGTGTGTATGTGTGTGTGTCTGTAAACCATAAAGCTTTCGTTTAGCCAAGCCACGTGCGCAGCCCCTGCAGTGTTGCCATCTTGAGGATAACTATCCAATTTTTCTCATTTGACTTAATGTTAAGTATGAAAAGTGATTGGATAATCTGGCAACATTGGACGCGTGGCTCACCGAGCTATATACTTACCAGTGGCGTAATCTCAGGGGGGGCATGACCTTTTTGCCCCTCCAATATTTGAGAAGGAGGGGCAAAGTATCATTTTGCCCCCCCAATAATTTGATGAAAAAGAGGAAAGTAGAAAAGAAAAGACGGAAAAATACAACAAAATAAAGGAAGAAAGGAATAATTACAGGAACCGAGAAGCAAACATTGGCAAGAATAAGTGGCTCTATTTTACCCTGAAACTGCGCCTAAAGTAAATCTAAAGTAAAAAATTCCTCTGTTGTCAATGAAATAAAGAAAATATACATTGAGTCTACTAACTTCTGTTCTGTCGGTTTGTTATTTTTGAAAGATTTGATTGCATAAAATATAGTCTGAGAGAACCCAAATGTTCAAATTTTTCCGGGGGAATACCCCCGGACCCCCTATTACTGGAATGCCCCCCCCAGATTCCCCAAAGTATCGGACTATTTGCTACCCCTTCCCCTCAAAAAGAATCTAAAATTTTACGCCACCAAGTGGAACATTACATTTACTGCAGTTTTAAATTTCCAGATGACTTCTAACCGTGAGGAACAGTTTCCCAAAGCCTAGAAATATCACCTTCATCAATAAGCTAAAAGTCTAACTGAAAAGTTCTCTTTTTGCCTGAGAAATGAAGAAAATAAACGTAAAATCTATTTTTAATTTGTTTAAATTTTGTGGCATTTGTATGCGATAACATTGCTTAAAATAACGTCTGAGAGAGCCTGAATTTCCAAATTTTTCCGGGGGAGGACCCCCGGACCCCCCCTCTCACTGGGGGGTGTCCCCCCCAGACCCCCATAGTGCATCTCTCAAAAGTTGGTCTGCCCCCCCCCAATAATAATCCCAAGTTTACGCCACTGATACTTACATTTATATAGAGGAGCAGGCTAATGCGTAACCTGCGTAACCTCCATGAGGGATTTTTAGGTTATACTCTGTTCACGGTAAGAAGGCGGGTGATGAAGGGTAGTGTCGTAGTGAAGAAGGCTACCCGTTTTACAGGGGATCAAAGAATGTTCGATCTAGTCGCGTGAAAATGAGGATATATTGCTGGGAGAGTGAGGAAATTTTCGGTGATTTTGGACAATTCTCCCGGCAAAACCATTTCCCCGGGAGAATGGCCTCAAAATTTTGTTAATCAAATTTCTTCCTTCTAAAACTCTGTAAAATAATCGTTTTTAAGAAGGTTTAATGTGAACCGATACTTTTGGTTTATACCTGTATAAAATAGAAATCAGTGCAGCGCAATTCACAAGCTGCTGCGGGACAAAATATAATTTCCTGAAGATATTACCTGGGGAAGTTCGAAATTTTTTACAAAAGACATGCATTGGACCTTCTCTCGATGGTCATGGCGTTGTGGGTGGGGTGGGGGGGCATATCTTGTTAGGGGGCCCCAAAGTGAGCTTGCCTAGGAAATTTAGAGCTAGTCCGTCCCGGATAGATTCGCTGATATTAAATTAATTGTATCTTGAGAGAGAGAGGAGGAGAAGGACAAAATAACAATTTTCTTCGTTTTTTTTTTTTTATTTTTTTATTTTTTTTTTTTTTGAACGAATCAAGGCAGGACGAAGCTGGAATTTTCTATCGATATTTTCGGAACAATTTTTAAGCATTCCAATCCACTAATAGCCAGCGATGCATGTACGCATATCTGAACCTTTATCGGCCGAAAACATACAGATTTTAATCGATGACATTGCGACGATTCTCGGAAATTCGAGAAGAATCCTTAAGAAGTGATTCATTTGGATACTCCCACAACAACGGGGGGAAAAAACGTGCAAACGGATTCAATTCACAAACCGGGCACAGCGAAAACCGTGAAGAAAATCTGAATGGATCGTTGTATAATAAATACCTACAGAGAGAAGAAGAGAGGAACAAAAAAACACACCTGACTATATAACGTCAGCGTTTCTTTCTTGGATTGCCGTTGTTAGAAAGGAGCAACTAAAAAGAGATAACTCTCATAAAAAATAAAACTGATCCGAGCAATGGACCAAAGGCTAAATACAAGTGTCAAATGTAATATATCTCTATCTCTAAGATAGTGCGGGAGAGAAAGAGGATGAGATGAAAAAAAAAATAAAAAAATAAAAAAAGAGCGAAAGGAAAGAATTTGTGTAACATCTTTTGCAGTAAAAAACTTAAAAGGACGGACTGTTAAAAAAAGAGAATACAAAAAGAAAGGGGGGGGGGACGAGAGAACAGAAGCCACTGCAGTGAGTCACATCTCGCAAAGATCCCCTCTCGCTCCATAATTCAGGGTTCTATGTGAATCTATGATCGGTAATACATCACTTTCTTTTTGTTAGCCTGGGTCTCGGGTAGGTCATTTTTTGAATCGGGGGTTTTCCGCTACATAAAGTATGGTCTGAAAATTAGCCGCCTTTAATTTTTCTACCCTTTTTTATTCTCCCCCCTTTTTATCCCTGTCTTTTTTATTATTATTATTTTCACGATTATTATTATTTTTTTTTTTTTTTTTTTTTTACTTTTTTTTTAGGGTTTTGAGGGATTCTGCTGCGTCGAGCTGTCGAGCTATACGTAAGAATCATTATTCCACCAAAAGTTACAACTCGCAACTAAATAATGTCTTGTGAGCAGTGGTGGCTCGTGCGATTTGGCAACAGTGTTTTTATCCCATTTAAATACATGGAAAACAATCGAAACTCGAGGAGGCTGCCAGCCTCCGCTTGAATCGATTTTATACCTAAGTTTAAGTGGGAAAAATGCATGGTTGCCAAATCTCACGGGTTGCTACTGCTTGTGAGAGATTATCGTGTGGGGGACCGAGAACCCCTCTCTCTTTCTCTCTCTCTTGACGGTCAAATCTTCTCACATTTTATTCTGCTATAGGTATTGGCGTTGATGAAAAGCGAAATTAATCGCTCGTCCACTTTTAATCTAATGGGTCTGTTGCAAACTTTTGCTACATAACGATAAAGAGTGTTCAATCTCGTGTCAAATCGGGTGAAAAGTCCATCAGTGGCATCAGAAAGTCATAAAATGCAGTATGAAACTCACGATAGACGTTTAATGAAATCCAAGATGGTGGTAAAATATCGAGCAATGTGTATGCATGCACCTTCAACATCCAAGGATTGCCAACGTTGACAACCATCATAGCTTCAGAAGTTATGTGTAGAGTCCCTTGATGGAAATATTGTATAGGAAGTACCGACATGAGCTCGACGAGTTGTGATTGGTCGTTGGTTTTACACTCTCACGGAGTCGAGCAGGAGTCGACATCGAAGGCTCCACACAAAAGGAGTCGATTCGTAGAGGAACGTATGGGAACGGGCCGGAATGCCGGCAAATCCGCCAGTCCACCACTGGTCCACTGTCGAACTTAACCTTCGAATGCGTTCACGCGGTCGACAAAATCGACTCCTGTCAAAATGCATAAACCGTCGTGTCGGTACTCCCTACACAGTATTTCCATCAAGGGACTCTAGTTATGTGTTCATTTACGTTGTGATTGAGTGTGGTCGATATTGTGAGGTTGGCTATCCTTTGGATGTTCGTGGTGCATGTGTCGCAGGCTAAAGGTCAAAGCCGGCATTTAGGCAAATGGTCAAATTTCATCGAAAACCCAGATTGGCTATTTGCCTGGGCATTTGACTAAATGCCTAGGGGTTTACGCAAATGCCTAGGCATTTGAGTAAATGCCGAAGGCCTGTTAGGCAAAAAGGCAAATGGTTTTTTTTTTTTCAGGCAAATAGTCAAAATTTTAAAAAGCAGTCAATGTTCAATAGTTCAAGAAGCCAAGACCGAAAAATTTAAAAGAAAGAAAAAAGGCTGTACTTTAAAAAATAAGAGGGCAGCAACGTTACTTATTCGAACACGAGATAGGTTGATGATACTTGCTGGAACATTTTCTCTGATTTTTGAAGCGCAAGAACATCGTTTGTCTGCACATTGATTTTTACTGGCCTGGCAATTGCAATGGACGAAGCCTTGCCCTTCAAATAACGAAACGGCTGACACTGCTTCGCGGATCGACACTACCTTATCCCTTGGAATCTGTGATATTTCAAATTTTATCGCTTCTACTTGTTTTAATTCTTCCCGCAAACACCAATTATTAATGACACCTGCGGGTGTGCCAATTTGATAAACGTTATTGCAAACTTCTAGAACGATACCTTCCAAGTTTTTCGGATTTAACGGACCACGATCAAATAGTGAAATGCTCAAAATAATCGTATCTCCTACTTTTAGAGGCGAGAATAATTTGCAGCTTCTATTCGTCATTTTTTGAGCTGCAACTTTTTGCGGTTGATGGGATTCCGCTCTCGTGACACATATTGTTGCCTCCCCATGACAAAACTTACTTACAGATAAATGGCTGGTCACCCTCTTCATTCCCACATTCTTGATAACATGAATTTGTGCAGGAGCTACATTTTTTTAAGCTGCCAGGCTTTTGACAAGAGGAGCAGTGAGCTTGATCGCCAGACATATCCTAAATAGGCTCGGAGTTCGACGAGCGCGAGTCCGAAGGATCGGGGCCTGGCTCTTCAATATGAAATATTTTCTGAGCAGGTTCAGAGTCGATTTGCTCTTCAGCCTCTCTAGGCCTTTTTTGGATGTGGTACTCTTAATCACTTCTTCTAATTCTTCTTCAGTTGTAATGGCAAAAAGGATGCCCGTCGGTATATTAGAAGTGTGAAGGCCTAGCTTGGGTGCAGAACCGTAAAGTGATTGATAAGGCGAATCGAACGACCTGAAACTCTATGATATTATGAGGTGTTTTTCTGCCACTGAACAAAATTCAAACCCACAGACCACTTTTTACAGTCACTGTCAACCATCCACGCTCTTAGCATATGTTGCCGTTTCGCGTTCAGCTTAGATTCAATGAAAAAGACGCATTTTACTATTTGCCTAATCAGCCTTCGGCATTTGGTCAAAACTTCAGGCATTTGAGCAAATGACTAGGCATTTGGCCAAATGCCTAGGCAAACTACAAATTTCAACGATTTTTATCATTTCTTTTCTTTTTGCCTAGGCATTTGCCCAAATGCCGGATTTGACCTTTAGCCTGCGACACATGCATATAGGTTGCTCGATATTTTACCGCCATCTTGGATTTCATTAAGCGTCTCTCGTGAATTTCATACAGCGTTTTATGACTTTCTGATGCCACCAATGAACTTTTCACGCGATTTTACAAGAGATTGAACACTCTATAGCGCTGCAGCAAAAGTTTGCAACAGACCCATATTGTAAATAAAAATTGTGAGGAAACCGCACCATGACAAAATTGGCTAAAACCAAGAATTTGACTCAACAGTCAAAATTACTCAGCAACATCTTGATTATAAATGATATTTTGGAGTGAGATGATGGGTCAGAGACAATCAGGAAAAATTTGATTGTTTTTTCCCCCCCTTACCTCCCTATAACTTGCAAGTGAAGTCTTGTGAGAGCTATACAAATACAATATTCGAGCGAACTTAATTTTCTGTGTGCACTTTAAATCAAAAGTAAAAGTTGTGAGAAAACCAAAAGACAACTTCGACTAAAACCAAGTCTTTGAAATCAGCTTGACTCAAATTTAGCAACATCTTGATTAGACATCGGTGAGATGATGGGTCAAAGACTACCGCAGGAAAAATTTGATTTTTTTATTTAATTATTTTGTTCCCCCTGAACCTCCCTATAGGTCGAGACTACCTATAGCTGTTGTATGCGTAAAACTTGATTTTTCGATTAATTGCGAACCTCATCGATCCAAAGCTCCGACAAAAACTTCACTTTGGTTCTTTTCGTAGTCTAATGAGGCACTTTGGTTGCTTCATCAATTAGATTTTACTCACATCATTTTCCGGAAAGTTTGATAATTGAAATACTGGGGCATTTTCAGTTTTTGGTGGCTGATGCCGACCATGGTGGCGTCGCGTGCCATCTGGCAACAATGCAACTGCTCCATTTAAACTCATTAAATATATAAAATTTTAATTGTGCATTGTGCACCCCCTAAATTCGATCTTTTACATGAGTTTAAATGGATAGAATACATTGATGCCGACTCTCCAGCTTGGATTTCTTATTCTTCAGACGTCATTGTCCCGAAAAGAGAAACAGGAACACCTACGAGGAAAAAGTCAACATTTTCTGTTGAGAGTTGATCCCACGCACAAAGCAGAGAGCCACAGGATAGGATGAGCTTTGAGCAAAGACCAAATAAGAGAGTCATAAAAATAAAATGAAAACTTTTGTCTTTTATTCGTCTTCTTTTTTCATTTCCTAAGCCCGGCCCACCCTCTCTTGAGCTGTAGGATGGTTAGCCCTTTCAATACTAAGCTTGAGTATACTCGTTCCTGTGACTGAATCTGTCTCACACAATTTCGGTTTTTAATCCACAATATGTTTCCTCGATAGCGCCTTCAATCCACTGTGTATGCAAAATCAGTACCACAGTGTAGGAGTATTTAACTACCCACTTAAATTGAGCGAACGGAAATTGATTTGTCTTTGTAAACTGGTAATAAAAGGGTTAAGCACTTAACCCGATGACGCTAGCCGCGTGAAAACACCAACGAACTATAACCATATATGTATAGAGTAACTTTCTGGAACATAATTTTGAAAACACCGCGAAAACAGCCATGATGATGGAGATCGATCTCTCATGGGCGTTTAACACGGGCTCAGTTTGTTTGCCTCTTATTTTTTAACCTTAAAAGTTGTGACAAATCCACTTGATATTGGTTTAAAATGATAGTGCAAGTGTTTAAATGGTTATCTGGACACGAATATTGCAATATTACTATTCCTTTTATGGAGGAATCAATGATATTATAAAAAAAAAATTAGTGGAAAAGTTTCAATTAGAACTCACTGGCACATTCTTACGGTTTTTGGAAAGCACAACATAACCTATGATTACAACTGGGCAAAAGTGCGAAGATGCACCTCGCATGATTGTACAGTAAGCGTCTCAAGGGTGGTCACATCGCGCACCGGGGGCGGGGTGGCACTGGGCCACTCCGGGCGGCTGTTCGCCTTTCGGTGTGCCATGGGCTCAAGACAAAATCTTTGAAATAATTTGGCATTATTTTCGTCCCCGACTGCACTTACTTACATGGATTCAAATGGAGGAAAAACATTGTTGCCAAATTGCACGACCGCCTTTAGTCCATCGGACTTTGAGGGGATTAATGCTGGATTCCGCGACATTCTTTTCTCCCAAAAATAATAAGAAAATAAAATAAGAAATCGGTTTTGGTCACTGGTTTTTCGCTCTGTTATTTCTATTTATCTCTGGTAAAAGTTTTTCATTGGTGACCAATAAAACGGCTCCAATTCTCCAGTGACCAATGAATTTTTCATAGGTGACCAATAAAACGGTTCCAATTCTCCAGTGACCAATGAATTTTTCATTGGTGACCAATGTAATTTCATTGGTGACCAATGTAATTGTGAATGTAATTTCATTGGTCACTAGAGAATTGGAACCGTTTTATTGGTCACCAATGAAAAAAACTTTTACCAGGGATTGTTTTCTTTCTCCTCTCAAAGTCACATGAACTATTCGTATGATAGGCTGATACGTTACGTTATACTTATGGTAGATTCTATGGTCTACTGCTTGATTTAATGACGCAACTATGGCCTCGCAAATTGTCTGTGAAACATGACGTTAACGAGTACCGACTTTCTCAGAATATTTCATCCTGTGGGGGTTGATACTGAATTTCCCATCCTCTGGAAAGGTAAGTCTCGGATGTGCACGACGCAAAAAGCTCGCTCAAGCTTTGTGAGCTAAGAGGGAAAAGATTCTTTAAAACTTCCTCCCGAGGCGAACCGCTCCGGGAAATAAATGCGATGAAAAATAAAAGGAAAATGAGGGGTCCGGGTCCGCTTGGCCGAGAAGGAAAAGAAGAAAAATAGAAGGAAGATTGGATCAAAAATAGACTTATTTTGAGGGTGAAAAAGGAGAGAATGAGAGAGAGAGAGAGAGAGAGAGAGAGAGAGAGAGAGAGAGAGAGAGAAAAATATCGGAGGAAAAAGAGGAAAGCTGAGATAAAGTAATTTCATTCCTGTTTCCATCAAGCCTACAAAACTTGATAACGTGTCTCTCTCTCTCTCTCTCTCTCTCTCTCTCTCTCTCTCTCTCTCTCTCCCCCCATATTCCCCCATCCTCCCTTCCTAACCCCTCTCTTATCCTCCCTGTTTTTTCATTTTATCTCATTTTTTTAAGAGTTCGATTGGAAACTGGCGGAAGTGATAAATACCATCCCTCGAAGGGCGTTGCTATGCAACCACGCGAGCTTTAGAGGGTGGAGAAGTGAAGCATCGTACGGCGCACAATAAGATTGCCAGAGCTCGTTTCAGAAGTGTAGGCGGACCTAGACCGATAATCTTTGGAATTTGTCAACGTTATTTCTGATATTACTCGATGAAAATTAATAAAAATGAAATTGGGTGTTCACTTTTCAATGAGGAAAACTTTAACCCTTCACTGCATGATTTTTTTTTTTTTTTTTTTCAAGCAAATGTGGATTTTTCAATGTATTAGGTGGTCAAATACATGGGAAAAATAGTGAAAAAAATAATTTGACGGTTTTTCGGTCAAAATTCTCTTTTTTCTATTTTTTACTTGTTTTTTTACAAATGATATAACACCATAAGAAATGGCGGGAATTTTTTTAATTTTTTTTTTAAATTTTAATTTTTTTTTTTTTTTTTTTTTTTTTTTTTTTTTTTTTTACTTTAATTGGATTTTTCAAAAAGCCAATGCCGGAAACTTTATAAAAATAATCAAAATGTGGTCAGTTTGGATACGGGGGCAAATTTCCCCCCTGACATGATTTCGATCACGAACCCTTCACTGCATGATGTTTTCTTTCAGCCAATTTTTTTTTTTTTTTTTTTTTTTTTTTTTTTTGAGCTCAAAACATACCTTCTCCCGCGTTGACCCACCATGCGCCAAAGGCATATCTCAAAACCTGTATTATATATGAGCGTTTGAAGAATTTGTTCCACCGGTGGAACTTCATGCAGTGAAGGGTTAAACACAAAAGAATAAAGTCAGGGGCAAATTCGGTATTGATTTGAAGGAATAAAAGTTGAAAATTCGCCAAAGATTATGGTTTTGGTCCGCCTACACTTCTGAAATGAGCTCTAACTAACTCCTACTGGTATTCTAGCGTTTCTGATCTCCCATCTGAAACTTGACGAATGAGTTTATACTTCAAACTTTTGCCGCATTAACAAATGTAAGTAATTATATTTGTAGGTACTATAGGAAGAAAATCTGAGGCAAAATCACTTGAAAATAACGTTGAACGTATCTGAAAATTCCACAATTTACTCATAGACCCTATCGAGGACCGGTCCGCGGGGCATTCTGTCGATCGGGGCAAGGGTAGCACCCCCCCCCCCCCCCGCCCCCAGCACAGCCTTGCTATCCTATGGATCCCCTATAGGTGATGAAATCAAAGGGAATACAGGAATCTGTCTTTATCTCCCTTCACTCGTTTGAACAAAATGAGATGGACAAGGACAGAAAGAGGTGCACTTTCGTGTGAAAGCGTCGTCTATCTACCCTCCATATTCCAACCTCACTCCAAAAAAATTGTGATTTTCCTTTTTTTCTTTTCTTCCTTTTTCATCCTAGCTCTCTTGTATTTTTTTTTTTTTCCCCTCATGTCTATTTTAGTAACCTATAGTTTTTAATGTTCGAGGGTTTAGGAAATTTCCAATGAGCTAGTGTCCGCAGCAGTGGCGTAGCGTGCAAGTTGGCAACGTTGTACTGTGTCCATTTAAACCTATATAAAAGGTCGAATGCGAAGGTATGTTCACCGAACACCCAATAATTCGATATTTTTCATGGGTTTAAATGAACGAACTGCAACGTTGCCAAATTGCACGCTACGCCATTGGCCGCAGGATTATCCGTCCTGGGTCATTCCAGGTAAAATGTAGCATCCCATCCTTTACATCAGCGGTTCCCAACCGGTGGTCCGCGGGCCTCCTGGTGGTCCGCGAAGACCTTTCCAAATTTTCCCCCTTTTTTTCGCCCGAAAATGGCAACGTTGAATTTGAGACTAATATTTTTTTAAATAGCAAGAAAAATAAAATTATGTCGTTGCTTGCTAGGGAAACAAGTTATCATGTGAACGAGTCATAACCTAAATTTTTAAAAGTTTATACAAAATTCCTCCTTCAAAGTTGTCGTTTTTCGGTTTTGAAATAATTTCAAAATTGAAAGTTTTCAATAACTGTCCTCCATTGTCCAAAAAAAAAAAAAAAAAAGGGTCATAGATTTTTCATTTTTTCAGGTGGTGGTCCGCGGCCTCCACCGATCATCCGATAGGTGGTCCACGACCAAGAAAGGTTGCGAACCGCTGCTTTACATTTTAAAAATAAGTAATGATTTTGACTTTAAAACTTTGATATTGTCTTCTGTACTGCGCTACAAATCCGGCTAGAAAGTTAATCACCGACTTCAGTGTTCGCTGAAAATTTTAAAAATTTAAGTTTCATAGTCTCAGTTCTGTAAATTTGGCTTAGATAGGCCACCCGCAATGCTTAAATTCATTGTGGTAAGTGTTGCAGGTTGCCTACCTGAGGCAAAATACAAGGCGTCAATATTTAATTAGTTGACTAATTGTAAGTACTAATATTTTATCCAAAAAATTACCCTCCTTTTTAAACCGAGCCTTCCTTCGTAGAAGTTTTCTTCTTTTTTGTCCTTTCCCTCAGTGGCGTCGCGTGCCATCTGGCAACAATGTGCCTCCTCCATTTAAAAGCATTCAATGTATCGAATTTACCGTGTGCGCAGTGCACCCCCTGAATTCGACCTTTTACATGAGTTTAAATGGGTAGAATACATTGTTGCCAAATTGCACGCGACGCCACTGCTTTCCCTCCAGTATTTTATGGATTCATTTTTAGCTTTAGGTCAATCTTCCAATATGGGAAAGTTCGAATGAGCTTTCTTCATACTTTTTAAGCTCATTGTGCGGCGCCGAGGAGAATGGCGGGAGGACTGTAGCGGGGTTTGGAGGGGCGGGGGGGGGACTGGGAGTCGGGAAGAAAGTAGGTTTATTAAACGACGAGGGAAAAAAGAAAAAGGGGGAAAAGGGAAAAAATATAGTTATATTTTTTTCCCTCTTCTTTTTCCTTCCAACAATAATTTTTTCCCTTTAGTGTTCGGAACTATACATTGTCCCTTCCACTCAACATAACCCTCTTACACGCCATCTTCAAAGCACTTTATACCTTCCTTTTCGTTTTCCACAAACCGACCAACCAACCCACACGAACACACACACGCTCACTGTCTCACACACTCGTGCGCATTCCCTTACTTCCTCTCTCTCTCTCTCTCTCTCTCTCTCTCTCTCTCTCTCTCTCCCTCTCTCTCCCCCTCTCTCAACCCCCTCTCTCTCCCTCTCCTCTCTCTCTCTCTATCTCTCTCTCTCACTCTCTCTCTCTCTCTCTCTCTCTCTCTCTCTCTCTCTCTCTCTCTCTCTCTCTCTCTCTCTCTCTCTCTCTCTCTCTCTCTCTCTCTCTCTCTCGCTCTCTCCTCGTATTCGCCTCTCCACCTTCTTATCATTTGTCCACCCCTTTCGCGTTCCACTCCATCGAGCTTCGAACTCTCCTATGATCAATATTGCGAATCCTATAGTCTTCCACGTTAACATCTTCTATTTGGTTTTATTTATTTATTTATTTTTTTATTTATTTTTTTATTTATTTGTTTATTGCGGTTGCGGTTGCGATTGGTGAAACACCATTTTAGTAGATCGATATGAAAACACTGGTTACAGGAAAAGGCTGGTTTACTGTACATTCGGAGACGCAAAGAGGGTCAGTCGAGTCTTTTGATTTTGGCTCATTGTATGTACATTTGTTCTGCATTTGTTGACAAGTTCTCGTTACTGGCGGATCCACGGGGGGGGGGGGGCACGGGGGCACGTGCCTCTCCCAGAAGCCTCAAATTTCCCTTTTTTTCAATAGAAAATGGCCCGAAATTGCTTCAACCGACGCTTCAAATTTCAAAAGTTCACAAGTGTGCCCCCCTCCCAGAAAAAAATGTCTGGATCCGCCACTGGTTCTCGTAATTAGTTTCTAATAATAATTAAAGATATAAAGGCAGACAGCTTTTTGGGGTATAGAAGGAGGGGGAAAAAAGTACTTGATCAAAAACTTGCCTCTGAGTTTTTAACAATCGAAGGCATCATGAAAACTCTGCTTCTTATACAAGCTAAAGTAAAGTTCTCTATAGCTATAGTAGTTTCTTTGCTGTCATTGCCACCAAACATGTCTCTTTTTCCAAACTCCCTCGTGTTTAAGGGGAAGGTATGCAACCAGCTCTACCAAAAGTTGGGATTTTTAGTTTTTTAACCATACCTAAAAGGGGGCATACCTAGTCAAAGTCGCCTATATAACTCCTGAATGCTTGACTTTTTTTTTTTAGGGAAGACTATAACAGTTCATCATTAGTACCCCTCAACAACAGATCAGTGGCGGCTCGTGCGATTTGGCAACCATTCTTTTTTACCATTTAAACCTATGCAAAAGTATCGATATCTCGGTGGTGCATGGCACCTCCTGAAGATCGATTGTTTTATATAGGTTTAAATGGAGGGATTACCACTGTTGCCACATTGCACGAGCCGCCACTGCAACAGATATACCACCATGGATTGATAGACGTTCTTTTACCAGGACAAAAAGAAAAGAAAAAAAGCGGCGAAACATTCTCTTCTCCTCAATTAATTGAATTGGTTTTGATTTTATGAAGGATGCCGCGAATTGCTTACTACCAGTCACGACTCTTTGAAAATGATACCGCTCAGTATGTTATTGTCTGTTATGAACGGTTCGTTAAAAACGCCAACGTGAGTTCGGCTCAGATTTGGCTTTGCGTTTGTTCGCGTAGCTAAAAGATGGAGTACTTACCTATCTACACGCGGAAAGTAACGAGTGCGTGGCCTGAGGTGAAAGAAGAGCGGTGATTCGTGAATCGTGATTGCTTCGAGTTTGGTTTGATTGGGAGAAATAAAATGCCTCGCTGGAACATTTATTGAAGTTCCTATTTCTGCTCCCACTCAATCTTCTAGCTCTCTCTTTCTCTCTCTCCATCTCCATCTCCCTCTCTCCCTCTCCCTCTCTCTCTCTCTCTCCATCTCCCCCCCTCTCTCTCTCTCTCTCTCTCTCTCTCTCTCTCTCTCTCTCTCTCTTCATCTCCCTCTCCCTCCATCCCTCCCTCCCTTTTTCTCCATTAATCCATTTATCTCTCTCTTCCTCCAAAACAAGGCTTTTGATAAAGATTTATTTCCTGTCAAATAGATGTATGGGCTTCTTTCACCTGCGAAGTTCATTCATTAACAACGCAGAATTTTCTGTTTATAGACATGCTGGGGCTTGACATCCCCTCTTCCAAAAGCTTTGGCCAATGCTTTGGACCGTGTAAGTTTGGAGTATCGGTAGTATTTAGAGTAGTCGGCAAGAAAACTATGGCTCTAAATTACTTTTATCTATAATTTTGATATTGTAAGGTGTAGCCCTCCAAACCCGTTTAAAGATGATTGATCAAACTGCGCATCTATTGAGAAAAATGTCCTGTTTCCATAATAATTCTTTTTAATGCTTATGTTTAACCCCTTATGGACCAAGCCCGAATATACTCGGGTTTCTCTTCTAGTCTATTTCACATTGTTCCAGTATCAGGATTCCGAATAAACACGATTCTCGATGTAGTATAAAAAGACGAGATTTCGTCTGGCGCCTTCGATCCGTCGTATATGCAATTCCAACTCCCCCGATTACGAACAGTTAACTACCTTCCCTTTACAAACGGAAAAGTGACGTTCAAGTGAACTAACGTGGTATTTAAAGGGTTAACCGAAATTCCGGTTAGGAAATCGTTAAACAGAATTCGTGCTATACGGCAACAATACGGAATTTTCCCCACAATCAGTGTGCAGAGCTGGCAACTTGATACTTCCGAAGTTCATCAGAAACATGACTGAAATCGTTATTTGATTACTGTTGCTGATGGCTCTGATGATCGGTGACCTTGTTTGAAGGATCCATTTGACGGACCGTCGAAAAGATCCATCAAAAATCTCATGTTGGACGCATACCGATGCTATGACTAAACAATGAACATACGGTTGACAATGATGGGTCTGTTGCATACTCTTGTTAAAGCGTTATGGAGGGCAGTGGCGTAGCGCGCAATTTGGCAACGTTTGCGACGGTCCATTTAAACCCATGTAAAAGGTCGAATACGAAGGTGTTCACCGAACACCCAATGGTTCGAACCATTGGACGAATTAAACGCGATTTTACACCTGAATCAACCGCCCTCCATAACGCTATAGCAAAAGTATGCAATAGACCCATTGCCATTCAGAAGTGAATGTCAACTCATCGGCCCGCTCCCATTTGATTAAACTGTTCAATCCAGGGCTGCCGTTTTGCGTATAATCAATGCTATTTTTCAATTCACCGATGATTCCACCGGTTGAGAAAATATTACACAGTTCAGTTCAGTGCATTACTGTAATAAACTAAAATACTCGCATCTGTAATCTTTTCTCAACCGGTGGAGTCGTCGATGACTTTAAAAAACTTGCGGATATTTTAATTAATCAACGGAGTTTCCACCGATTACGGAAAGATTACAGATCAGAGTATTTTCGTGCATTACAGTCATACAATGAACTGAACTATGTAATCTTTTCTCAATCGGTGGAATCATCGGTGAATAGAAAAATAGCATTGATTATACGCAAAACGGCAGCCCTGGTTTAATCCTTTTAATCCCAGAGGTTACGAAATCAAATCAATATTCGCTCGCTCAAACTAAGTGGCACCGCGGCCCTGGTTTTGCATATATGCGATTGATTGAAGGCACTGAGGTTCAACAGTTTTGCCCCTTATTCTACCAATTTTTCTGTGAGCGCCCTTAGAATAGATTAGAATAGAATATAGAATAGAATTAATTTGTAAAAAAAAAGAAGAAAAAAAAAGAAGCGCCATGGCAAAACAAATACGTCATAATACAGTTTTTTTTTTGTTTTTGTTGTTTTTTGTTTTTTGTTTTTTTTTGTTACAGATCATTGATAACAAGTACAAGTACATACTTAACTTATTAAGATAATTAAAACGGCCACGACAGCCATACCCCTCTATACACCAGAGCTGCCGATTTGCGTAGATTTAAATAATGACATTTCGAAATTCACCGAAGATTCCACCGGTTGAGAAAAGATTACACAGTTTAGTTCAGAGTATGACTGTAATGCACAGAAATACTAACGTTTTTTTTTCTTTTCTCAAACGGTAGATTTTAATTTTTTAACGGCGGTTCCACCTATTGAGAAAAGATTACAGATCAGAGTATTTTCGTGCATTGCAGTCATACACTGACTTGTGCTATGTAATCTTTTCTCAACCGGTGGAATCATCGGTGAATTTAAAAATGTCGTTAAATCTACATTAATCGGCAGCTCTGCCAAACACTCCGCCCTGTACTCCCAATCGTTTAAAATTCAGAGTACTGAGCAAACCATGCGAAAGAAAGCGACTGCAACAGCCGTCCACAGTCCATCCAATTATCTCAATTTAAAAATTCATCAATAGAATAGGGCACCTTTTCTGCCAGGAAACTTTTGATGATGTCTTTGAACGTTTTGAGAGACATTTCATTATTAACTCTTAACACTTTTAATGGTAACCTATGGTAACATCATAAACAATCTGACTGGAACGTATTTATTATATGGCAATCTGAAATCGTTCCCATGCCGGGTATTAATTTAGTGATTATTAGAATTTTTTGTGAGAATATTACAATTTTCATGCACATAGGTCACTTGGCTTATAATAACCATTGCCGGAAGTGTTAAGAGTTTATGGTTCAAGAAAATTTCCTTACAAGAGTAAGAGTCCCTAGGTCCTACTTTAAAAATTGCACGCATGGGCGCACCCGGGGTGGGGGGCAAGGGGGCAAGGGGGCCAAGGCCCCCGCCCCCCCCCCCCCCCCCCATACGAAGAAAAAAAGGAGGAAAGGAAAGGAAAAAAGGAGGAAAGGAAAGAAAAAAAGGAGAAAAGGAAAGGAAAAAATGAGGAAAAGAAAAAGAGAGAAGAGGAAAAGAGGAGGAGAGAAAAAGAAAAGATGGGAAAGGAAATGAGTTCAAAAAAGGATCAATGACATGAAACATATTTTTCCTTGGAGGAACACATCTTTCCCGACAGCAATGTCCTTAATAATTGTTAATGTCGCTCGATCTGCTTCTGAAATCTAGATTTCCTGAAGACTCCGTCTTTCTATCAGCACGATGAAGACATTTCCGAAAGCATAGTCTTGGAAAATCTCATTTTTCTCGAGAGTTAATTCAATATAGTTTCTGAATAGAAGTAGCCAAATTTTGCGTCTAAGAAGAGCTAAATTTTCAACATTTTCCGGGGGAGGACCCCCAGCCCCCCCCCCGTATGAAATGACAACTTGCCCCCCCCCCCCCCATACAGAAATCCTGGGTGCGCCCATGATTGCACGAATGCATCCTTGTGCTTATTATTTAAATAAACAAAACAACAAGTCTTGCCATACTTCCTCGAATTATTGGGAGGCTTAAGCCCACCAAGCCCCTTCCCAAAAAAAGTCGCCTATGAAGCTTGAGAAGTGATTATTTTATCCGGTCGGAAGATCTGGAATAATCATAAAAAAAAAGGTTCTGCGGAAATGTAACGCAGCAAGTGTATCAGTGCGCGTGTCTAGCGAGCGCGACCCTTCAACCCCCAACCCCAACCCTCAACCATCAACCCCGCGATCGTGAAGACAAGGCGGCGAGTGCCGTGCCGTGCCGCGACCGCCGCGAGAGAGGCGGAGTGCGCATCGCCTCTTTTTTTATCCAATACCTGCCCTCTATTCATTTATAAAAATGTTCCCTCCCCCCCCCCCCCCCCCACTCGCCCTGCCGACGTTTGATTCATAAAAAAGTCACAACAAAATGGCGCCATCATTCCGTGAAGTCATATCGATTGAATTTGTTCTTCCGAGTGTGAGGAAGGTTTATTTTTTTGAACGCTCCTTTTCTTGCGTCCTCCGATTCTGTGTGGTAGATTTTATTATTTTTCCTCGATCTCGTTTCTTTATACAACTCTTGAAGGAAATAATCGCAAGAGAGACCGCTCATGTAAAAAAAAAAAAAAAAAAAAAAAAAAAAAAAAAACCGTCTTGGTAACTAATAAGTTATTCAGGGTGTTTCAGGTTTAACGTCAGAAAATTCTGTAGCCCCATTTTTCAAGTCTAAAGAAAACTTTTTTTTTTTTTTTTTTTTTTTTCTTTCTTTTTTTTCAATAAACATGGCGGTCTAAAAATGCTTGCCCTCAGAGCTACGTTTTTTCAAAGTTTGGAAAAAGATGGTTTTTTAAAGTTTTTGGCAAAAGTTATCATTGAAATGGGTCTGTTGCAAACTTTTGCTACAGCACTATAGAGTGTTCAATCTCATGTAAAATCGTGTGAAAAGTCTATTGGTGGCATCAGAAAGTCATGAAATGCTATAATAAACTCACAAGAGACGTTTAATGAAATCCAAGATGGCGGTAAAATATCGAGCAACCTGTATGCATGCACCACGAACATCCAAGGATAGCCAACCTCACAATATCGATCACACCCAATCACAACGTAAATAAACACATAACCTCTGAAGGTGTGAGGTTGTCAACGGTGGCAATCCTTGGATGTTAAAGATGCATGCATACAGATTGCTCGATATTTTACCGCCAACTTGGATTTCATTAAACGTCTCTTGTGAGTTTATTTTCGCACTTCATGACTTTCTGATGCCACCAATGGACTTTTCGGGCGATTTTACATTTGATTAAACACTCTTTATCGTTGTAGCAAAAGTTTGCAACAAACCCATTGCACTCTTTGACAGAAGACATCGTTTTTGATGGCGTGAAATTCACTAGCGTCCTTAAAATAAATATTAAATAAATCTAAGTGTACTTTTCTGACACTCTTGGGCATTTGACGGCACTTTAATGTTTCTGATAAAAAATTTATGAAAGAATGAAATTACAAAAAATGGATTGCTGCAAGCTTCAGCGGCGTCGCGTGCTATCTGGCATCAATGTAACTGCCCCATTTAAACTCATTAAACATATCAAATTTTCCTTGTGCACTGTGCACCCCCTGAATTCGATCTTTTACATGAGCCTGAATGGATAGAATACAGTGTTGCTAAATTGCACGCGACGCCACTGGCAAGCTTATTAATATATTGATGCCCCCTCTCCTGGCAATTTTTCTGCGGCCGCCCGTGAAGTTGATATTTTTGGTAACACCGGGGGGGGGGGGGGGGGGGATCTCCAATGCAAAAAAATTAACCTTTTTCTCTCTTGACTGAGGTGTAAAATTTACGTAATTCTCTCTCTGTTTCAGGCAAGTTTAGGACTATGTCTATGAGCTTTACTGGTGGCTTTATCAAGAAAAAGTGGAGGACCCGAACCGTTCCTTAATCGGTGAGCGTAGCAAGATAAATTTTCAGATTATTTTTTTTTTTTTTTATATTTAGTGGAATTTATAGCTCCGTTCTCCCTACATTGCCTTTTATGATTCCTTTTTGGCCGTTTCTTGCATAAGGTTGCGCAGCCCGCAGCGTGTACTACGCGGCAACGGTGGATCGCATCTATAGAAAACCGCGTGAAAAACAAAACTAAATAGATGTGAACGTGAGGGAAACTCCCAAATTTGATATCACCTATATTCATTTAAAAAGAAGCAGATCCCCCAGAACGGCATTCTTCTGCACTAATTTTGCGCTAAAAGTTTTTTTTTTTTTTTTTTTTTTTTTTTTTTTTTTTTTTTTTTACCATTAAACTGAATAATGGGGCTCTTGCAAAACTTTTGCCGAAAGGAAATGAATAGTCCAATCGGATGTAAAAACCAGCGAAAGTCACGAAATTCACTCTTAAAAAAATCAATGGCAGTTCGTGCTATCTGGCAACAATTTCTTCGCTCCATTTGAATCTATGTTTAACAATCGATTGCTGGTGAAGCGCTGCTTCACATTCGAATCGATTGTTTTACATGCAATCAAATGGAGGGATGACATTCTTGCCATATTGCACGAGCCGCCACTGAAAAAAAAAATCTAAAAACTCAGTCATAAACTCACAAAACTGCTCTAAAGGCAAGATCGTAATGGCGCTTCAACGCAGTTATCATGGGAGATTCCTGTCTAATTTGTCACTTTCTCTACGAAAACACAGAGATATGTCTCAAATTCGATAGGAATCTCCTGTGATACCTGCGTTGAATCGCCATTACGCCCGATTCTGAGAGTGAATTTCGTGATTTTTCAGTGTACACATCGTCGTTTTTACTGGTTTTTCTGCAAGAATCAATTCTTCAATTCCCTGTAGCAAAAGTTTGCAAGAGCCCCATTGTACAAATAAAAAGAGCAAACTGATGGTTAGTGTTCTGTTATTCCTCAACTTTTCAAGCATTATAGGAAGCGTTCTCGGTTCGATTTGGTCAGGAAAGAAAAAGAGGCAAAGTGTGAGGGGAAAAATGACTCACGTCCCACGTAGGAGTATTTACCCCAAAAACCTGGCCAAAAATATTTGCGTGTTCTTGAATATTTGAAAATCGATTTTGGTTAATTTTCCAATTTAAACTCAAAACTCCTATTGCACGGTTTATGGTTGGAAAAGGGGTAAAAAATTAAGAATTTTGGCTCAAACGAAAGGTCGATAGCTCATTCTTTTGCCGAGTTATTGACGCTTATTTCATAAAAAAGGCTTGACTTCAACATATTTTTTGAAAAAAGGGGGCAATTTCTTGCAATTTTTGACTGTTGGAGCAGTTGCCTGAAAGGGTCAACTCTAACCCCCTTGTTTTGGTTGTGCCCGGTTTTGCCCGGAACGTATTCAAAATTGCCTTTTTTTGAAAAGATAGAGCCTAAAATTAGAGATTTTTTTCATGTCCATTTTAAATTAGATGTAAAAGGGTCAAAAATGCTCGGAAAAATAAATTTTTGCCATCAAAATGAAGCACGTACCATCTAAAACAACGTCCGTAATCGCTGAAATGTTTGGATGCCCCAACGCTTGTCCTCGATGGAAAATGTTGACTGATTATTAACAGCGCTTCGAGCGGTGAACAACCGCAGGTGCGTCGAGCGCTCAGTTCCATGTTGTCCCCTAAACAGTAGGTAAACGTAGATGTTCCGACACATCTATTACGCAATAAAGCGGTTACTTACCTCTCAAAAACCATCAATAGTTTGTTTTTTGGACGACTTTTCAATTTTCCGTTTTTGGCCAGGTTTTCGGGTCAAATACTCCTACGTGCGTCCCTAACAAACTATTTTTTAGCAAGTCCTAAATGGTGGTTAACCCTTTCAGTGCCACGCCCGAGTAAACTCGTTTCTGCGATTATAGATCTGCCTCACAAAATTTCAGTTATGTATTCACAGCAGTTACGACTTCAAACTGTTAGCTGAAAAATAATGATTATTAGAGCGCCTTCAATCCAGTGTGTATGCAAAATCAGCACCACAGTGTAGGAATATTTATCTACCCGCTTAATTCGAGCAAATGAGATTTGATTTGTCTCCGTAACTTGGTAGTTAAAGGGTTAAACACTATTTATGAGTCTTCAGCTTTTTATGAGGAACAATGAAGATATTAAAAAATTGCAAGTCTCAAAAAATAGTGTTACTGATCTGAATTTCATAAAATTATAGTAGATATCTTGCATGAGTTCGAATGTACAAAGTGCAACATTTTCATGTATATACGTTACGCCACTGTTGTCCAGAATAAAGTGTTCAGGAATTGGGTTTTCTCTCTCTTTGTCTATTCCAATGCACGAGTTAGAAAAGAACAGAGCTATGTATTAAAATCATGGAATATTCTTTCCCGCTATTCTTTTCCAGTCAGTAGCGCAGCGAGAGTTTCTTCATCTCTCTCTTTTCTACATTGTAAATTCTAAATTGTAGGCGTAGAATTTTCTTTAACACTAAAAATTAGTAAAATTAACACTGATGGATGGTGAATGTCGCGGACACATTAGGTCATTTTTGATGCTTACTTGACAGAAACAATCAGCATTTTCTCACCTGGATACTATCCACTGAGTGGATAGTTGTACTGAAATTCTGTTTCCAGATAGTCACTCTAAAAAACTTACACATTTATTTAAAACTAATGTCTAATGAATTAATTGCAAGTTTTGATTTAAGGTTGAAAAAAATTAGAAAACAAACCCCAGACCGCCTCGCTTTAGGATAGGACTTATAAAGTACTAGCCCCACCAGTAGCGCAACGAGAGTTTCTTCATCTCTTTCTTTTCTCCATTAAGAAACGTATGTTAAACAAGGATGGACAAGGGGATAAAACCCCCTCTTTCTGTCCTTTTCTTTCTTATACATCCAAATGAGAAATGAGAGAGATGGAAGAAATCCTGGTTGCGCCAGTGTTTCCAGTACTTTAAGTGGGCGAAGAGAGAGAACGACAAATTCCTGAACTCACCAGTAGCGGCTCGTGCAACTTGACAACAATGTTATTCCTCCATTTGATTATATGTAAAACGATCGATTCGAAAGTGAAGCAGCGCTTCACCAGCATTCGATTTTTGAACATAGATTCAAATAGAGCGAATACATTGTTGCCAAATAGCACGAGCCACCACTGGAACTCACCACTGCATTGCCCTCGTATTTTGTTTGAATCTAAAGACAAAAAATTAAGCATTTTGAACTCTGACTCTCGGTTCAAAGGTGCTGCCCTCCGAGCAGGTTTTAATGGGTACAGATCCCATTGTTCCGACCATTCATGGTCTAACCCCGAAATAAAATTAAATCAAATTTACGGCACAGAGTACACTGATGTATCCAGAGTAAAAACGCAGTTTGTCACATCTTCCACAAAAGGTCGAATTTAGATTTATTTGGCTGGGCTCTCTTTGAATGATAATATTGGGAGCCGAGAGAGAGGGAGAGTAAAAAAAAAAACCCGATGGTAAGGGATTGCAGGATTGCAGGATTGCGTTTACACAGGAATCGTAAATACAGCCGCTCTGTAACTCGGTAAAATCCGCGTAAAACTGTTCCGATCGCAGTTAAAACTCTTCGGGACGATTTTAATGAATTTGACTTGGTCATTGATTCAGAGCGAATTCATGAATCGGAGGGACAAAAGGTTTCTAGGTGACCGATGACCGAACGAGAGGGGTCACCGGTCTAAAACAGAAAACACAATTGACCCCCTCCTTTGACTTCTGGCTTCGGTGGTCACCGCAGGGCCATTGCGCACATAATGCTCCTTTGCACCGACGGCGTTAATTCTTTTCTTCTCAGCAATGGCCTTTTGGCCTCGGCTATTTTTCGACAGGAACATAAATTATCTCGCTTTTAATTTTATTATGTTGTCAATCGGCGTGCATATGTGTGAATTTATCCGTTCGATTCCTTACCCCCCCCCCTCCCTAAGGCTATTTCGATACCGTGTGAGTAGAAATGGGTGGTATATGTCTGGGTTTCCGTAATGACCCTTTGCTCAAGGAGTGTCGAAGGGAGTATGAAAAATTGACGATCACCGACTTCTATAAAATCGTGCACCGTTCTCATGACGTGATCAACATCGAGACTATAATGACGTAAACCATCTTAGCGTGGTTCCGCAATAGTTTACTTTAATCTAATGAATATTCTTGATTTTCATGGGAGAACATTTTTCTCAGGGGTCAGCGAGGGAACAGAGTTGGCTTGTCTAAAAAAAATAATCTCTTCGGGAACGAAGTTAAAGTAATTTAAAGTATGGGTTGAGGCCAATGGCATAGCGTGCAACTTGGTAGCGTTGCAGTTTGTCTATTTAAACTCATGAAAAAAATCGACCTATTGGATGTTAAATGAACATTTTCGCATTCGACCTTTTACATTGTTTTCAATCAGGGCTGCCGTTTTGCGTATAATCAATGCTATTTTTCAATTCACCGATGATTTCACCGGTTGAGAAAAGATTACACGGATCAGTTCAGTGCATGACTGTAATAAACTAAAATACTCACATCTGTAATCTTTTCTCAACCGGTAGAGTCGTCGATGACTTTAAAAAACTTGCGGATATTTTAATTAATCAACGGAGTTTCCACCGATTAAGGAAAGATTACAGATCAGAGTATTTTCGTGCATTACAGTCATACACAGAACTGAACTGTGTAATCTTTTCTCAACCGGTGGATTCATCGGTGAATAGAAAAATAGCATTGATTATACGCAAAACGGCATCCCTGGTTTCAATGGACAAAATACAAAGTTGCCAAATTGCACGATATGTCACTGGTTCACCTTTTCATGTACGCATTTTGGGATTTGAGTTTTTTTTTTTTTAGACCGTTTCAAACACGGAAACAAATGTTTCGTAAGATTTGCCACCATGATGACTGATTTCTGCACCCGCCAAAAAGATGATAAACTTTACCAGATATTGGGTTGAATGAACTAGACACTTGTTCGTTTCAACCCAATACCTGGTAAAGTTTATCATCTTTTTGACGGGTGCAGAAATCAGTCATCATGGTGGCAAATCTTACCACCTATTTTTTTTTTTTCCGTGAAAGAGGACAATTTTTTTATGAACTTTGATGGGTCACTCAACTTTTTGCAAAATCTCCATGTAAATTCCATTGAATCCCAAGTTACATAAAATGGTACACATGTGCACCACTTCCCGTGAAAGCATAGTAGTGCACCGAGAGTTTCTTCATCTCTCTATTTTCTCCATTAAAAAACGTACGTCAGATAAGGTTGGACAACGGGATAAAACCCCCTCTTTCTGTCATTTTCGTACATATACATTCAAATGGGAAATGAAAGAGATGGAAGAGATCCTGGTTGCGCCAGTGCGTGAAAGGGTTAAGGCCGATCACAGTTTCGGACTAATACAAATCGTTGCTGATGCCGACTGAAAAAAGAAGATTCGAAAATTTTTCGAAGTCGTTGATCGTTTGAACTGTCGAAGTTCCTCCATACTTTTTTTCAGTCGATTCTTCATATAGCAACACTGAAACTATAAACTTTTCCTTCATTCCTTGAAAATTATCCTCGATCTATTTCTCGTTGGCGGCATTTCAATTTTATAAAAGAAAATTAACCGTTGAGCAGCCGTGCTTGTCACTTGATGGCCCCCTCTGCTATCCTTTTCCAACATATGTGTTCAGAATAGGAAGAGAGAGAGAGAGAGAGAGAGACTTATCCACTTATAGCTATATCCATGGGCATTTTAAAAGCACAAGGATTACACTATCCTATATTATATTTATAAGAATGAAGCTAAGTTCTTGGAGAACCGTTGCACCGTTCGGGAGGGGCCTGGTACCGATCGGTCGGGCTCGGCTCCAATGCTTCGGGAAAAATATAAGTTTTTCAATTTAAGCGTACGTTCAATTTAAGCTCAAAATAAAGGAGGCAAACAACCCGAACCCATGGACGGATCCAGCGATCTGGCAACTGTGTATTCTTCCTATTTGAACGTATGAGGAAGAATCGATTCTCGAGGGGGTCATGGCCCCTTGACTAATCGATTCTTCCTCTTACGTTCAAATGGGAAGAATACACAGTTGCCAGATCGCTGGATCCGCCCTTGCCCGAACCCCTGTAAAATGTCCATAAGAGATTTCCACCAGAGCGGAGGCTGCCTCCTCCGCGGTACCTTCAAAATTACGTCCCAGAATGCCCCTTTATGGTTACAAGTACGGCTCGACTAGAGTCCCTATATATGAAAGAGTCTCGCCATACGAGGTTCCATCTCTGATTGGCTGCTGAAAAGTGAAGAAGAAGAAAGGGTCTATGAACCCTGGAGGCGCGCCTCTTGTTTACATCTTCATGGAACCATCTTCACTGCTGCCCAGCTTTGAGGAAACTTTCGGCATTTTTAGCTTGTACTGATGAAAGTTGAATTAGCAATTGATGAAAATGTGTTCAGAACAGAATAAAATTCACGCATTACTTTTAAAACAGGTAGTGAAGCCAACGGGTATTGGAGGTTAGGTTGACCTAACAAAGATTACTTCCACACGAATACATGTATAAGTAATCTTTGGCGGGAAGATCGTTGGCTAAAAATGTAAACAAGAGGCGTGCCTCCAGGCTCCTCAGACACCTTCTTCTTCTTCACTTCTGTTCACGTGCTTGACTCTTTCATATATAGGGACTCTAGGCTCGACAACACTGGAAATTTTCCGCTAACTGCATCAAAAAACTTGGCCACTGCTGAAGAAAATGGAAAGAATTTGAATGATAATTTATCAAAATCTTGATACTTATTGTAAGTCAAAATTATTGAGTCTCAATTTGAATTTCGTTTTTAGTTCATACCTAAAAACTTTATGAGGAAACAACTCAGAACAACCCTCGTAACTTTGATTCCAAACGCCATTTCAATCTCTTATGGACATTTTACAGGGGTTCGGGCAAGGGCGGATCCAGCCATCTGGCAACTGTGTATTCTTCCCATTTGAACGTATGAGGAAGAATCGATTAGTCAAGGAGCCATGGCCCCCTCGAGAATCGATTCTTCCTCATACGTTCAAATGGGAAGAATACACAGCTGCAGTCAAACGTTAGTGTGTAGGTATAAATATATTCCTATGCACAGGGTGTAACACAGTAATTTTCAAGGCGTATTCTGGAGGTAAAAATAAGACTTTTTTCCCTATAAACATGGGTCCGAAATTGTAGTCTTTTCGAGTTACAGTGTTGCAAAGTTTCCGAAAAACAAATTGAAAAATTGTCATAACTCCCTCGTGAATTTTTCTTAATGCTCGAAAATCAGTAGGTACTCTGGTGTAATTTTAGGCGCTCTTGCCGATTTTGGCATTGAAAATGCTGAATGCACAAATTTGAGGGGAGTTTTGGGGGTCTTTCTTGATTTTTCTCACTTTTTTGGGCCAAATTATGTAAAAACATGCTTTCAGATTCATTAAACCCAAAAACAATTAGCATCATTCGAAAGTTCGTAAAAAAATATGCATTTTTTTTTTTCAAAATAAGTTTTTTCATTTCGCAAACCATTTCCGAGAAAATCGTCCCTGCAGTTGCAGAGGTCGGCCAATAATCGCCTTTTCTTTGATTTTGTCCATTCTTAGCCGACCTCTGCAACTTCAGGGACGATTTTCTCGAGCGACGTTTCGTCTAAAATTCGGTTTCTTGAGTTTCGCGGAAAGGGGGCGAGCGTCCCCCGTGCTCAGTGAATAAAGAAAGAAACAAAGGGAAAGGAAGGGGGGGTCGAAAAAAAGAAGTAGAGAGAGGGTCTCCGAAGGGTGGAAACGCCACGTTCACCCACTCTTTTCTCGGGGGCTGGATCCATCAATGCTTGGGACGTGTGCGTGTGGGGGGGGGGGGGGCTCCCTGGCTGGTGACATTTACCATATACTATCGTGAAATGAAGACTTTCAGGCTGGTGCCAAAATCTCCCTTGCGAGCGGTCAATTATACCGTACTTTTTCCGCGTATCCCAGATCAAGCCGAAATTTCCAAGATCTTTTTAATTTGGTCCCTCTCTCATCATTCCCACCAAACGAGTTTCGAGTATCACCTCCGCTGAATCAATTTTCCCTATCCCGTCCAATTTTCACGTATCACGTGACCTCGGAAAATTGATTGATTTCGGGAGCTCGCGGATCGTGACGCGAACACACGTGGACGCAGCACAGAAAAATAATGAGCAAATCGACGCACTAAGGTCAAAAATCGGACAAAAATTGGCCGAAAATCAGTGGTGAAAAAAAATCCATCAAAAATCACCGTTTCCAACCCTTTACGCTTGCATTTAAACTTTCCAGGGGTATTTTTCTCGGTTAAAATTACTTGTAAAAGGTGTTTTCTGTGAACCATAACATCCTGAATAAATTATTTCATTTTTTTTTTCAACCATTTTCAAAACAACCCTTATTAAAGCAACCCCCAAACCTTTAAAATAAAATTTTTAATAATTTTAGAATGCCCAAAAAAGGCTGATGCCAAATGACATTTAATCTTTAACATCTGATTGCCAATCTATTACCCCCTAATTTAGAAACTCCCAAAAATGAAAACTACCCTCTAGCTGTAGCCATACGGCTACGCTAGGATGTTATGGGTTTTAAAATTGCTTTTGAAAGTTTCTAAAGGAAAAATTGATGAAAAATTTACTCTCAGATTTATGGTCACTCTAACAATCTCGGACCATGGTGCGATGGTTCGGAGGAAAATGAGGAAATTGAGGAAAAAAGGTGGATGGCCTGAATATCGGAGGTCACAGCAAGAGCCACGGCAGGCAGCAGGGCGCGTAATGAACGAGGAGAGAAAAAAAAAAAAAAAGAAAGGGCTGAAATTTATAAAAACTCCGCGAGGCCTAAAGTTGGCCGCACGAAAAAGGGGCGTGCGGAGGAGAGAGTTATAAAGAGCGAGAGAGTGATATAGAAAGCGAGAGGGGTTGGGGGTTGGGGGGTGTGTGTGTGGAGAAGGGGGTAGGTTGAGATGGCTCGTGGGAGGGGATGAACGCTGAACGGACACTGTTCCGAATGATACCCGATACCCTCAACTCACGACCCCCCCCCTCCCCTCCGCAACTGCTGCCCCCTCTGACCCTTCAGCCCGTGCCATAGCATGCCCCTTCCACCTCACCGCTGCTGCCTGCCTCGCCACCCTTACCGATAGATTTTCACCCCGCTAACCGAGAAGAAGGAGCAGCATCTGAGGACTCTCAGTGACTCAGAGATATCTCCAGCGTTTACATTCACGTCGTTCTGCTGACTCGCGTTTTTCGTTTCGTTTCGTTTCGTCCGCTACCTCCGCTGACTGTGTATGTGTGCGTGCCGCGTTGTGCTGGTTGCCAGTCGGAAGCTAGTAAGGGGCCGTTCTGCATCCCCCTTGTCCTTTCAGTCGATAACAGCTCTACCTTTCGTTCCGGTTCCTCTTACAGTGATGTGATTATCTTAAGTGTTTTGTGCGGCAACAATCGGGTTTTTTTTTTATATATAAAGTTTTAAATCACCTTTTTTCATTTTTATTCAATTGGATCTCTTATGAATGCGAAGTGTTTTCTCCGCATGGCCTCTGTTACATTTTTCATTACCCTTCTACCGTCTGAACGTTTGATTCTTTACGTGTGTGTATGATAAACTTGTGCTCTGTTGTGGATTCTTTTTGGAATACCTAAAAGCAATTAGGTAAGTTTGAGCGTTTGAATTACTTTTATAGTTTAGAATGTTTTTAATTTTAATTTTTTATCTTTTTAGATTCGAGGAAATGATTTTTGGACACATTTTTTGGGCATGTTAGGGAAGTACCACGGTAACAGGTCTTTACCGCAGACGTAGATAGTTGGTAATAAAAATTGGACCGCTAAAATGTTTAAAGCTACCAAACAAATTAGCATCTCTGCCAAAAGCTTTTCTTTTCGATAGCTGAACAAAAACGAACTGTAAAGTTAATGATACATTGAAATCCCACTGCTTTTGAGGAATGGAAAGGTCACTCTGCTTGGATGAAATGGTTATACCAAGTTATATTTCACCAGATTTGACTATTAAACAAAACGGCGTAGTTCAAAATTTTATTAAAATGATCCGTCAAGGTAGAAATTGCTGAAAGAAACGTCTGTAGCAAAAATATTCATTCATTTGGCGGCTTTATTAGACGTTTTATGATACAATATCTTTGTTATTTTTCTGCGTCAGCAAAAAGTCCTGCTACCGTGAAATTACCCAGAAGAGCACAAGTAATGGCAGTGCAAGCATATGGGATTGAAACTGATGAAATTAATTAACTTCCCTGAAATAAAAGATTACCGGAAGCATGGCAATATGTGAACCAATGTGAAGCATAGTAGAATTACCAAAATTCTAGTGTTTGTACTATAGTTCTTCAAAATTTTGAGGAAATTCTAGTTCTATAACCACATTCTGGTATTATCACAAGAACTTTTTGGTCAAAGTATTTTAGACTTTCTGTGATTCACATATCGTGGTGATTCTGGTAATATTACTAAAATTCAGAAATTATTTTATTCAGTGCAGACAATATCTGTATACCTATAGTTACATTTTGAGGTGGGTTACCATATTTGAATAGCATCAAGAGTTTTGAGACACTATCGAAAATGTTTGCGGTTCAATTACAAATAGATATGCTGTATATTTTTTCTGAGCCACCGTACAATTTACATCTTTGATATGAACGGCTGGTTCTTTAGTTCTTGTAGAAACATCGAGTGTATTATCTCAGTTTTATCTTAGTTTTAGTTTTATTGTACACTGCAGCAGATACCACGAGACGTGAAGAATGTACGATTAACTTTTTCAATTTTAAGTTGCGTATATAATATGTCTTGAAGAAACAATATCTAAACAGAGGAATGAGATATGATGGAAGGAAAGTGTTTCACTTTTTATTATAATCTTTGATATATTTCCAATTTTGTGTCTCAATAGCAGAATGGAAATTAATGAAAATGAATTTAATCTTTCGGTTTTCATCAAAAAAGTCCTATAGGCAATTTTTCTGATTTGAAGGAATAAAAATTAAGCATTTGCTATAGATTATTATTCGAGGTCTACCTACACTATTGAAACAAGCTCCATGACTAGAAACTAAAAACACTGAGAAATGTTTTGATGAAGTCAAAACAGCACAGGCTATTAGCACCCATGAGCGTAGGCGCAGGAAATGGTTTTAAATTGAACGTTTGAAGATGGTGGTGTGGACCTGGAAAAGTGTCCGTGTCTTAGGAAAAGATGACAAGCTTCACGCACGAGTTAATACCCAATAAATTGCATTATGGGTGTGGGGGGGGAGTTACAAGCCATTGGCGTATTCAGGTGGGTACAAGATATATTTAACCCCCGCTCTCTCTCCTCTTGAACCAAACTTTTTCTACATACGGTTTTTTGGGGGATGGTCTCTTCGTTGAAAAAGTAGGTTTTTTAGCCCCCTCTTTCAACCTCAGACCGTCTCTCCTTGAAAGATTTCCTAAATCCACCCCTGGCTGAAATCGACCATTCAACCCAGTATTTTCGGGAAAGGGCTCAAAAACAAAAAATCAAAAACAAAACTCGTCACTCATCAAGCCTCCAAATCCCATTTTCATGTGCACTGGTGGGTAGAGATTTATAGTATTCATCTGAAGGATAGATTATGGCGAGTAAAATTTGTAGTGCTTTAAGAATACTGTAACACACAACTGTGTTATTTACTTTGGTAGCGTTGACAAAACTTTTCGGTAGAAAAATGACCCAGCAAAAGACTTGTTCAGTTGACCCAACCAAACATTTAGTTCGCCGAGCAAAATCTCTTCAGTTAGGCATATAAAACCTTTGGTTATCTCTGCTTATATCATTGACTCTGTCATTTTTTTTTTTTTTTTTTACTAAAGCGGTTCTTCTGTTTAATTCTGACTGAAATTCTAGTTAAATTTATTGAAATTTCGGTCACTTATTCAGGAACTTCGGTTACATATTATACAGGAATGGTACGTTGAAAACGTTTGCTACATGCAGCTTTATGGAGGGTCGATTCATGTTGTATAAATCACTTGAAAATAACGTAGGAGCATCAGAAAGTTCCAAAACCCAGCCAATTTGGCAACTGTGGATTCTTTGCATTTGAATGCATGAGAAACAATCGATTAGAAATTGGGACATAGCCCCCTCAAGAATCGATTGTTTCTCATACATTCAAATGGGAAGAATCCACAGTTGCGAATTGCTGGCTCCGCCCATGGGAGTCCCACCTATTTCTATCTAGCAGCTTTCTACGCTGAGAAAAGTGATTCGTCATGGAGAAAGCAGCGATTGAGACTCCCCATTTGCAAACCTGCCGATTTGCGTAGATATAATGACATTTTGAAATTCACCGGTGATTCCACCGGTTGAGAAAAGATTACATCGTTCAATTCAGTGTATGACTGTAATGCACGTAAATACTCTGATCTGTAATCTTTTCTCAATCGATGGAAACGGCGTTAAGCGATTAAAATATACCGATTGAGAAAAGATAAAATACGCTAGTATTTTCGTGCATTACAGTCATACACTGAACTAAACTCTGTAATCTTTTCTCAACCGGTGGAATCTTCGGTGAATTTCAAAATGTCATTAAATCTACGCAAATCGGCAGCTCTGCCCATTTGTCACCCGCTTATTCGAACGCCATACTGTAATTTTGTTGAATGCATTAATTGAGTATAATGCATATATACTTGTGAGGGGATTTTGGAACTTGCTGCTGCTCTCAACGCTATTTTTAAGTATTTTTACACAGGGGTCAACCCCCCCCCCCCCTTTAACGGTGTATTGTAAGTTTGAAACAGACCCATTCTCACACAGGTATTCTGATAAGAATAATTACAACGAAACCTGAAGCCAACATGGAACTTGAAAGTTACTCGTGTTTGAACTTCTTTTTTGGTCCATTTTGATCAATATACTTGATTACCTATTAACTACTTGGCAGAGACTTAACTTAATTAGATCATGGCTATTTTTTATTCTTCTCATTTTCGCGATATTCTGTTTATACTTTCCGCTTGTTCCGCAAAAGTAATTACTTTGCCATTTTTACTAACAAATTATCATATTTTATATTTTAATGGTTGTAAAAATGAACTGCGACATGAGTGAATTCTCAATTCTGGTAGGTGGTTTAATCGATTATTTTTCCAAACTTCCATGCAAATATTAAATTTGTTCTATTGACGACAAAACAAAAGATTCGGACATCTTAAGCAAGATTGAGAAGTTTGCCGGAAGGAGCTGGCACATAAAACAGATGTTGTCTTCTTTCCTTGAAATCAGCCTATAAACGGAATGAAGATTTTTAATAAAGAACACGGCTGATGGTTTATGGGTCAAAAATGGAGTCGGGATCATATAAGATCACATGAAACATCAAGTGTGTTCTTTATTAAGAATCTCCTTTCCATTTGTATTCCGCTTGTAAGGTAAAGAACATACCTGCTGTTTTATGTGCGCTTCTTTCGACTAAGTTCTTAATTAAATGCTTGGGAAGTACCCACACGGAAAAAAAGACCGGTAGAATTAACCATCTGCATACCTGATTTTCGAGTCTGCTATCAAGTATGGTAAATTTCAGTGGCATCTCAGGAGGGGGCTAAGGGGGCTAAAGCCCCCCCAGACCTCCGATTTTTGGGGGTGGAGGGGAAGGGGGGAACAATTTTCAGTCAAATGCTCATCAGTGCGAGCCCCTCCCAAGAAAAATCCTGCGTATACGCCACTGGTAAAGGGGTCCATCCAGCTGCCATAAGGAGTGGCCCCCCCTCAGAAAAATTTGAAACTTTCAGTAATGATAGAGCTAAGCGTCAGCTTTCAGAATATGGCCAGTTTTTTAAATTTGGTCAACTGAGAGCGGGGGGGCAGGGGGTCAAAGTCAAAACCTTCAGTGCCCCATAACTTTTGAACGAAAAGAGATATTGACGTGAACTTTGCGCCAAAAGATGCGTCTTTCAAAGACCTTTCAATTGGTGTCCTACAAAGTTTAGTTTAAAAAATATTTGAGCCCATTTTTGCCATTTTTTCGATTTTTGAAATTTTTAAAAAACTGTTTTTTGAGTTTGAAAAATATGCGCAACGTAGGAATCTGAACAAAAAACTTTCGTAAAGAAAGCTGATTTTATAAGCTTTAAGATGGCGCAAACCGCGATGCCGGGAAACGTTTCGTTCAAGAGCTATGACGGTGCAAAGTTTCAAATCTAGGCAAAAAATAGGGTTTTGCCGACTTTCGATTCTACAAAAAATTTGTTGCTCCGCCAATAATCGATGAAATTCATTGAAACTTGGTAGATAGGGGTTTTTTGGGTCGCTGAATTCATTTTTGATATTAGTTTTTCAAAATTCCTAAATCCAAGATGGCCGCCATAGTCATACTTATCTGCGGCCATCTTGGATTTAGAAATTTTGAAAAACTAATATCAAAAATGAATTCAGCGACCCAAAAAACCCCTATCTACCAAGTTTCAATGAATTTCATCGATTATTGGCGGAGCAACAAATTTTTTGTAGAATCGAAAGTAGGCAAAACCCTATTTTTTGCCTAGATTTGAAACTTTGCACCGTCATAGCTCTTGAACGAAACGTTTCCCGGCATCGCGGTTTGCGCCATCTTAAAGCTTATAAAATCAGCTTTCTTTACGAAAGTTTTTTGTTCAGATTCCTACGTTGCGCATATTTTCAAACTCAAAAAACAGTTTTTTAAAAATTTCAAAAATCGAAAAAATGGCAAAAATGGGCTCAAATATTTTTTAAACTAAACTTTGTAGGACACCAATTGAAAGGTCTTTGAAAGACGCATCTTTTGGCGCAAAGTTCACGTCAATATCTCTTTTCGTTCAAAAGTTATGGGGCACTGAAGGTTTTGACTTTGACCCCCTGCCCCCCCGCTCTCAGTTGACCAAATTTAAAAAACTGGCCATATTCTGAAAGCTGACGCTTAGCTCTATTATTACTGAAAGTTTCAAATTTTTCTGAGGGGGGGCCACTCCTTATGGCAGCTGGATGGACCCCTTTCATTATATTATCGTGAAATGTACCAACATGTCCTAATTTACCACAAAGTACGCATTTACCATATTTTGGTGGAATATTACCATACTTGCGAGCAGACGCCAAAATCAGCTATGCAAATGGCAAATTCTACCATTTTTTTCCCGTGCAGAGTGGTAGTGGAGCTTTGCAAACTTTTGTTACTGGGGATTGAAGGTTTGATTCTTGGAAAAAAAAAAAAAACCTGTAAAAATAAATGAAGATGAGTACACTTAAAACTCACGAAATTCACTCTCAGAATCGGGCTTATAGTGGCGGAGAGACGCAGGTATCATGGGAGATCCCTATCTTAATTGAGACAAACCTCTGTGTTTCCGTAGAGAAAGTGACAAAGTAGACAGGAATCTTCCATATTAACTGCGTTGAACCGCCATTACGATTTTGCCGTTACAGCAGTTATGTGAGTTTCTTACTGAATTTTAGAATTACTTACCGTGATTTCCATGATTTTCGCTGGTTTTTACATTAGATTGGGATATTAATTTGCTTACAGCAAAAGTTTGCAAGAGCCCCATTGACTTTGTTGTGGTTTTTTTTTTTTTTTTTTTTTTTTTCTTTTAATAATAATAATAATTGAGATAGTTGAAGTTACGTTAAAATAAGAGGCGTGACAGTCCTTCCTTTTCGTCAATAATTTATAACATTCGTCCTTCGCGTCATTGGGCACTACAAACTAAGGTAAAGAGCATGAAAGAGTTAAAATCTTCATGGGGGAGAAAACAAAAAATGTGACGAATGAAGTTAGGGGTTCTACGCTATGCAGATAAGGGCTGAAAAATAAAAAAAGGCTCGTGAGAGGGCAAGTGTCTTTTACTTTTCAAACCCCTAAAGCACCGTTAAAGACGCCAAAGGAGAGCATAAATAAAACAACTGGAGACCTAATTTTTGAAAAACAAAGTAAAACCCTATGTCCTTTCAGGAAAATCAAAATGCAACACTTTCACCTTTTTTGAATGAACGAAAGGTAAATTCAGTATGCATATCAGAGTCGATGTTATTCCAATTTCCTTCAGCCGTTTAGAGAAAGTGGGAATCAAAGATTACAACAAAGCCGATGGACTTAGCTTTCCGAGAAACGGTAAAATGCACCGCTTGAGATCTTTTTTTTTTCCGACTCTGCTGACGAAGGATAAAAAAGGAAAAAAGCAAAATCAAGCATAGCTATTATGCAATGTTTTCTTCCTCCTTTTTTGAATGTTACCTAATTTCTAGACCTCTGGGGCTGTTGTATAGCGGTGACCTTTTTTTATGCCCTCATTCTTTCTTTTTTTATACACCTAGAATATATAAAGAGCAGTTTTCTTGCTTCTAGTTGCTGTAAACTAGCTCCCCGGAGTTTTTACTATTTTGATTAGACACTTTGTTGCTTTTTTTTTGTGATCTTGCCTCCTTTTTCTGACCTTTTGTTTCCCACTGAAACATTTTAACAGTTCTTTCGTTCAAATCTACTTTCACTCGGGTTATGTCGTTATCCTTTGCGGAACTGATTCGTGATTATTCAAGAGCCACTCCCTTTCAGACCCCCAATCGGATAAAACGGAATGGGTCTGTTGCAAACTTTTGCTACAGCGACAATAAGTGTGAAATCCGATGTAAAATCGCCTGTAAAGTCCATTGGTGGCATTATAAAGTCATGAAATACAATATTAAACTCACAAGAGGCGTTTATTGAAATCCAAGATGGCGGCAAAATATCGAGGAATCTAAATGTATGCACCGTGATCATCCAAGGATTGCCAACTTTGACAACCTCACTGGAGGTTTAGGTTATGTGTTTGTTTACGTTGTGATTGGTTGTGATGGATATTGTGCGGTTGGCTATCCTTGAATGTTCATGGTGCATGCATACAGATTGCTCGATATTTTGCCGCCATCTTGGATTTCATTAAACGCCTCTTGTGAGTTTATTATTGCATTTCATGGCTTTCTGATGCCACCATTGGACTTTTCAGGCGATTTTACATTAGATTACACACTCTATAGCGCTGTAGCAAAAGTTTGCAACAGACCCATTTACAGACGGGGAAAGTATCTGCGTAAGTGTAGCTCATAAAAGGTGTGTGGCTTAGGTGCGTTCTTGCCAGGGCTGCCGTTTTGCGTATACTCAATGCTATTTTTCAATCCACCGATGATTTCACCGGTTGAGAAAAGATTACGCAGTTCAGTTCTAAGTATGACTTTAATGAACTGAAATACTCGGATCAGTAATCCTTTCTCAACCGGTGGAGTTGTCGATGACTTTAAAAAACTTGCGAGTACTTTAATTAATTAACAGTTTCCACCGATTAAGGAAAGATTACAGATCAGAGTATTTTCGTGCATCACATTCATACACTGAACTGAACTGTGTAATCTTTTCTCAGCCGGTGGAATCATCGGTGAATAGAAAAATAGCATTGATTATACGCAAAACGGCAGCTCTGGTTCTTGCCTGTATCGATCAACATTATAAAAGCACAGCATTGAAAAGTTCAATGAGGTGGTCACTTCTTTCTGAAACGGTTAGAGAAAGGATTTAATCATGGAAGGGAAACAAACACATTAAGAGCGCAATTCAGAAGTTTTCTTTGAGATCCCTAGTATCAATCCCCATCAAAAATCATGGAAAAAATCTTTGCAGGAGATTTAGGAGATTTGGAACCTGATTTCATGTTAATCTCATGATGAGTAAAAATCATTCTGAGCTTATCATGAGATCAACATGAAATTAGGTTCCAAATCTCATGCTGAGATATTTTTGATGAGGTTTTTTTTTTTTTTTTTTTTTTTTTTTTTTTTTTTTTTTTTTTTTTTAGCAGGAATCTCCTTTAGAACCGAGTCGATACGAGTTAAGATATATTTATTCAGTGACGTTTGCTCTGAAAAAAATGGAATAGAAAATGTTACCCTTGGATGGTTCCTTGTATTGTGTCGCGATTTGGATGGTTAAAATGTAACTATCTGATCGTGAATATTGAGCATACTATGATTGTAAATACTAACCGCCGCGTGGCTGTAAATAATAACGAAAAGACCTATATTATCTAACCACAAATCGATACACAAATATAGGAACTATATTTAAGGGTAAAATTTACTCTTCCACTTTTTACAGTTCGCCATAAATCATCAGCATCTCGCACGAGATATCTTGAGGTACAGCACACGGAAAAAATAGGGAGAAACGCTTTAGTAGGAACATGACTCTGCAAAAGACTTATTTAGTATAGCTAAACCAAAGGTTTTGCTCACCCAGCAAAATCGCATGTGGAAAAAAAAAATTCTGAGTGAACCAAACCTTTGGTTAGCTCCACTGAGGTATGAAATCACAAGCTCGTTGAAGAACCGTGTACTAAAAACCTTTGGATCAGCACCGATCAGCAGCGTCTTTCGTCTTACAATAATTATTTGAACTCCATTATTGAGTTATTCTGGGAGTAATGTTATGAAGGATCCAGGAATTCGTTTTTTCTCTGTCTCAGCCTCAGTGGCGTAACTACTCTTTTGCTCTGGGGGGGGGGGGGGGGGTCAGATCTCACGATGTTAAAAAAATCGACGACTTCCACCTTATCGTCGATGGTTTCACCTTAGAATGACCACCCCCCTCTTCTGGTCACCTTAAAAACCAATAACTTTTTTTTTTTTTTTTTTTTTTTTTTTTTTTTTTTTTTTTTTTTTTATGAGGCTTGTCCCCGTAAGAAATAACATGCCGTATCGTTTCAACTATAAGTAACGTAAATATTTTACCGAATGAATTTTAGAAAATACCGCTGAGTTGCCAATATTTATCAAAAATTGTTTATTATCTTGTTGTTCTGTAGAAATAAATGTCGCGTCCCTTTCAAAATTTACTCTCCTTTCTATTTCTTAACTCTTTTTCATGATATTTCCATATACTATTGAGCTCTCGAGGGAGGGGGGTGGGGGTGGGGGGATTGATCCTCCTGATACCCCCCTAAATACGCCACTGCTCAGCCTGGATTTGAACGCGTGCGTTAGAGAGGACAGTCACGTGATTGTCAGTGTCACCCCTTCCTCTATCATTGAGGACGGATTGAGTACATTTCCGGCAGAAAGGCCCATATTACAACAGGTGTGCTCCAAAAAAACTATCCCTTGGAGGGGGGGGGCAGCTCCGGGTTTTTTTCCCCCAGGGGAAAGGGGGTGTTTTTATTTCAGTAATCGATTTTTCACGAAAAAATTATAATTTTGGCGCAAACCCTAATCTCTTTCAAAAACTATGGGGGTCTAAGTTTGCATATGACCCTTGTCCTTTTTCTCTCGCGATGGAACTACAAATCCGCCACGTTGAAAGTCACTGCAACCCACGCCCTTGCGCTCGTTTTGGCGACAAAAAAGGACTTTAAGCACTGGAAAATACGATCAGAATGGAAACGCTCATAATAAGAGCCAAACTATTCATCAATTCATAATTAATTAACTTTTAGCACCACTGTAAATCTCAGAAAATACTTTTACCTAGTTATTTTGACCTTGAAAGTCCACCGGAAAGTTTTAAACTAAACTTGAAAGGTCAGAAATAATGATTTTAGTATAATTTTTTTCACTGATTTTTGGCCACTTTTTTTTTCAATCTCAAACCATAGTGCGGTGGCCGTGTCATCTGGCAACTCAAGGTTGCATTTTGTCCATTCAAACCCGCGAAAAGATCAAACCGCGGAGCGTGTAGAGAGCAATGGCGTAGCGTGCATTTTGGTAACGTTGCAGTTCGTCCATTTAAACCCATGAAAAAGATCGAACTGCTGGGGGTTCAGTGAACACCTTCGCATTCGACCTTTTTCTGGGTTTAAATGGACACGATACAACGTTGCCAAATTGCACGCTACGCCACTGGTAGAGAGCATCCTCGACTTCGACTTTTCACGCAAATTTGACACAGCAAAATGAAGCGTTGTCAGATTGGGCACGATAAGCCACCGGATATAAAGTGACTTATCAGATGCAGATTCTAAGAGGGTGGTGAAATTTTCCTTCTTACAGCTTCCTATGCTACGATCTTAGCAACTAAATAGGGAAGCCAAGTTAATTGAACTGATGAGGTATAGCACTCATCCCAGGCGGCGCGGCACTTCGTAAGGGCTGGGGTAGGCTCAAGCCTCCACCGCCAATCTTTTTGAAATTTCAGGCTTGCGGCCAGACAGTTTTCGAATATGCATCAGATCTGTTCTTTCATAGGCAGACTTGTTTGGATTCGTTTTCACGGAGCTTCATTTGATTTGAAGAAAAAACAAAAATAAAAAAAAAAGTGGTCTTTACACTTCAAGCCCCCTTTTTTGACCCACGCGCCGCGCCAGTGGCTCTCAACAGGTATATCAGCATCAGTGGTGTACAAGGAGAGGGGGGGCGGCTAAAAAGGCTGGACCCCCCCCCCCCCGATTTTTAGGGGGCGGAGGGGAAGAAGGGAATAATTTTCAGTCAAACGCTCATCATTGCGCAAGTGCTGCAAGCCCCTAGCAACAAAAATTCTGCGTACGCCACTACTTAGCACGAACAAATAGCGCTCAATCATTCATACAAAACCGCTATAAGAAACCAAATTGGATGTGGAAGCTGCGACCTGTAATCTTTGGCAAAATTCACGGATGGGAGCGTTCTAGAATTCATCGGATTGGGGAGCTGGTAAAGCTGAGATTATAAATGAAGAGAATGCAATTTTTAATTTTAATCGATAGATTAATCATTTCTACACTCCGATTCTTACACAAATAAAAAATATTTAGTGAATTACGTGCTTCCTAAGTAAAATTGAAAGTACATATCCGGTTTTCCGGCGTACCCCGGCTTCATCGGAGTATAAAACTCCGGCGGCGGCGCGGGCCTAACGTCCAATTAGGCCACGATGCAGTTCGTCAGTTTGAACCCACGAAAAAGATAGCGGACATTCGGTGAACTCGAAAAATTCCTTCCCTTCGTATTCAACCTTACATTAAAACGTTACAATCAATGGCGTAGCGTGCAATTTGGCAACGTTGCAGTGTGTCCATTTAAATCCATGTAAAATATCGAATGCGAAGGTGTTCACCGAACACCCGATAGTTCGATCTTTTTCTTGGGTTTAAATGGACAGACTGCACACGTTGCCACATTGCACGATACGCCACTGGTTACAATACAACGTTGCCACCAAATTGCACGGCATGCCACTGGTTAGTGTATTTTACATTATATTACAAAAAAGAGGAGGGAATCGAGTCCGAGAAAAAACTAATCGAGTGTGCTTCGATAATAATCAACCCTTCTTTCACTCCCAGGCCCGTTCGTTAGTGGAATTCTGACTCTGTTTAAGAGCAGTTTTTTTTTCTGGGAAAAATTCCTTCAGCAAACAGTTATATAAAAAAAAAAAAAAAAAGAATGAAAGGGTTGTAAACAGTGAAAACGTCATTGTGTGGCTACGATTGTTTTGGCTTAAGAGCCATACATCGGGAAAAAAAATGCATTTGCATTCACAGCGCGAGTGATTGTGTATAGGTGCCGAAGAGCAATAAAAATCATTTTTCTTTTCACCATTTCACCTCACCGGTTGCAGTATAATGACAGCCGCGCTTTGTTCGTTGATGAGCCCCGTCTCGTACGGAACGAACCAGGTCATTTTTTTTTCCACAGATTCCCGTTTCTCGAGCTGTTACAATAGCGGGCTTTCCGTCTCCAATCGTTCCTTGTTGAAATACCTGAACTCTGACTCCTCCGTTTTCCTCCAGACCCCGTAATTTGAATAAGCGGCCACGAACCACCCAGTTAGCCCGTCGCGTCGGTTCCGGGAAACTGCGGTCGGAACCGTGGCGAAAATTAAAGAAAAAGAAAAGGAAAGCGTTTTGTTGTGCCAATATTCACGGTTCGCCGTACTACGACCCGAGGGGGAAAATCCTATTTTTTCCCCTTCGAGATAGCTTTCCGAATTCTTCCTAGGCGACAGACAGACGGGTTGTATATTCAAAAGCAACTCCGGTTAAAAAAAGAGAAAGAAAAAGAAAAAGAAAAAACGACAGGATTGTGCAACTCGTTCGATTCACTTGATGGCACCGATGGCAACGATGACGCGATCTTATGTCTCCGTTCTTTATTTTGGACGCCTTTTTCATCCCTTTGGTTTGTTCCTCTTCTACGTCAAGAATGAAATGTACCGTTATTTCCAAACACTTGAATGTTCCAGTGGCGGCTCGTGCTACTTGACAACAATGTCTCCACTCCATTTGAATCTATGTCCAACAATCGATTGCTGGTGAAGCGCTGCTTCACTTTCAAATCGATTGTTTTACATGCAATCAAATGGAGTGAAGACATTGTTGCCAAGTAGCACGAGCCGCCACTGGAATGTTCGAGTTTCTGTACCCTAGTTTGCCGCATTTCAATTTTGAAAAAAATAAATATGAACGGTCGATAGTAAAATAATAAAAATGGGGCTCTTCACTGGCGCAACCAGGATCTCTTCCATCTCTCTCATTTCTCATTTGAATGTAAAAGTTGGAAAAGGACAGAAAGAGGGGGTTTTATCCCGTTGTCCATCCTTGTCTAACATACGTTTTTTTAATGGAGAAAAGAGAGAGATGAAGAAACTCTCGGTGCGCTACTGGCGCTCTTGTTAACTTTTGCTTTGTAATATGAAGCAATGATGTAGTTAATTCTTGAGTAAAACCCAGCGAAAATTACGATGAGCACATTGAAACCCATATATGCCCAAATTCAGGCCCATATATGGCCTGAATTTTGGTCACTTTTTGACGACCTTAGACCATAGTGCGTTGAGTGCCATCTGGCAACAATGCAACTGCTCCATTTAAACTCATTGAATATATCGAATTTTCCTTGTGCACTGTGCACCCCCTGGATTCGATATTTTACACGAGTTTAAATGGATAGAATACATTGTTGCCAAATTGCACGCGACGCCACTGGCCGACACCGTATTCACCGGAGGTCTGTGCTAACCGAATCTTCTCAAAAGATAACTATACAGATCGAGTTTTGTACTCTCCCTCACATTGTGATGAAGCACTTGCACCATTGCACCAATCAAATCAATCCTAGCCCCCCCCCTCAAGTTTAGGAATCAATATTCGGAATCAATAATGCAGTAATCAGTTAATCAGGAGATTCACTCCTGGGCAGACTTGTGTGGACAACCTCCTCATGGATTTTATACACAGGGTAGATCAACTATTATAAGAAGTTCCTTATTAAAATAACCATAATTTTTATTGATTCAATGATTCTTCCTGGCGAATTATCAGTGCGTTAAACTGGATCAATAAGAATTCTAAAAATTCCCTTTGAATTGTGAAAATTACTGAGAATTCCAGTAATGCGGCTCTGGCAAACTTTTGTCAATGGGGATTGAAGAGTTGATTCTTGCATAAAAACGTGTAAAAATGACGATCAGTACACTGGAAAACCACGAAATTCACTCTCAGAATCGGGTATTATGGCCGTTCAAAGTAGGTATCATAATAAGAGATTCCTATCTAAAATGAGACATATCTTTGTGTTTCCGTAGAGAAAGTGACAGGTTTGACAGGAATTTCACATGATACCTGCGTTGAAGTGCCATTACGATCTTACCGTTGAAGCAGTTTTGTGAGTTTATTATACTGACTTTTAAATAGACTTTTTCGGTGTAATTTTTGTGATTTTCGCTGGTCATTGCATCAGAATGGACCATTTATTTGCATACAGCAAAAGTTCGCAAGAGCTCCATTCTGAAAGATTTTTTTTTTTTTTTTTTTTTTTTTTTTACGTAGTCCACATTTAAATTTTGTTTTTTTCTGCTTGTAATGCTCACTTCCGTGTGACAGATGATTTACATACAGAGTAGGGCAAATCGTACTTCTCGCTTCTATAATCGATCACTTTTCAAAATTAATCAATTTTATAATCGAATACTTTTCAAAAGTAATTTCAAAAGTAATCTAGGTGGATTTTAGCAGTGTCAATGGAGCTGGTAATCTTTGATGGCAGTGGTCATCCAACAATTTATTTCATCATAAAACGATGGTTTCATTTAAATTCGTATAGGCCTGATTACCGCCAAAATCCACCTCGATTAGAGCTCACGCATTTTGATTTGCGGGTTGGCGGATTTTGACAAGTAGAAGTACTTGCTTCCGAAATGCACCAAAATGCATCAGCGAGCGGTTGGTCGGCAATGAATCAAAAATGGCGAATGGTCTTTGATGCATTTCGAAAGACGATACCGATACCTATCAGTCAATGCTATTTTTCTATTCACCGATGATTCCACCGGTTGAGAAAAGATTACACTGTTCAGTTCAGTGTATGACTGTATTGAGCTAAAATACTCGCATCCGTAATCTTTTCTCAACCGGTGGAGTCGTCGATGACTTTTAAAAACTCTCGGATATTTTTTAATTAATTAACGGCGTTTCCACCGATTGAGGAAAGATTACAGATCAGAGTATTTTCGTGCATTACAGTCATACACTGAACTGAGCTGTGGAATCTTTTCTCAGCCGTGGAATCATCGGTGAATAGAAAAATAGCATTGATTATACGCAAAACGGCAAGCTTGCTCTACGCTTTAAAAGAAATGAAAAAAATCGAGTAATCTATTGCCATTTGCCCAACTCTGGTGACACAGTTACACAACAGTCCGGTAACGCCACACGATCTTTGCAACTAAATTGAGAAGCCAAGTAAATTGACCTGCCAATGATATCTGGGGATGCATCTCATGTGAACCAGTATACCGCAATAATATAATTAATTGTTATAAAATTGACGAAACAGATATACTCGTTAAATATACAGAGCAAGACCTCGCAAATGCTTTGCTGCCAGCATTTTTATTTCCTTTCTTCTGTTTTTATTTTTTTTGCGACCGTCTTTCTTTTGCCAATAATCGTGAGCCGGCTGATTTGCATTATTTTTTTCCTGGAACTCCGTTCGGTCTGTAACCTAGTGAACAAAAAATGAACAATCGAAGGGTTTTGGCGTAGAAGGGTTTCTATTGATGTCATTTGAATAAAGAAGAAACGTGTTTTGTTTCTCTAGCTATTGTAGCTTTTTTTTTCTCTCTCCATGAAAAATGATGATCGACCACGGGGGAAAAAAAACAGATCTAAAAACACACATCCTGAACAAACACTTTCACCGTTTAAAATAGCTGTGTTGATTTTCCGTTGTTCCTTCTGCCATACTCAAAATATCTTCCTTCTGGTCCTCCGGGTTTTCCCACCGATCCCATCCCATATATTTGTCCTACAATGGCAGTTCGTGGTATGTGGCAACAACGTATTCTCTGCAAATTAATCGATTCTTAGGGAGGCTAACTTCCCCTTCCAGAATCGGTTTTTTACCCTGGTTCAAATGGCACAAAGCTTGGTTGCCAAGTTTCACGAGCTCCTATACTGCCATGATCAGAGCTGCCGATTTGCGTAGATTTAATGACATTTTTAAATTCACCAAAGATTCCACCGGTTGAGAAAAGATTACAGAGTTTAGTTCAGTGTATGACTGACATGCACGAAATTACTAGCGTCTGCTATCTTTTTTCAACCGGTATATTTGAATTAATTAACGGCGTTTCCATCGATTGAGAAAAGATTACGGATCAGAGTATTTTCGGGCATTACATTCATATACACTGAATTGAACCATGTAATCTTTTCTCAACCGGTGGAATCATCGGTGAATTTTAAAATGCCATTAATTATACGCAAATCGGCAGCTCTGGTCATGATCCTTATTCCAAGGCTGGATGTGTAGACTTTGATTTTGAAAAATACATTAATGAGAAATAGCCTATGATCGAATTCAAACTCGGCGAAAATTCTCGTAAATCAAAACGAATTATAAATTGTCTTATTATACTGTTTTAGTGAAACGATACATCAACACCAGGCCATGTCTCCAAACGTTGGCTCTCAATAATCAAAATTGATGGGGGGTGAGGAAGGGGGTGTGCAAAATGGTATTAACTCCAAAAAAAAAAAATGCATGAAGAAAATCAGAAAAAAAGAATGATCATATGATATGTATATTATGTAAAATCAGCTTAAAAGGTATATGGTTTTCATCCGCGAGGTTTTTGTAGAATTTTCGATTTCCGATGGTGGGAGGGAGGAACACTGTCCCTTTTAATGAATGACAATAATGGCTCTAGACAAAAGCTACAGCTCATTGCACCGCGAAAAAGCAATTTTAGAGAAAATTTATCATCTTATCGGATTATGTTTTTTTTTTTTTTTTTTTTTTTTTTTTTTTATTTATTTATTTTTCCCCCATCATTTTTCGCGATAATGGCGCACAGTGTTTTAGGGTGGGGAGTCGTGGGCACTTTTTACCGTCCCCTCCCGGCGCACCTTGAACAGCTCAAAACAATACGTCCGATTGACATGAAGACATTTCACTCTTATCAGCTGAAAATTGTGTATCATGTACTGAAAAACATACGCGCCTGCAAGATGTCTATAAAATCGCTTTCATGTTGGAAACGGATTTTTTGTCATCGATAGGGCAAAGATAAAATGCATAGCATAGTCAATGTTTATTATGGATTTATTGCGAATTGTAAACTTGCTCTCATAAATCGGAGGAACTTTTGTCCGAACGCAGGTTATTTGAAAACGTTCATGATTGTTCTTTATTAGAAAACTGTTATGAAATTCTTTAGTTGTTTGTTGAAAATGTCTAAATGTCAACTTCTGGGTTTTAGACGTCTTTGTTCGTTTTTAAAGATGTTTCATAACCGTTTCATGGGACAGTTGCACTAACAACAGATTCCTTCTTCACTGGCTGATTCTTTCACAAACAGTAGCATCATTTGACCACGGATTTGAAGTTATAGGCTCAAAAACGGGAACGAAATATTAATGAATTGTATTTTAACAGGAATCAGAGTAGATTTTTAAAGAATCGAGGATTTTAATAATAAAATTGAACTGTCATGATCCTTCGTTCGTTAAAATTCCACTTTGATACAGTTGAAATAAAATTAAAAATACAATTCAAAACATTTACGAATCCCTAATAATGGGACTCGTGTACGACTCGATTCCTACCTCGTTTTCCCAGCTTTGACCAAAAGCTCCTCATAATAGCCAGATTCAACAGATTACCTTGAACATCTGCCAATTCTCATGCAGCTGAAAACGATTATGTGAAACCAAAAAAGAACCACAGTCGCATGGTTGTCACTTAGAGTGGGGTGGTACTACGATCATTGTAATTTTCTTGGCATTTTACGGTAGAAAGAATCAACCATCCAATTTGGAATCTGCATTTGGCACAACTTGTCTTTTCAAAGGTGGATCCTGGGGAAAAGTTCAAATTGCTGTGTGCAAAATCATCCAAAGAGGGCCTCAGTTAAAATGACAGATTATTGATATCTTTAGGCCTTCTTTAGAAACCATGGGGGCAGTAGCGTAGCTAGCTGAGCAAGCGCCCCCCTGTCGATTCGAATGCTGCGACCCTATTTTTAAGGAAAAAATTGGCCGCTTCGGTGGAGCCCACCCCCCCCCCCCCCCATTCACAATGATAAAACTAAAAAAAAAAAAAAAAAAAAAAAAAAAAAAAAAAAAAAAAAAAAACATATCACTATCATGAGTTTGAAGAAGCTCCGAACTTTGTGAACGTGAATTTTGGCAGAAGCACTTAGAGCCTTTACATTGCTTTCTCCCTACTTTTCTTAGCTTCTATTTTTCTCTATCTCTTCTCTTTTCTCAATCTCTTCTCTTTTCTCATTTCCTTTTCTCCTTTTCCTTTCCTTTTATTCCTTTTCCTATCCTTTTTTTCTTTTTCCTTTTTTTCCCTTTTTCGCTCTTCCTCTTTCGCTTCTCAAAATTTTTGCGCTCCCCGATGCGTTGCGCCCCCCCCCCCGCCCGGCGGGGTCAGCGAGGCCTATAGCTACGCCACTGCATGGGGGAAGGGGTCAAGCGTCGCTCTCTGCCGCCTCTGTATACACTATACAGTGTACACGGCATTAATACCTCGTAACTTTCGTGGAAGCATCTTATGGAAAAGCAAACTAAACTCTGTTCTTTTTGTCTGTTTCAGGATGCAATTTAAAGAGCGCTTACTATCTCAGGAGGGTGACAAATATTGCAATATGTGCGAATACACGACGCAGAACAGGGACGAGATGGAAGGCCACTACCGAGACACCCACGAGTCGGCGATCTCGTCAGACGGCCTTGACGAGGCCGAATCCTACGGCGACGACGATCTCGGAGGCATCGGCATGGAGCAGCCCAAGGTCACAACCACCGGCAAGGTCAAACAGTTCAGGTGCAAACAGTGCTCTCACACGGCGATGACAAAGCGAGAGTTCTGGGAGCACACTCGAGGTCACATAAAGGCCGAGCGACTTTTGACCTGCCCGAAATGCCCTTTCGTCACAGAGTACAAGCATCACTTCGAGTATCACTTGAGGAATCACTTCGGCTCGAAGCCCTTCAAATGCGACCAATGCTCGTACTCGTGCGTCAACAAATCGATGCTCAACAGTCATCTGAAATCACACAGCAACGTTTACCAATTCAGATGCTCGGACTGTGCGTACGCCACAAAATACTGCCACAGTTTGAAGCTCCACCTGAGAAAATACGCTCATAAACCTGCGATGGTCCTCAACCCCGACGGATCCCCGAACCCTCTACCCATCGTCGACGTTTACGGAACTCGCCGCGGACCCAAGCAGCGGTCGAAAAAGTCCTCCGAAGATTACTCTGCCGGCGCTTTGACCAACGCCAAGTCCATTTCTCCGAAACCCCCCACCTCAGCTCTTTCCCCACTGTATCCTATTCCTCAGTCCAACTTCGGAATCCTACCTCATGCCATACAATTCCCGTACAATTTCCAGTTCACGAACCAAATACCCAACTCCATTCCTCCCCCTCAGTTTTCCTCTAGTCCTCCGAGCTCCGAAACGACGGAGGAACTGTTGGCCGTCGAGGAATTCAACAAACTGAAACAACTTTACCAAATGAACAACAACAATAACTCTCAGGACTACGGCAATAATGAAAAATTGTTGACGCCACCGAATACAAATACGAATATTCAGACTCTATCGACGGCGGCGGCGCCTCTAGATTTAAGTAAATCCGAGATTTCTAGTCAAAACATGATGGTCGAACGGTCAAACTCGAGCTCGGCTGGTAAGAATCGACGAAAAGGAGTCGCGGTTAAAAGAGTTTTCTCTGCCATGTATCCGTTTGATCATCATCAGCAACAGCATCAGCATCAGCAGCAACCGTTGTATCTTGGCGATGACTTCAGCGATCGAGAAGCCAAGTTGTTCAAACAAGGTATCAACATTCCTTCACCTCAGATGCTCTGCAACGTTGAGCTTCTTTCGCCGAACAAATCCTCCGAATCCGATTCCAAATCCCGAGCCGACGTTCCGTCTAGTCCGAGTTCGAATTCGGACGAGAGCTTGTCGGGCGACTCGATCGACCGCGACGTCAGCGCGGAGAATCGGAAACCGGAAGTCAACGTCGGTGGGGAGACGGCGACAACAATGGCTGAGACGTCGGCGATACCGGAAGGACCGGAAGTTTCCGATGTCGAGCAGCGAGTTGCCCTTCACGCGAGCACCAATTCCACCGATGAGGATTCAACGAGACTCGACGTCGTTATCAAGATAGAGGAGAACAACAATGACGAAATAATTCGGCGGAGGAATTCGTCGTCGTCGAAACCTACAACTCCGGAGATGATGTCGTCGAAAACTCTAACTCCGGAGATGATGTCGACGAAACCTACAACTCTGGAGATGATGTCGACGAAACCTACAACTCCGGAGATGATTACGTCGAAAGCTACAACTCCAGAGATAATGTCGTCGAAACCTACAACTCCAGAGATGATGTCGTCGAAACCGACAACTCCAGACACGTCGTGCAGCAACAACTCGACGGACGAAAACGACAACAACTTCAGGTGCTCATTCTGCGACATCATTTTCAAGAACCTCGCCATGTACTCGATACATATGGGATTCCACGATTACCGCGACCCGTTCACCTGTAATATGTGCGGTCACAAAACCAAGGACGAGATGGCTTTCTTCCTCCATATAGCCAGATTTCCTCACAGTTAAATGTTTAGCCATTGGAAACAGCGCTTAGCGTAAAGATGGATGCGGGGGAAGGAGAGGGGTTTGCGAATAGGACAGTCACCCCTTTGATCGATTTATATGGTTTGAATTTTTGTTAATTTATTGTTCTTGATAGTTTGGATCGTCAGGAACAGTGTAACCAGAGCTTCCATTTTGTGTGCTTTTAACGGCATTTTTCAATTTACCGATGATTCAACCGTTTGATCTAAAGATTCCACATTTCAGTTCGGTGTATGACTGTCATGTTTGAGAATACCTGTAATATTTCTTCTATCGGTGAATTTCCAATAAATTATCAAAATATCGGTAATTTTTTTAAAGTCGGTGACGACTTCACCGTTTGAGAAAAAGATTATTGATGCGACTCGCATCATGCGAGTATTTTTGAGTATTGCGGTCTGACACTGATTTGAAATGTGTAATCTCTCAGTCAACCGGTGGAATCATCGGAGGAATTGAGAAATGTCATTAAAAATACTCAAAACGGCAATTCTGATCTATTTCTTTGAGAGTTGTGCATTTTTTCTAACCCATTTTCGATTGGCTCTTATAAGGCTCTCACGGAAGGAAGACCTTCAACTCTCCTCTCTCTGTCTTTTTCTAACACATGCGTTCAATTGTGTGGAGAGATAGAGACGCTAATTCCTGAATCCACGCATTGGTGGATCCAGCAATCTGACAACAGTGTATTCTTCCTATTTGATTGCATGTAAAATAATCGATTAGTCACCGGGCTGTCGCCCCTTCAAGAATCGATTGTTCATCATTCATTCAAATGGGGAGAATGCGCAGTTGCCGTTTTGCTGGATCCGCATATGGATTCACGTTTGAATAGAGGGCGTGTAAAATTAATTTAAAACCATGTAGCTGTTACATCAATGATGTATCTTTTTTCATTCAAATAAGACGAGAGAAAGAAAAAAAACTCGTATAACATAAGCTCAGGTAAAAGTTTTCATTTGTTAATTTACTTTTCTTATAAGAAGTACAAAGTTACAAAATACTATACATTTTAATGTACATATTTATATGAAAGTTTAATGCAATGAAGACAGGGCATCTTCGAAGACGTTTATTTGAAAAGCTGTCAAAATGCTAATCGCCGTTATTTTAAGCTAATCAAGACGCAATTTCAGCTATAATTTCGTTTCAAAAATTTCTAAAATTAGTGTTACTATTTTAGCAGTGTTTCAATTTTTGTTGATTATGAACTTATGAAGGAAAAAATAATCAGGTATGTCTCGATTTACCTTTTGACTCAGTTACCACTATAACAGACTGTGAAATCATCTACAATTAGGAGGTCACTTGCTTTTTAATAGGAGGTATACCAGGGGGGGGGACCTTCCCTATTATAGATGAAGCGCCGACATTTTTTTTTTTTGAACGGTTTCATTCCTACGTAATTATGTGACACAATTTTATGTGTATCGTGGGTTCCATCCTTGCCTCTTGGATTGTAGTTATAGTTTAAAAAAATTACCCAATCTTTAAGAAAATTTTTCTCATCTAACACTATCTAGAATGATCTCTGGTTTTGTGTAAGAAATTCTAAATTTTGTGATGCGCATCCTGAAACATTTTGGTTTTTATTTTTGTCAATTGAAAGTATTCTCCCCCCCCCATCCCCTCTATAGACATTTTCCCCCAGAAAAGTTCGCAGTTGTTTTGTTTTTTTATACGTTAAAAGTGACAAGAAATGATAAAGAAACGTTGGCGTTTTTCTTTATTGTAAGTGCGAGAATTTAAGAAGAATGAAAAGTTTCCACCGTTTACACAGATCAAGAAAAATGGTCCCAAAGATTAGAAAGAAAAAAATACTTTTAATTTGCGAAGAAAAATTGAAAAAAAAAATAATCTTGTAAGTTCGCAAATACAAATGAAAAGAACAGGGTGGCATAAAAGTTTCCTCTTACGCCTGTTCTGTATCTCTCCATTTTCTCTCCTTTTTTCAACTCTTTCTGAGCATCGTTTGCTTCCTCTTCTTCAAAATAAGAAATCATTGAGTCAAAAGTTTCAATCGTCCTTCTGAGACGCCCGAAAAATCATGCAGATACAAGTCACTTATTTACGTTAAATCTGTACTTATAGGTATAGTTAAATTTATGAGTGAAGTTCGTGCCCTTGACAGTGGCGGCTCGTACATTTTGGCAACAATGTTTTCCCTTCATTTGATTCAATGCAAAATAATCGATTCGATAATGAAGCAGCGCTTCACCTGCAATCGATTGAGTTACATGTATTTAAATGGAGGGAAAACATTGTTGCCAAATAGCACGAGCCGCCACTGGCCCTTGATGTTATCGTATCGACGTTTAGTTGCATATTTGATGTGATGTGAAGTTTTAATCTGCTTTACAAAATTGAGAGCTCTCCAAATTCAAGTAGTTAAAAAATTGCTCTTTTTTTACCATTGCAAGAGACGTTACTTACCTACAGTGCTGACTTATTCTCTCGCATCCGTCTCTATTAGTTTCCAATCAGCTTTGTAACTATATTGTAAATAATAATCGGGTCCATTTTTCATGGTACCATTTCCTAGTCTTAACTTTTCCGAGTCACTAACTTTAATGTCATTTGAATATTATTCATTTCGTGTTTAGATATATTCGCGTGTTTGTAAATATTTTGTGAATATTATAGTCTCTGATTTGTTCATTCTCTCTTTTTTTTTCTTTTCGTTCTGTTATTTATAGATGTTTCTATTTGTTTTATGTTCGTAGTCTGATTAAGAAATATTTTTTTAAAAAGAATTAAAATGAATCAATTTCTCTATAAACCTCTGACGTTCTCTCCATTATTTGGTCCCTAGCTGCATGACTATTTTAGTTTTCGAATTTTTAATAAGGAATGATCTATAATCAATTGCGACGAAACTCACAATAATCAAAGTATGTTTCAAGTAATTCTTCAGCGTTTAGTGCCGATTTCTGCCACCAGAGCGCTATACCGTTCGATTAATGTCAAATTACAGGCCGAAAGTAATTTATATTTAATAAAATGGATTGTCAGTTACTAGATGATCATCTAAAGAACGCATCTGCAAAATATCTAGTCAAAAATTTCAAAAATATGGCTGAAAGTACCAAAAAATGGAAAAAAAGCATTTTGATGCAAGAATCCATGGGCGCCCGCAGCGGGGGGCAAGAAGGGGGCGCCCCCTCCCCCGGAATTCAAAAAAGTCACAATTTCACGGTAAAAAATGAAAGGAAAAAAGAAAATGCAATGTTAATCAAAGGAGTAATAATTAACAAACTTCATTTTTTTGTTTATTTTGTAATTTTAACTCATTTTTTGCAAGGAATAGTAGAATTAAACATTTTTCTTGATATCATTTTCGTTTGATGTCCCTTTATCCATTAAACAAAACAACACGTCAAAATTATAACTATTATTTGATACACCTACCATGGCTTAGTAATTGTACACCATTTGGATGAAAAAAAAGTCCCTTTTCGCCCGGAGGGGGGGGGGGGGGTGTCCTACACCTTCCATTGAGGTTCAACGATTTTGCCCCCCCCCCCCCTGGAAATTTTTCTGCGGGCGCCTATGCAAGAATCTACTATTTGCGATTTTCCATTTTTTGGTACTTTCAGCCATATTTTTGAATTTATTGACAAGATATTTTGCAGATGCGTTCTTCATATGATTATCTAGTAACTTGACACTCTGTTTTCTTAAATATAAATAACTTTCGGCCTGTAATTTGACATTAATCGAACTGTAGCGCTTTGGAGGCAGAAATCGGAATTGGACGCTGAAGAATCACCTTAAGCAATATGGCGAATACAGGAATTTTTCGACGTGAGAGGGGGGTGGGGGGGGGGGGGGCTCCATTAATACATTTGTCTGTCAAAAAATTTGAAGAATGAGGGACAATCAAATTAATGGGTCATTAAAATTATTCAGTTTTATGTTAAGTCTCCAAGGTCTGTTCCACCGTGGCAGAGATTGGCCACTTGACATTTAAAAAGCCATAATTTTAATAATGACTCATTAAAGTTACGTGTTTTTCATGGTTTTCAAATTTGCGGAAACCGTGAGAAAATGTTATCTATAGTGGCCGGGTTTGGTCGCTTTGTCAGAGTACCGTAAAAAATGGGTATCCGTCGTAAAAAATGGGTCCATAGTATCCCCACTCGATCTCATACGTGGTTTTAAATAAATACAATACAACGGTGCCAAATTTCACAGTATGCCCTATGCTCTATTTGTGAGAACTGAGATGCATCTTTTTAATTTATTTTTTATTTTAATAAACCAGAAACAATCACCAAAGTGATTTGAAATATGCAGCTGCACAATTGACGAGTGCCGTCTGCACTCCAGAACTGATTACAGTTAACCTGCAAGAATGCCAACTTTTTAAATGTGACTTTGAGAAACATTTCCGCATAGATATATAAAGGTAATTTGCAAGAACGAGAAAAATGAAGGTTTGCCCCTTTAAAAGTTAAGGAAACACATTAACTATATTAAAAAAATGAACTCGCAACTCTTGGTCTCTTCTAACGCCTAATTAAAACCTTGGAAATGATTAATTGTTTCATACTGTTTGACAGCTATGGTCATAAGTCATTTCATTAGCACGTTTCAATTAACAGATGGTACTCAGTCAAGTTTTGTCGATCTGAAATCTGGGGACCGACCGAACTGTTCCTAGATGAGATAGAGCTCAGGGTGGTTTTCAAACCTCCTTGAAACCGGTGTCGCAATTTTGCTAATTAGTGGTGATTGATGTGCAGCGTTCGGAAATGTGAGAATACACTTGAAAATAAAAAATAGAGGAAAAGAGGAACATTGCTGGTGAGAGGATAAGGGGAACTTATAAGGGACAAGGAAGATCAGGGAGGGAAAGAAAACCGCAAATAAATAATAAAGGAAGCGAGCTAGGGACAAAAAATGTGTTTCCGATGAAAACGCAGGACAAGCGTGGGTTTCCTGTGTTTTGTTTTGTGTCTTCTATGTCTGTCCGCGAGTAGCACAGAAATCCCTTTTCTTTTCTCTCGGCGGACAGTGGATCCAGTGGCGAAGCGTGCGATTTGGCAACGTTTCTTTTTCCCCTCATTCAAACACATTAGAAAGGTCGAAATGCCTGGTCATCGCCGATGACTGAAGCGTTCGACTTTTTGGGTTGATTGAAATGGAGAAAATACATTGTTGCCAAATGTCACGCCTCGCCACTGAGTGGATCGAAGCACGGAAATTTCACGACATAATTTTACAAATAAATATCAGGATTATGAAGCATAAATAGCGAGACAGTGGCGGTTCCTGCAATTCGGCAACAATGTTTTCCCTCCATTTGACTCAGTGCAAAACAATCGAATGCTAGTGAAGCGCAGTGTTGCCAGATTGAGGGTAAAAAGCCGTATCGTCCCAATTTAAATCAATGTAAAACGTACGGCTTTTTCACCCCAATCTGGCAACACTGGTGAAGCGCTGATTCACTGTCGAACAAAGGCGGATCCAGTGATCTGTCAACTGCGTGTATGGTCCCCATTTGAATGCATGAGGAACAATCAATGGGGCTCTTGTAAACTTTTGCTATAGGGGATTGAAGAGTTGATTCTTGCATAAAAACCTGTAAAAATGACGATGGGTACACTAAAAAATCACGAAATTTACTCTCAGAATCGGGCATTATGGCGGACAGACGCAGGTATCATGGGAGATTCCTATCTAAATTGAGACATATCTCTGTGTCTCCATAGAGAAAGTGCGGCATAATAGACAGGAATCTCCCATGATACTTGCGTCGAAACGCCATTACCATCTTGCCGTTATAGCAGTTATGTGAGTTTATTACTAAATTTTAGACTTTCTTAGTGTGATTCTCGTGATTTTTGCTGGTCTTTACATTAGATTGGACTACTTATTTGCTTATAGCAAAAGTTTGCAAGAGCCCCATTCGTAAAAGGGCCATATGGCCCCTTCAAGAATCGATTCTTCATCATACGTTCAATTGGGATGAATTTGTGGTTGCCAAATTGCTGGGTCCGCCCATGCTATCGAATCGATTGTTTTACATAGAATCAAACGGAGGAAAATCATTGTTGCTAAATTGCACGAGCCCCCACTTTAGCAAGATTGCTTCAAAATGTGTAAAATCATTCATTTTATTCCTTACGGTGATTTCTCACCTGTCTAAAGTGAGGTTCAAGCTCAAAAGATAGCGTCATAAAGGCTGATATACTTTTCCCCCCTAAAAGCATTCTTTATCACTATGATACCGAAAAACCAAAGTGTTGGCAAAATATTGGGCTATGCAGGGACGTTATCTTTATGATAAAACGCCCCAATGTAGCTCGACAATCTGCCAAAATGTCGTTTCTTGATTTCTCCATCAATCTAGGACCATTAAAATTGAAATTTGGCTTAAAAAAAAAAAAAAAAAAAATTAGTAAATAATTACGAAGTTCCATTGGGGATGCCCCTTCCGATCAATGCTGTCAGAAAAATACTAAACATAATAAAAGCCCTTAGAGTCAAATTCTCTAAAAGTGACTCGTGGCGCTGTCTACTAAGCCAGAATCGAATCTCACTTCAGACAGGTGAGGAATTACCTTAAAATGAGTAAATTAACATGTATTTTTGAAAGAAAATATCAACAGAGTTAAATGTTTTTAAAGCAAAAAAAAACTATTAACTTTTTTATGTCCGGAAAAACCTTTGTCTCGATTCGGTATGCGGCGTCAGCTACTACACTCTGACTAAGTGCGCGGTTTGGCAGCGTTGCATGTTGGTCCGTTGAAACCAGCGCTGCCGTTTGACGTATCTTTTACGGCATTCTACGCACTTCATTCTGAGAAATATCGATACATTGAGGGAGGACATAAAAAAATTGTGTCGCTTTTGCGGTTTTACATGACAAGAATTAGCATGACGATCAGTGGCGTAGCGTGCAATTTAGGCAACGTTGCAGTTCTTCCATTTAAACTCATGAAAAATATCGAAGTATTGCGTGTTCGGTGAACACCTTCGCATTCGACCTTCTCTATTGGTTCAAATGGACCAAGTACAACGTTGCCAAATTGCACGCTAAGCCACTGATAACGATTAAAATGGGTCATCAAATACAGAACTCCGTCAATTTTACAGGAGGAGAAGGGGTTAAAACTGTATTACTTTCTGTAACCAACCCGCATTGAAACTGTATTCCTTTGAGAGACTGCATTTATTTACTTTATTTTCGCCTCTTCAAAATATCTCAGGCGGTAGGTTTTCCTATACAACGACGCGACGCCCGAAAGGCATCGCGGTGCTAAAGGTAGAGTTCGTTTCAGAAGTGTAGGCACAACTTACCGATAATCTTTGGCAAAATCTCAATTTTTATTAGTTTAAATAGAAGAAGGAAAAAACTTGCCCGCATTTTTGACCTTTTAATGTTAAAGCGTTCCGCATTGAAAACCCAACCCTTAAATTCATCCTCATTAATTTCACTATGTAAATGAAATAACGTTTAAACATTCCAAAGATTATCAGTCCAAGGGCGTCTACACTTCTGAAATGATCTCTATGTAATACTTCTCATCATATGATAACACCAATTTTGAAAGCGGCTTTCTCTAAATCGGAAATATCACCAACCTTCTCGATGCTTTCATGTTAATGAGGACATCTCAGGCTATTGATTGAGCCCAAGATATTGTAGAAAATCGCGGTAGGTTTTCTTACAACGATGCTCGAAAGGCATCTCCGTGCCAAGGTGGCTTAGACTACCGCCCAGACTCCCTGGCGGCCCTGGCCACTGGCCTAAAGTGCATCTACTTACAATCAGATGTTGTGCCGTCACCCCCTCCCACTCAATAAAAATATCGCCATTGTGTATATACGCTGACCAAGTATGTTTGTCCCCGTTTGTACTGGAAGTTTTTAGTTTACATGGTTTTTTACTCTTGTCCCAAGTTACATTTCAGCAGAAACTTGCATCAATTGCAGCAAAAGTTTGTAACAGCCATATTATTGAAAGACAATCATTATTGAGGCATCAGAGCGCAATCTCAGTTCAATGGGCCCATTGCAAACTTTTGCCAGTGGCCAAGCGTGAAATTTGACAACAATGTAGTTTCTCCATTTAAAGTCACCAAGAAAGTCGAACGCTTCAGTCATCGGCGATGACCAGGCATTTCGACCTTTTTAATGTGTTTAAATGAGGTAAAAGAAACGTTGCCAAATCGCACGCCTCGCCACTGACTTTTGCCATAGATATAGAGATGATATATGCTGTTGTAAAATCGGGTGAAAATCACAATGTTAGCAGAAGAGGAGAGGTTACAAAAATAAAAATATTCGCGCACGCGTATACCTACCCATACTTTTCCAATAATTTAACTTATAATTCAATACAATGATAAGTGCAATAATAGACTTTTGGTTTTAGGAACCACCTTTTTGGTTTTGGATACTTGTCCAAAAATTTAACTTATAATACAATGCAATAAATAATAAGTGCAATAGTATAGACTTCTTGGTTTTAGAAAAGTTTTTCCATTTTTTTTTTTTTACTCTGCAATAATAGGTGTGTTGCAAGCTTTTGTTATTGCTGATTGCTGAGAAAAGTGATTCATCATAGAGAAAGTAGCAATTAGATGGGACTCCCCCATTGTGACGCTCCATCATCCGAATGCCATCTTAAAATCTTGTCAAACGCACTTACCGAGATAATGAGGAGGTAGCTGGAAAAACGGCCTTAGTAGCAAATTCGCGTTCTGAGAAAACGGCTGTTAAAGTTTTTATTTTAGTGCCAATCTAACATAGATGAAGAATCAGGCTTGGGTTGGATCAAAAAAGTTGATCCATACCCTCAGGTTGCGAAGTTGGTACAGTTGAAATATGCTTTGGCTGTGTAGGAAAGAAGAAAATGGAGAAATACGAAAGGTCTACTAAGATCGTTCTTTCATAGAACGACCTGTTGCACCAGTGGCGGCTCGTGCAATCCGGCAACCGTACGCGTTTGCCATTTAAACGTGTGCAAAAAGATCGATACTAGGTGAGGCGCTGCGCCTCACCAAGTAATCGATTATTTTACACAGTTTTAAATGGAGGAAATCCACTGTTGCCACATTGCACGAGCCGCCGCTGTGTTGCACAGAGACAAGTCCTCATCAAACGCTGAGTACTAAGGCCGTTTTTCCAGAGAACGACTTTCTGTATTGAACATATGTACTACATGATAGATGTAAAAAAAAAAAAAAAAAAAAACCAAAAATCTGCAAAAAAAAGAGGCGACTTTATTAGAAAATAAAGAATATAAAATTATTCGTCCTTGTATTCACTCTCGCTTTCACTGTTGCCCGAGTCCTCTTCACCATCTTCAATTTTCCCCATTGTGGTAATTATAGTCGCCAGCAGAAGTGGCAACCTCTTCTCATATAAACTCCCATATCTCACTCAATTTTTGACGTACGGTCATGAAATTTTGTGGAGATATTATTGAGCGTATGTTCTCTTCGAAAAGTCGTTCTCCGGAAAAACGACCTTCGCCAGATAAGGTCGTTTTTCCAACTAGCTCCTAGATTGTGATTAGAGTTTGAGACTTTTGATGCTTTCAATGTGATTTCCACACAATTTTACATGTAAGGAAGCCATGGGCGGATACAGGGAATTGTCTTTCTCTCTCTCCTCCCATTTAAAAACGTGTGTTAGAAAAGGACAGAAGAGGGGGCCTCTTCTATCTTTTTCTAACACATAAGTTCAAATGGAAGTAGAGAGAGAAAGAAAATTCCCTGTATCCGCCCAGTAAGGAAGCGACCCTCCACAACGCTTATACTCAAAAGTTTACAATATAATGGGGCAGTTGCAAGGGTCTAAAATGTTACGTTTTTTATAAAGAAAATAAAAGTACTCGATGAGCTGAGAAAAAAGATGCCTTTGGTTTCTAATTAAGTCCCATTGTTCCGGAGATGAGATTTTGGTCCAAAATACATTATTTCAAATGGGAATTCCGTGTAGTGACGTCACCACGCACACGATATTTTACAACTTTATACGTGTGTATCTCCAAAACCGGGACACTTAAGAAAAATCCAAAGGCACCATTGTTCTCAGCTCATCGAGTACTATCATTTTCTCCATAAAAAACATAAAAGTTCAGAACCTTGCAACTGCCCCATTATTCCGAGACGTCTTAGTATAATCTCACTTTCTGCCGCGGAAAACGCATTTGCAGGAAAACAAAGATTGGAAGAAACTAAACGTTGGGAGACGGATAATACAAGAGGACAGAAACAAAGAAGATGGTCGAGACAGAACCCCTCTCCGCCACTGTCGGCCTTTATTTTTACATCGGCGAAAGGAAAACAGAAAGGTAAATGCAATAAAAACATATTAATAAACACGAGGTATATTGTAAGCGCACTTTCAGTGATGATACTGTTTGTGAAAGAGGTAATAACAAATTTACAAGGCGCATCACAATAAAATATCACGATTAATGCATAACATTTTATTGACGGAGACACTGCATCTCGAATGACGTAATGTATGGAGAAAACGGGACAACAATAAATTATGATAAAAAGGTAAACAAAGATTCCTTTGGCGGGCGCGGCGTCAAGGGACCTGATCTGATTCTTACAACACAAGCTCCGTTCAGGAAATCAGTTTTTTCCCCCTTCTCTCTTTTTTTCTTCTTTTTTTTATGCCTCCCTTTTCATATTACGACGCGATGGGTATTATAAAGTGAGGGTTAAAGTGGCTCGTGAATTAGAAAGAGGGAAGTGAAATGAGCTCGGTGTTAATTTCTGATCCTTTTTTTTCCTGCGTTTTTTTTTCTGGCCTTTCTCACCCCTCATTTCTAAATTGTTTCCTATTAGTATCTCTTGGTGCGCGCATAAAAAAAAAAATACGAGGATTCATGGGGGATCTCTTGCAGGATCGCGGGCACCTGTTTCACCTCTTACTAGTTTAAAATAACACCGATTACAACCCCCTTTACACCGATCAACATACCCCTGCTCTGTGACTTTTTTTTTTTTATACTGTTACATCTCATTTTTTTCCTCCCTTCCTGTTTCACCATCTCGAGTCGGTCTACGGAACAGGTACCCACTTGTCTATACGTGATTTTTTTGTGTTGGTTTTTACCCCTCATTTGTAGGTTTAATAGAGGCATGAACCTCAATCTCCCTTTTTTTTGCGGCTGTTTCCTTTTATAGTCGGTTGATTTTTATTGTATATCGTGAGGCTCTTTATTCGATATTTTTATAAAACAAGGCAAAAAAAGGGTCGATTAACTTGCCGCTGGTGTCAAAAGGAATTTAACCCGTTAATTTCTGGAAAATCAATTCTAGTCTCCCCCTCACCCTTGATTCATGTGAGTAGTTTTGCTTTTCGATGTTGGGTTTCATAATTAATTCTATCTTAATTTATTTTTTTCCAATTTTCGTCTCTCATTTATATGGTTTTACTTCCTGATCGAACCTTTTTTCTTCTTCATTCAAAACAATTTTTTGCCCCCTTTTATTTTTTATTTTTATTTGATTTTTTATTTACAATGCATCTCCCACGCTAAGAACGAGGACGAAGGGTCCAGCGATTTCGGAGACTTTTGAATCGGTTATTTTTCTTCAAAAAGGTTATTTTTCCGTGTTTTTTTTCTTTTTTTCCTTCATTGAACCTTCTTTTGAGAAGTACCGATTTGTGGACCCGGAAGTTTTTCTTCGCTATTCCTTTTCTCGTTATTTATTATCTCTCCGTGTCGTATGGACCTTTCTTTCTACGGTGAATAAGAAAAGAATAAATGGAAACCTTTTGAATCACATCAGATGAAATGTACTTTTATTTTACATACAAAATAATCGAGCGGTCGGTCAATACCGAAACAGAGTTTTGTTAGCTAACAGCAATCGTGTCCGAGATAACGCTTTTCAGACAATCAATCAATTACTGATACTTCGGAAACTTGATTTCGCGAGCGTTCCATCATTTTTTATCGTATTAATCGACCGAATTGTGGACTCTCTTTGGATTTTAGTGAATTGGTTAGCAATTCGCAAATTGATGGTTTCTTATAGGCTCAAATGGGGGAAACACTATGATTGATTATTATTTATTCGCAGGATTTTTCACGATTTTGAGCTACCATAATTTTCATCTACTCTCCGCCTCCATCCTTCGATATTCTAGTAAACTGATCCGAGTTTTAACTTCCGCACAGAGAAACCTGTATCCGTTGTTAGAACCGAAGTTTCGGTTTATTTTGATCACTGAAGTTTTCAGTTGAAGAAATCAAAATTTTCGATGGTAAGTACCGAAGACTTCGGTAAGTATAACCCAAATTCTGCCCCTACCGAATACTCGGTACGACTAAACTAATAAAGCATTCGGTACTCAGGACCGAATATTTCGGTTCCTGCAACCGAAATCTTCGTTGATCAAAATTTACCGAAGTATTTTTCTCTGTGCAAAAATGGGACCAATGCGTACAACACGGGGAAAAAAGTAAAAATGAGTGGTGACATTTTATTAGAATAGCGGTTAATGGGTCTGTTGCAAACTTTTGATACAGCACTACAGAGTGTGCAATTTAATGTAAAATCGCATGAAAGGTCCATTGGTGGCATCAGAAAGTCATGAAATGCGATAATAAACTCACGAGAGACGTTTAATGAAATCCAAGATGGCGGTAAAATATCGAGCAACCTGCGTATGCATACACCACGAACATCCAAGGATAGCCAACCTCACAATATTGATCACACCCAATCACAACGTAAATAAACACATAACCTCTGAAGCTGTGAGGTTGTCAACGTTGGCAATCCTTGGATGTTAAAGGTGCATGCATACAGATTGCTCGATATTTTACCGCCATCTTGGATTTCATTAAACGTCTCTTGTGAGTTTATTATCGTATTTCATGACTTTCTGATGCCACCAATGGACTTTTCATGCGATTTTACATTAGATAGAACACTCTATAGCGCTGTAGCAAAAGTTTGCAACAGACCCATTGATTTTGGCCTCAATTAAACGGTATATGATAAACTCCATTGGACATCTGATCATATAAGGGCAAACGATCGAGTAAATAAGAAGTAACCTATATGGACATTTTTACCAGACGTCTAATAAAGTTTACCATACCTCGTAGTCGAGACAACCCAACCACAAGCTGCACAAGCATATGGTTTTCATCAATCAGTTTTTCCATGAATCCTCAACAGCAATCATCGTGTTTTAGAAAAAAGAGCTGATTTATCTTATAAGCTCATCTTTTGACAGAGTACCCATAGTTCATTTCATTCGTATTACTCGCAGGATACTGCCCCACCGTCAGCGCTAAATCTGTTTCAATCTCTTTTGTCGTTCATTCTATAACTCCACCATCATTTTCATTGACCGCTACGATTATAGTTTTCATTTGGCGAATGAAAAGAACCGAAATGAAGAGGGGGAGGGAGAGGGAGGGGGTGGGGGAGGAATAAGAATAGGGGAGAGGGGTGACACAAAAATGCAAGAAGTAGAATTAAAGTAATTTATTAATCTCCGCGAGAAAATGAGCTTTGCAGCCTCGATTTTGACCACTACGGACGGCGCACATATGGTCTGAGATCGGAAAAAAGTGGCAAAAAATGATTAAAATTTTAAATTAAGTAGATGGTAAAAATCATTGTTTTCGACATTTTAAGCACAATTGAAAACTTTTCAGTGTGGCAATCCTACGTTTAAATTACTTGTGCTACAAGTGTGCTCTGTGATTAAAATTGGTTTTGAAAGTTTATTTGTAGTAAATATAGACTGTTTTTATATCGTATCGATTGCCGTGCGAGGGCCTCTGGTTCCAAACAAACTCTCTGATATTCAATGCATTTTTCCCCGTAAGCGGATTTTGAACGGAAATTTGGACTATTAAAACAAACAATTAATGCGACCTTTTTGCGATTATGAATTCTATACGTCCTCGAAAATGCTTAATTTTGCATGGTTCCGCCCGTAAAACTGCCAAAATCAACAAGATATTACAGATTAAACGATGCGTTTGGAGGTTGGAATCATCCAAATGTTATTGTTGTTGTTGTTGTGGAATTGGCGGGATTTCGGGCGATTCAAACCTACAAATGCAACATTTAATCTGTAATATCTTAATGATTTCGGCAGTTTTAGTCAAGGAACCAGGCATAAGTAAGCATTTTCGAGGACGTAGAATTCATAATCCCAAAAAGGTCGCATTAATTGTTTGATTTAATAGTCTAAATTTCCGTTCAAAAATCCGCTTATGGGGAAAATGCATTGAATCAGTTCGTTTGAGTTCGTTTGGAACCAGAGGCCCTCGGACGGCAATCGATACAATATATCGCTCTACTAAAACAGTCTATTGATTAAATAATTACTTTCTGATAGTTAACCCTTTTTTATGATGATCTCAGACCATAGTGCGGCGAGCCGGAGGCGAAGAGGATGGTGAAGGGAGAGAGGGTTGGAGGGTTGGAGGTGTCCGATTCAGAATTTGAGAAAAACAGAAGAATGAAAGAGTAGGTGATAAAAATAAAATTTCGAGGGGGTGGGTTCAAAATCCAACAGCGGGAATGAATCACTCTCCAACATCCAAACTCCCCCTTCTCTTTAATAATCCCTCGGGTTGGACGGACCCTCTCGCACTCGCTCATCCCGCGACCGAACTCGCTTTTGGTACGAAAAAATAAATATAAAAATGTTGCACCCTTTGCGTGTGTGTGTCCCTTTTGCGCCCTCGCGTTTTCACCATCCCATCATCCATCCACCATCCACCATACTCCTCAAGCATCAATTCTGCACACTGGCGCAACCAGGACATCTTCCATCTCTCTCATTTCCCGTTTGAATGTATGAGTAGGAAAAGGACAGAAGGAGGGGGTTTTATCCCCTTGTCCATCCTTGTCTAACATACGTTTCTTGATGGAGAAAAGAGAGAGATGAAGAAACTCTCGGTGCGCTACTGATTCTGCAACGTGCAAGGGTGCAATCACTTACCACCCCCTCGACACAAAACCTCGCTTTTGATTGGCCTCCTCTCCTCCTCCTCCTTCAACTACCACCCCCGCTCCACCATCGAACGTCTCAAAAATCCTCGGTTACGCTCTAACAATAGACTCCCACATTAGAATGGTATTGAAGCTACCAGTTAAGAGCAAACCTGATGTATTATCCACCATTATTTCAGATAGCGGCTCATTTATTCCCCCTCGAAAAATCGCTCCTTGTTTGAGCTTGAACAATGCCTCTGGCGCGGCGGTCAGGCAGGGCAGGGCAGGGCAGGGCTCTGGACACGGACAGGGCAATAGCATTGGCAATGAGCGTGCATCAACCCTTCAATGGAGTAATAAATTTGGACTCGCCTATAATGCGAGAGTCCGAAGCCCTCGCAAATATTGTCAAATCATGGGAACGGGTTTTCTGTGTTCGTATTGTCGAGCGGAGTATGAGAAGCGACTAGCGAGCCATTGACGCGTATCTTAGATTATTTTTCTGTTGTGCCCTCGGGATGTACTACGAAGTATGTGTGATGTGTGAGGCGGAGGTGACGCACAGTGGATCTGTATATCGATGGAATGAGTCTGTTCGCAAACTTTTGCCTCAGCAATATGAAGAGTTTTTTTTTCTGATATAATATCGTGAGGAAATACCATTCTGACGGCAACAGAAAGTACAATAAAAAACTCGCGCGAGGCGTTTAACTGGAATCCAAGATGGCGGTAAAATAGCGAGTCTCCCTGTATGCATATTGCATGCACCGTGAATATCAAAGATGGCCGAAGCGACGCCAACAATCTCACATCAGCAGCAGAGCTTATGTGTTTGTTTGTGTTGTGATGTCGCGCGGAGTTTCCATTCTCGCCGAGGCAAAAAAGGTATATACACACAGGTCCATGAGGTCCATAACCAATTCCCTATACGTAGTATGGACATCATATGGATCTGTAAGGATATCAACACGTATAGTCGTATACCCTTACATATCCATACTCTGCAGTGAGTATGGAGGTTGATTATGGACCTTATGGACCTGTATGGATCAACGAGCTATAACTTTAGAGTGGCAAATCAAGGAACGTTGCGCTGCGGTTCACTGGTTTTCTCCCATTTGAGCCTATGAGAAAAATTCAATTTTCAATTGAACCTTCGGAAAATTTATTATTTCCCATAGGTTTAATTAGAGAAAATATCAATACAGCCCAATGCACGGGCCACAGCCTCGAATGGATGATAATCAAAATTGAGATTTTGGCGAGGAGAAAATAGTTTGGCTCTGATTGTTGGATAGATTGTCCTGTTTAGACTGTTTAGAGACGTGCGTTATTTATTACCTATTTTAATTGAGGAAAATCTGAAAAACAACAAGCGTTTGGGCTGTTTAAGGAAAAATCTAAGAACAATTAATAATAAGAACTATATCTAAGCCTATAAGCGACATGTTGCCTACATGGCAAATGCCCTGCTCAATTGGCCCCTTCGGACTTTTTCCTCCTCCCCCCCCACGACCTTTTCTATTAAAAATGTTTTCCCGTAAGGGGAAAATACACTTCCGTAAATTTTCTATAAATTTCGAATATTACGTTATCTTGTCAGTCTAGAGGTAGCGGCTCGTGAAATGCGATATATCGATGTCTGTTCCATTTAAAACTATAGAAAAGTATCGATCGTCAGGGGGTGCAATTGAGAAATCGATACTTTTCTATAGTTTCAAATGGAGTGGACATCGATGTATCGCATTTCACGAGCCGCCACTGCAGTCTAGCCTCGTAGTCGGTCAATTTTACTGTGCTCAGAAAACTCGACGGATATCGAAAGGACTGGGCAAATCGAGATCGGCAGATTTATTTATCTATCCATAAATGGGGATGGGGTTTTCACCAGATGGGAATCATACTTTTGCGTGTGCTTTTATTCTGCCTATCTGCGATTATAGGTGCAGGATCCAGCAGTTTGGCAACCATGAATTCATCACATTTGAACGAACGAGAAACAACCTATTCTTATTGGGGCCATGGCCCATTCACAAATCGATTGTTTCTCTCATGTATTCAACTGGGGATACAATCAACGAGCTATTTACGGGACGTGATATTGAAACTTCAAGGATTCATGCAGCCATGATCAAAATCTCTTAAGGATATTTTACACTGGCTCGGTTTGTTTGCCTCATATTTTTTAACCTTAAAAAGTAAGTTGTGACAAATCCGCTTGAAAGCTTTCAACGAAATTGCAAGTGTTTTAGAGTGGACTATATCTGAACACAGAGATCCATATAATATAATTGTTTCTTCAGGAAGGATTTGCAGTATAAATAATAAGACACACTGTCGGTTACCTGCCAGCCGTGCCTTTTTTCCCGCACTTGGGGTATTAAAGCCATTTCCTTGAAAATTTGAAATTTAGTTTATATTAATCATTACTCGACGGAAATGTATTCAGCGCAAAATTCGCGTCAAAATGCATATCCATACCATGGAAATTCGTCAATTTTTACCCTGTATGTTTACAATTTTAGATGTGAGAGAAATTTGCACTAAAGCCACTAAAACATTCAAATATCGTCGGATTTTCGAAAAATTTACACTCAGATTAACCGAAATTTTCCGGTGAATTCATTTTCGCTAAAATAAAATGAGTGTGGAATACAATGCAAATTTTGATAAATTGGCCTTCATGCCTCCACTACTTAAAAAAAGAAAGAAGATAGGGGCGGAGGAAGAAGAGTAGCGGACCATTCACCGTGTGCTCGGGGTATACGTGTATTGCTATAGTGAACAACAAAAGGTGACAAGAGAGACCTTTCACTGCCGAAAATCCCTCCGCGCAGTTGCCATTAGTGCACTAACTAACACATTTTCTGATTTTCTCCACCTATCTTCCGAAATTGAACAGACTATAGTTAATTAAAATTTTGTGTCCAGACAGCCACTCTAAAACACTTGCACTTTCATTTACAACCAATTTGCACTGGATTAATTACAATTTTTTATTTAATGTTTAAAAATATGACGCAAACAAACCAGGATCAGATCGTCCATGCTGCCACACTTTGAGATGACTTATAACATGTATCAGCGTCTCTATTGCTAAACCTCGTTGGGTATAGTACAAGTACACCGTTGCCAGATTGCTGGACCCGCCTTTGTCTGCGATCAATTTGGTCGACTCGACTCACGGTCGATTGAAGTTGGGAGTTTCCGGGCACCAGCTCATCGTCTTCATGGACAAAAATCAAGATTAGATTATGATGAGCAGGTGACAATATAATCCAAGTAACCAAGGTTAACCTTTTAAAACCTTTTACTGCATGATTTTTTTTTTTTTTTTTTTTTTTTTTCAATAAAATAATTTTTTTTTTCAGTTCAATTTTGATCCTTGAGACAGGGAAAAGAGTGAATAAAATCTTTCCATTATATTTCAATGGTAAAGAGCCTGAATATTAATTGTTCCAAATATGGCCTTACCCGCATTTAGGTATCCATGCAACTGGAAATAAAGTTTTCAGGCTAAAAAAAAAAAAAAAAAAAAAAAAATTAAAGTAGTAAAAAATAAGTTAGTAAGTTTCAATAGTTGTTTTTTTTTTTTTTTTTTTGTATATGGTACCCCTGCGTTACTCCCAAACATAACAATGAAAATCGGAAAATCTCTATCAGATTTTCAGTAAGCTATTGTCAACCACTCTGCACGTTCTCTATCCTGTGCTGCGCGCTCTAGGACAAAATCGACAATTCTTACTCGTTTAGTATCTGTTCCACATGTGACCCACCATGCAGCGACAGTACAACTCAAGTCCCCTACTTTTAGATAAGGCTTCAAAGTAATTGTTCCAGATCTGGGCTCATCTGCAGTTAAGGGTTAAGGACCAGGTTAGTTGAAGAGAACACCACTCCTCCGTTTTTTTAGGGAAGGTAGTTAACTGTTCGTACTTGAGTGAGTTGAAATTGCCTATTCGACGAATCGAAGGCACTTGACGAGACCTTATCTATTCTAATGTTTTCATCTAGATTTGCGTTCATCGACTGACTCAATGTGAAATAGACTAGAGGAGAAAAACGAGTATACTCGGACTTGGCCCATAAAGGGTTAATGTGTCAAATCACCATGCTCTCTTTCAAAATCAAGCTGGTATAGATAAATATTCCTACTCCGCGGTAAGTGTTTCTGCCAACATCAACGATTGAAGGCGATCAACAATTCATTATTTTGTAATAACCTATACCTTTAACTTTAACGATCTCTTGCTGTCAATATAATGCAATGAAAGTGTAAGAGACTTACTAATTTAAACGAATGCGTATGTAAGAGCATGGTACTTAAAACCTGAAGGGTTAGTTATTCCCGTAAGACTCAGTCCAGATGATGAGTGACAGCCGACAGGCAAGTAAAATGCCGCAATTATTTACCTCTGCACATATTTTGCCCCCAAAAATCGATGCTAGCAGGCATTTAGTTTTGGCTTTACAGAAATTCGTTGCCCAACGAAGCGCTGAGCGGAGTGGACGGAGTTCATATTACAGTTTGAAATGAGTCGGATTACCTTAGGTTCATAGTGGTGGTTTCGGGGGCCCATATGCATGGAAACCTCAAATTTTGATTTTTTTTTTTTTTTTTTTCAGTAGAAAATAGCTCAAAATTGTTTTTTGACCGCTTCAAATTTAAAATTCCATAGGCTTGCCCCCCCCAAATTATCTTGATCCGCCACTGGTAGGGCTCCCCTGGTTTTTGTATGACAACATAAACGCTAAAATATTTTTACCTTTTTTTTTTTTTTTTTTTTTTTTTTTTTTTTTTTTTTTTTCCTACCTTTTACCAAAGGTTTTGTCAGCGATACCAACGTGGTTTTTTTTTCTGTTTTTCTGTGCAGTCTCTTTGCTTCAGTTTATTATTTTGTGGGATTGTGAGGCGTGTGCTAAGGAGCTGAGGAATTGTGAGGAGGGTGGAGGGAGAGTGGTGACGGGGGGAGGGGGAGGGGGAGAGGGAGGGGGAGGGGGAGACCAAGGATTCGAGATGAGAGAGGAAATTTGGACGAGGGACGCACTTTCCGCTTCAGGGAGTGGTCGAAAGTGGCGAGTGACGGCCGCGGCCGCAACGCGATACACAGTTGGTCAAATTTTGGATTTTTTTGGGTTCTCTTAAGTAAATTGGTCAAATTTTGGATTTTTTTGGGTTCTCTTAAGTAAATAGAAGCCATGAAGAAGTTCAATGTGGCACACTTGAAAAATCGGGCATCTGTCATTTGGGTAACTCTCAAAGCTCCATTCTTGGACGAATAGAGGGGAAGAAAAATGAAGAAAATGAAGTGGGGGGGGGGAGGGCTCACGGGGCTTGACCATTTTCTGACTATTTCTTGTTGATTTTGCCTATTCTTCTAATTGCAGGCGCTCGACGAAACACTATCTTGCAACTGTCAACAATTTAGAGTAGCTTCTGTGAATAAAAAAATTAAATGTTGTGAGGCAAATATGTAGTTAAGAAAACGAATATACTCGAGCGTGGTACTGAGTACTGAAAGGGTTAATGCCGCATGACGAAGATTCAGATGCACGGTGTTGGTTGCTGAATGTTCCGTAAATGCTCAAATTCAGTTTCACTGTGTGATCGATGAGGGACTTGCTCGATAGATGCGACGCGCAAGCATCTCAGTTTAAGAACACCTTTCTAAAAGAGGAAGAAGAGAAAAGGGCGAGTGATGAAAGGAGAAGAGGGAGAGAGGGAGAGAGAGAGAGAGAGAGAGAAAGAGAGAGAGTGAGAGAGAGATGGGGGAGGAAAATAGAGCGAGAGAACTGGCGACGCGACAGAGAGAGTGAGAGTGAGGGTGAGAGTGAAAACCGAAAACCCTCTTTGATAATATTGACTGTTTTCTCCGGTCCCTTTTTTTTATGCTTCCTTTTCTTTTCGTCCTGAATCAAGTACGTATTCCTTGTTATCCCTGGCGCTGGCACACCACACACCAATCTCCGTTGCATTGTCAGAGTGGTATCGATGAATCGATGGCTAAACGCTGTAACCACACGGATCAGCTTTATCAATAATTTTTAGGTGTTTTAGCTTGGATGTGAGTGAGTATTTCCTCACTATTTTTGCTCGTTCTTGTGTATGAAGACAAGAGAAGAAGAGACTCTTTAAATGTTGAAAATTGCTTGGGTACCTCTAGAGATGGAAAGACGAACGACGAAAGTGGACTTGTGGTTGAAAGTTGTGTATGTGTCGATACCAAGTCATAATATTATAGGTACTATGATCTTCAAAAGGAAGTCCTCTCTGCGTAACGGTCCTTGATAATGCTGTCTATTATTTTTCATAGAGTTTTAGATTTTTTAAGGCATACTTTCAAGTGGCCATGCTGTTTGACTCTGAAATACTTGAAAACTGATTTTCTTTTTTTTCTCTCTCTTTTTTTTTAATTTTTTTTTTTTTTAATTTTTTTTTTTAATTTTTTTTTTTTTTTTTCAAACTGGTTTAGGGAAGAATGAAAATTTCTACCAGGATTCTTTTTTTTGTAAGTCATAGTACAAACCGTGAAATAAGTCCTGCGCCCTTTATGTGCCAAGTTTATTAAGTCCGAACCGCTCGCTAATGGGTCTGTTAAAAACTTTTACTATCGTCTTACGGAGGGTCGATTCCTGTGGAAAGTCTCATGAAAATCACATTGAAAGCATCGAAAAGTCTGAAAATCCACACGCGAACTTAATACATGCGTTTAACAAAACTCCAAAATAATGATAAAAAGAGCATGAAAAAATGGGGGGGGGGGAGTCCCATCTAATCGCAGCTTTCTCTGTGCTGAATCACTCCTCTGAGCATTAGTCCAGGCCATGGGCGCCCGCAGCGGGGGGCAAGAGGGGGCACTTGCCCCCCCTGGAATTCAAAAAAGTCAAAATTTCACGGTAAAAAATGAAAGGAAAATAGAAAATGCAATTTTAATCAAAGAAGTAATAGTTAAAAAACGTCAATATTTGCTTATTTTTTAATTTTAACTCATTTTTTCAAGGTATAGTAGAATTAAACTTTTACCTTACATAATTAGTATCATTTTCGTCTGTTGTCAATTTATCCATTATATCAAACACGTCAAAATTATTACTACATATTATTTGATACACCTACCATGGCTTAATAACTGTACGCCATTTGGATGAAAAAAAAAAAAGCTTTCCCTTTTCCACGGGGGGGGGGGGGTCTCCTAGACCTTCCATTGGGGTTCAACAATTTTGCCCCCCCCCCTTGGAAATTTTTCTGCGGGCGCCCATGGTCCAGGCAATAGAAACTTTTGAGTTTTTGAACGTCAAAAAATTATTTTGCTGACAAATTTCTGAGATCGTATTTTTTCCCTTTAAACGCTTGTTTAGTAGAAAATTTTGTACACAACGTTTTTACGTTTTACGGTAACACTCATGGTTTTGTCGCGGCACGCCACTATGGATGAGTCCACCGGTTGAGAAAAGATTATACACAGTTCAGTTCAGTGTATGACTGTAATGTATGAAAATACTTTCATCTGTAATCTTTTCTCAACCGTAGGGATCGTCGATGACTTAAAAAAAAACTTGCGGATATTTTAATTAATTAACTGAGTTTCCGCTAGAAAGATTTACAGATCAGAATATTTTCGTGCCGTTTAGTAATACACTAAACTGAACAGTTTAATCTTTTCTCAACCGGTGGAATCATCGATGAAATGAAAAATGCCTTTAGTTATTCGCTGAACGGCAGCTCTGCTGAGTTTTGATACCACAGAATACGAATGCAGCACAATTAACTGATTTTACGTACATCATACCGCCAACCAGTGCCGCATCGAAGGGGGTGGTTTTAGGGTCAACCCCCCCCCCCCCTAAGCATCAAGATTTTGCTCTCAAAAAGGTCATTTTTGGCCAAAATTGCTTTCAAAACCCCCCCTAAGGCCTCAGAAAATAGAAAATTTGCAATGAAACCCCCGCCAAACTAAAGTTCTTGGTGCGCCTTTGCCGCCAACTATCTAAGGATGCACCTTGATATAGGAAACAAACGTGGAAGTATCATATAAAAACTAAAAGAAAATAACTAGATACTAAAGTTAAAAAATACTATTGGTTGATTGATAGGCAAACAATCAAAGTTAAGTCTAGAAAATAAGCTTTTAATTTATAAAGTAATTTTAAAACCGATATGGACCTACGGTATTCAGCTGTGGGGCAGCGCGGCTGAATCCAATATAAATGTGATCGAAAGGTTTCAGAGTAAAACCCTTAGATTAATCGTCAACGCTCCTTGGTATGTAACCAATCGTAACATACAGGAAGGGTTAAGGATAATACCAAATATGAAAATAGGTTAGAAAAACACCACCAAGAACTTAGCAATAAATCTATTAGATAATAGTATTTATTGAGACCATGCGTCTTAAAAGATTTAAGCCCCTGGACCTGCCCTTTAGATGTAACGACTTGTAAATATTGAACTTGCGCAAAACGTGCTCATAACAATCAAGTATAGTACCCTTAATGAAGGGTTCTACACTCATGTGATACAAACTTAGTGAAAACATTATCTCATAGCATTATAAATAATAGCTGATTGTAAATAGTAACCATAATAAAGGGGGAGGGGGGGGGGGAACTTACATCATAAAGTTATATAAAATTGGACAAGTGTGGGTGATGTGTAAGCTTGCGTGTAACTAATTTTATTTTTGAGCCGTTACGAGATGATAAAGCTATCAGAGATCGTTTTACAGAGAATCGGATTATTTAAGGTACATAAAACCTCCATATAGAACGGGCCACGAAAAGGTAGACCCTTAAAAAAGGAAAAAAAAACTCACTCGCCAGGTGCTATATTAGATGGCCAATTCGATAAAACTCCTCGGCGGTTGGTGTACTTAGATTACATAATATGCTGCGCCCTACGGTCAATCTATTATTTCAGACGATGAAAGATAATAGATAATAGATACGTTTCCAAAATTGACAGAGAGCACGAGCGCATTCTGATTATCAATGCAAAGGAAAATGTATGGGTCGATTCACGATTGGTGATCGCCCGAGCCGTATATTTAATTGGGTCGTTCCCCAACGTATCTTAATCTAAATCACTTCGGATCAGCGGTTTTCCAAACAGTCAAAATCTTAAATCCTCCTGAAAAAAATAAACAGACTATTATAGCATAGCACTACTGCCAGTGGCGTAGCTATAGGCCCCGCTGACCCCGCCGGGCGGGGGGGGCGCAACGCATCGGGGGGCGCAAACATTTTGAAAAGCGAAAGAGGAAGAGCTGAAAGGGAAAAAAAAGGAAAAAGAAAAAAGGAACAGGAACAGGAAAAATAGGAAAGGAAAAGGAAAAAAGGGAAAAAATGGAAAGAAAAGAGAACAGATTGAGAAAAATAGAAGCTAAGAAACGTAGGGAGAAATCAATGTAAAGGCTCTAAGTGCTTCTGACAAAATTCTCGTTCACAAAGCTCGGAGCTTTTTCAAACTCATGCATGATAGTGATATATTTTTTTCAGTGGCGTAGCCAAGGGGGGGTGTCCAGGGGGTCTGGACTCCCTCCCCTTGACATCAACATATGTCCTAAAAAAAGGTAATTTTTTGCAATTTTAGACAAATTTGACCAAATTAGTATCTTTGGACCCCCCCTTGACAATTTTCGGACCTCCAAACCCCCCCCCCCCCTCCCCCTAGAAAAATTCTTGGCTACGCCACTGATTTTTTTTGTTTCGTCGTTGTGAATAAATAAACATAATTTGTCGACATTAATTTACAATATTTCTTAAAGAAAGGAGTTTTTTTTCCAAAAAAAGGCTCTGACTTGTACGGGTGCAAAGGGGGGGGGGGGCTCCCCCGAAGCGGCCAATTTTTTGCTTAAAAAAGTGGGGGCAGCATTCGAATCGGCGGGGGGGCGCTTGCTCAGCTAGCTACACCACTGACTACTGCCTCGCTGAGCGAGCATCTCATTGATCACTTTGGTTTCCAGACAGTTAACCCCATAAATTTTGTCCAAAATGTTGTTCACTTTTTGCAAATTTGATCCATTTAAAAAGTTTGTCCTTAAACTTTTGTTTTAAGACGTCCAAGAGAAAGTATCCCTACCCTAAAGGGAAGATAAGTCCAAAATAAAAATTGAACCTTACTACTCTTTTTTTATTCCGAATAGAAATTTTTAATTGATCGTTTGGTTCAGAGTTTAAAAATGTAGACATACTCAAGAATTTTCCCCCAAATTTAAAATGATGTAAGTAAAATGGTGGACTCGTGCATTCTTCCACCGCTTACTGATTCAAGACGACGGGCCTCTCAAGTTTGTATTCCAACTTTCTACTCAGGGGTCCTATGTACAGTGGCATATAGGTCCTGTATAGTTCATAATCCTATTTTATTTTGTAAGAATGAAGCTAAGTTCCTGGAGAACCGTTGCACCGTTCGGTAGGGGCCTGGTACCGATCGGTAGGGCTCGGCTTCAATGCTTCGGGAAAAATATAATTTTTTCCGTGCGGGCCCCGCGTCCCTTTTTAAAATGCTAAAAACTTTTCTCGGAAAAGTTGTGCGAGTGCGAAAAAGGGTGCGAATCAGTTCGTTTTGCAAGGGTGGGAGAGAGAAGCGAGATTTTGTCGTCCATTTTTAAATGCATACGTGCGGACGAGATACGATTTTGTACGCGTGTGAGCGAGAAACGTGATGCTCTGACAATTTTTTTTTTTAATTAGATCGCACGATTTGACGTTACCGTGGCGATTGTGATCATATGTTTTTTGCGCGGAAGGACCAACGACCTCTATATAAGCCGGGGAATGAATACGAACCCGTAACCCGCAAGAAGGGAAAATTAGGGTTTGGAATAGAGGTGCTTGGCCGGATAGGAGCACCTCTGTTTACACGTATTTTTATGAAGATGTTTTTCTTCCGTTTTTTGCTTCTAAAACTCCCAATTTTACACGGATTTTGCTTTTTTTTGGTCTTACTAGAAGGAGGCTAGCTTGGGCTTTGACCTCCGCCCTACCGGGTCCGGTAACGTTTTTCGAAATATATGGAAAAAATAAGTCGTTGAAGTGGACACCCGTTGGGATGTCTGAAGACCTTGCAAAACGTTCGCCTGTTTACGACGATTCAATCTGTCAACAAATCGGCTTTTAGTCATTTTTTTAGTCTACTCCTTCCTCTCAGTCCTTTTAGTGCTAGATTCTTCAAAATCCAAAAGTTTTTGTGGCTGAGGAGGTAATTTTTCTATACTTTTTGTGTACCAGAAACCCTCCTGTGTTAGAGTTCGTAATTTCTGTACACTTCCCTTCTGGATTATTTTTCATTCCTAATTGTTTTATCAATCTGCGCCATCATCAGTGTCTATTTAAAAACTGGATTGTGGTGAAACCCGCCCCCGTTAATCAGGATGTCGGATCGAGCCGACCACTGAAAGGGTTATGGTTAAACTACATCATTTTTTGAAGTACTTTTCATATCAGGAGTGATTCCCTCTTATTCCCCTTTTTTAGTCGCAGCTAATTCAGCCTTGAATCAGGATTCATCGTAAAATTCCTCTCTTTGAACCATCCGGGTTTTTGCGTATTCTTCGGAATCTTAAAGGTGAGCTTCGAGGGGGAGGCTGAGAGAATGGCATAAAAGATTTTGGGTCAAGATTTCAACGAACAGCACCTAGAGGCTCATTCAGTTAAGTTCATGAAGTCGTATCGGAAAGTATTAGATGGCAGTTATATGAGGGGCCCCGTTTCTTCATCACACATTTTAGAATTTTAGCTGCTGTGACTCGGACTGCTGTGAACCGCAGTCACCTACGGGAACAATTTTGGGAAACGGACCGAACCGGCATAATCCGCAATGAGTGCGAGTGAAAAACCTTAAAACGCGAAGAGTCTCCCTCTCGCACTCGCAGTCGCTTACGCTAAAAATTTGGGAAACGGACCGAACCGCCATAAGCCGCAATGAGTGCGAGAGAGAAACCTTGAAACGCGAAAGGTCTCTCTCTCTCTATCGCACTGGCAGTCTCTTACGGGAACAATTTGGGAAACTGACCGAACCGCCATAAGACGCAATGAGTGCGAGTGAGAAACCTTAAACGCGAGAGGTCTCTCTCTCGCACTCGCAGTCGCTTACGGGAACACTTTGGGAAACGGACCGAACCGCCATAAGACGCAATGAGTGCGAGAGAGAAACCTTAAAGCGCGAGAGTCTCTCTCTCGCACTCGCAGTCGCTTACGGGAACACTTTGGGCAACGGACCGGACCGCCATAAGACGCAATGAGTGCAAGAGAGAAACCTTGAAACGCGAGAGGTCTCTCTCTCGCACTCGCAGTCGCTTACGGGAATAATTTGGAAAGGAGACCGGACCGCCATAAGGCGCAATGAGTGCGAGTGAGAAACCTTAAAACGCGAGAGGTCTCTCTCTCGCACTCGCAGTCGCTTACGGGAATAATTTGGAAACGGACCGAACCGCCATAAGGCGCAATGAGTGCGAGTGAGAAACCTTAAAACGCGAGAGATCTCTCTCTCGCACTCGCAGTCGCTTCCGGGAAAATTTTGGAAAACGGATCGACCGCCATAAGACGCAATAAGTGCGAGTGAGAAACCTTAAAACGCGAGAGGTCTCTCCTTCGCACTCGCAGACGCTTACGGGAACACTTTGGGTAACGGACCGAACCGCCATAAGACGGAATGAGTGCAAGAGAGAAACCTTGAGAGAGAGACCTCTCGCGTTTCAAGGTGTCTCTCTCACACTCAATGCGTCTTATGGCGGTCCGGTCCGTTTCCCATAATATTCCCGTAAGCGACTGCGAGTGCGAGAGAGAGACCTCTCGCGTTTCAAGGTTTCTCTCTCGCACTCATTGCGTCTTATGGGTGTTCGGTCCGTTTCCCAAAATGTTCCCGTAAGCGACTGCGAGTGCGAGAGAGAGACCTCTCGCGTTTCAAGGTTTCTCTCTCGCACTCATTACGTCTTATGGCGGTTCGGTCCGTTTCCCATAATATTCCCGTAAGCGACTGCGAGTGCGAGAGAGAGACCTCTCGCGTTTCAAGGTTTCTCTCTCGCACTCATTGCGTCTTATGGCGGTCCGGTCCGTTTCCCATATTATTCCCGTAAGCGACTGCGAGTGCGAGAGAGAGACCTCTCGCGTTTCAAGGTTTCTCTCTCGCACTCATTGCGTCTTATGGCGGTTCGGTCCGTTTCCCAAAGTGTTCCCGTAAGCGACTGCGAGTGCCAGAGAGAGACCTCTCGCGATTCAATTTTTCTCTCTCGCACTCATTGTGTCTTATGACGGTTCGGTCCGTTTCCCGTAATATTCCCGTAAGCGACTGCGAGTGCGAGAGAGAGACCTCTCGCGTTTCAAGGTTTCTCTCTCGCACTCATTGCGTCTTATGGCGGTTCGGTCCGTTTCCCAAAGTGTTCCCGTAAGTGACTGCGAGTGCGAGAGAGAGACCTCTCGCGTTTCAAGGTTTCTCTCTCGCACTCATTGCGTCTTATGGCGGTTCGGTCCGTTTCCGATAATATTCCCGTAAGCGACTGCGAGTGCGAGAGAGAGACCTCTCGCGTTTCAAGGTTTCTCACTCGCACTCATTGCGTCTTATGGCGGTTCGGTCCGTTTTCCAAAGTATTCCCGTAAGCAACTGCGAGTGCGAGAGAGAGACCTCTCGCGTTTCAGGTTTCTCTCTCGCACTCATTGCGTCTTATGGCGGTCCGGTCCGTTTCCCATATATTCCCGTAAGCGACTGCGAGTGCGAGAGAGAGACCTCTCGCGTTTCAAGGTTTCTCACTCGCACTCATTGCGTCTTATGGCGGTTCGGTCCGTTTCCCAAAGGTTTCCCGTAAGCAACTGCGAGTGCGAGAGAGAGACCTCTCGCGTTTCAAGGTTTCTCTCTTGCACTCATTGCGTCGTTACGGCGGTCCGGTCCGTTTCCCATAATATTCCCGTAAGCGACTGCGAGTGCGAGAGAGAGACCTCTCGCGTTTCAAGGTTTCTCACTCGCACTCATTGCGTCTTATGGCGGTTCGGTCCGTTTCCCAAAGTGTTCCCGTAAGCGACTGCGAGTGCGAGAGAGAGAGACCTCTCGCGTTTCAAGGTTTCTCTCTCGCACTCATCGGTCTTATGACGGTTCGGTCCGTTTCCCATAATATTCCCGTAAGCGACTAAGAGTGCGAGAGAGAGACCTCTCGCGTTTCAAGCTTTCTCTCTCGCACTCATTGCGTCTTATGGCGGTTCGGTCGTCCGTTTCACATAATATTCCCGTAAGCGACTGCGAGTGCGAGAAAGAGACCTCTCGCGTTTCAAGGTTTCTCTCTCGCACTCTCATGCGTCTTATGGCGGTTCGGTCCGTTCCCAAAGTGTTCCCGTAAGCGACTGCGAGTGCGAGAGAGAGACCTCTCGCGTTTCAAGGTTTCTCACTCGCACTCATTGCGTCTTATGGCGGTTCGGTCCGTTTCTCAAAGTGTTCCCGTAAGCGACTGCGCGAGTGCGAGAGAGAGACCTTTTGCGTTTCAAGGTTTCTCTCTCGCACTCATTGCGTCTTAAGGCGGTTCGGTCCGTTTCTCAAAGTGTTCCCGTAAGCGACTGCGAGTGCGAGAGAGAGACCTTTTGCGTTTCAAGGTTTCTCTCTCGCACTCATTGCGTCTTAAGGCGGTTCGGTCCGTTTCCCATAATATTTCCGTAAGCGACTGCGAGTGGGAGAGAGACCTCTCGCGTTTCAAGGTTTCTCTCTCGCACTCATTGCGTCTTATGGCGGTTCGGTCCGTTTCCAATTATTCCCGTAAGCGACTGCGAGTGCGAGAGAGAGACCTCTCTCGTTTCAAGGTTTCTCTCTCGCACTCATTGCGTCTTATGGCGGTTCGGTCCGTTTCCCAAAGTGTTCCCGTAAGCGACTGCGAGTGCGAGAGAGAGACCTCTCGCGTTTCAAGGTTTCTCTCTCGCACTTACTGCGTCTTATGGCGGTTCGGTCCGTTTCTTACAATATTCCCGTAAGCGACTGCGAGTGCGAGAGAGAGACCTCTCGCGTTTCAAGGTTTCTCACTCGCACTCATTGCGTCTTATGGCGGTTCGGTCCGTTTCCCATAATATTCCCGTAAGCGACTGCGAGTGCGAGAGAGAGACCTCTCGCGTTTCAAGGTTTCTCTCTCGCACTCATTGCCTCTTATGGTGGTTCGGTCCGTTTCCCATAATATTCCCGTAAGCGACTGCGAGTGCGAGAGAGAGACCTCTCGTGTTTCAAGGTTTCTCTCTCGCACTCATTGCGTCTTATCGTGGTTCGGTCCGTTTCCCAAAGTGTTCCCGTAAGCAACTGCGAGTGCGAGAGAGAGACCTCTCGCGTTTCAAGGTTTCTCTCTCGCACTCATTGCGTCTAATGGCGGTTGGGTCCGGTTCCCAAAATATTCCCATAAGCGACTGCGAGTGCGAGAGAGAGACCTCTCGCTTTTCAAGGTTTCTCTCTCGCACTCATTGCGTCTTATGGTGGTTCGGTCCGTTTCCCAAAGTATTCCCGTAAACAAGTGCGAGTGCGAGAGAGAGACCTCTCGCGTTTCAAGGTTTCTCTCTCGCACTCATATCGTCTTATGGCGGTTCGGTCCGTTTCCCAAAGTGTTCCCGTGAGCAACTGCGAGTGCGAGGGAGAGACCTCTTGCGTTTCAAGGTTTCTCTCTCGCACTCATTGCGTCTTATGGCGGTTCGATCCGTTTCCGAAAGTGTTCCCGTAAGCGACTTCGAGTCGCAGCAGCTAAAAATGCTAAAATGTGTGATGAAGATACATGGCCCCTCATATCACTGCCATCTAATACTTTCCGATACGACTTCATGAACTTAATTGAATGAGCCTCTAGGTGCTGTTTGTAGAAATCTTGACACAAATCTTGGGCCATTTTCTCTGCCTACCCTTCCAAGCTCACCTTTAAGATTCCGAAGAATACGCAAAAACCACGGATGGTTCAAAGAGAGGATTTTTACGATGAATCCTGATTCAAGGCTGAATTATGCTGCGACTAAACAAAGGAATAAGAGGGAATCACTCCTGATATGATAAGTACTTCACAAAATTGATGTAGATTAACCATAACCCTTTCAGTGGTCGGCTCGATCCGACATCCTGAGTTAACGGCGGGCGGGTTTCACCACAATCACAGTATTTAATAGACACTGATGATGGCGCAGATTGATAAAACAATATTAGGAATGAAAAATCATCCAGAAGGGAAATGTACAGAAATTACGAACCCAAGTTAAGTAACTACGAACTCTAACACAGGCGGGTTTACTGGTACACACTACACAGTATAGAAAAATTACCTCCTCAGCCACTAAAACTTTTCGGATTTTGAAGAATCTAGCACTAAAAGGACTGAGAGTGAAGGAGTAGACTCAAAAAATGACTAAAAGCCGATTTGTAGACAGATTGAATCGTCGTAAATAGGCGAACGTGATTTGCAAGGTCTTCAGAGCATACCAACGGGTGTCCACTTCAACGACTTATATTTTCCATATATTTTCGAAAATACGTTACCGACCCGTAGGGCGGAGGTCAAAGCCCAAGCTAGCCTCCTTCTATTAAGACCAAGAAAAGCAAAATCCGTGTTAAAATTAGGAGTTTTAGAAGCGAAACGGAAGAGAACATCTTCATAAAAATACGTGTAAACAGAGGTGCTCCTATCCGGCCAAGCACCTCTATTCTAACCTATCTTTCTTTCTTGCGGTTACGCTGGTTCGTATTCGTTCGCCGGTCTAATATAGAGGTCGTTGGGAAGGACACATTCGGGTATAGAAGCATTTTAACCCGCCGTCAGTCGCGCCCTAAAAACTTCCGCGAGTAGTCGCGCGGGGTCGTTTTCGACCCCAAAGTTCTTTCGTCCCATTTTACCATTGTCATTCAAAATTTTGATTTCAACCATGCAGAATAGTAATAAGTATGTCCTTGTAAAGCTTTTCACGTGAAAACTGGATTTTAAAAAAGAATTTTACGTTCAGTAATTGGTATATTGTAATCTGTGTCGGAAAACCCCTAAAAATGTGATATTTCCCAGATTTTTATCGGTCAGCTGCCTTTAACTAGTTTTGAAACTCCCAAACCGAGGTTTTTTTACTTCTAGGCACTACAGAAGATAATTTCATGAAAAAAAAGTATGGGGTTATGGGGGCAAGTTTTCGAGATATACTCCCTTCAACACCCCTCCTATATTTAGTCCTAAAATTTTGGAGGTGAGACAACTAACCATCTGAAAAACTTTATTTTTTCCCGAATGAGATGAAAAAAACGCCAATGAAGGTAAGCAAGATTCTATCACCAAAAAACAGAATCGATATTGAGGATTCAGGGGAGGGCTGGAGGGGAAAAGGGGGTTGGGGAGGTAGCAAAGTGGAGATCCTTGAATTTTTTTTGCTGTGATCTTTTTGCTTTTCGTACTTGATTCCAGATACCCCTTTGCACCTCCCTTCCGCTTTCCCCCCACCATCCACCTTCATTTTCCCTCTCATTCCCTTTTTACCCTTCCCACTCCCCGCCCCATGTGATAAAATCATACTTTCGCGGAAAAAAACAAAAACATTTATGATAAGTGGCGTCGCTTGTAATCTGGCAACGCCGCATTCCGTGGATTCAAATGCTCAAAAAAGTCAAACTAATGGAGGTGCGCAGCGCATTCCCTCGAATCGACACTTTGCACGGGTTTAAATTGACAAAACGCAGTGCTGCCAGATCGCAAGCAGCACCGCACTGATTTAGGTAAAAATTAATACGTAAGAAATTGGGATAGACGAGTAATTTAGAGAAAAACAGTGAGAGCCAACATTAGATTTGCTGAAAGTACTGTAGTAAGTACAGAAAAGTAAAAAACCAACGGCAATTACATCCCGCAAGTGTAAACACCGCACAGAATCCACGTTTACGTTATGTTCACTCGGTCACATTTTATGAACGTGAGTAGTCGCGCGGGGTCGAAAACGACCCCAAGCAACTTTGACGCGTCCGTGCTTCAAAACGAATGATTGAATTAAGTTCATACTAACAGGGTGGGTAGTCCAAACCCTTGGAGGAAGGTACTGAAACGGACGAGCTAAAACTTTAACATTTTCATGGACAAAATTGCATTTATTTGACCCCTGGGGTCGTTTTCGACCCCGCGCGACTGATGGCGGGTTAATAGCGACTTCAATGAAGTCACTTCGTATGATATCGATGTATAGCTTCGACTTTTTATCACATGATTTTACGTATATGTAAACAATAGGACAGTCACAGTGCTGCTAGATGTGTTGTAAAATATTCAGGCACTTTAGACTTAATGTAAAATGTGTATATTTTATGTCAAATCTGGCAGCACTGTACAGTCATTGATTGATGGCTCGACGAGGTTGCTGTATAACTTCGCGAAGTAGAGCTTCGATACTTATCATATGTATTAAACGCAGATTTATAGAATAGTACAATCAACTAGAGATGACTTTGTTGAGATCGGTGCGTTGAATTGATATCTCGATTGTAACCCAGCAAATTTGGGCTAGGTTTCGAGAATTTTTAAAGAGACCAAACTATTAGTGATGATGAGTTGAGACGATGGTTATTCTTCTCTTATCAATAATATGATCTCGAATATTACTGAGTAATGAAAATAATTGGTTTTCTGTTGAAAATGTGTTGTTTACTTTGAATGTATAAGTGATTTATCTAAGAATACTACCAACGGGTCCAACGGACCCAGAATATTGTTACACATCCTCTTTCAAAGTTGGCGATTTGAGCTGTTTCGTATTAGTTCGCATCTCGATGAGGTTATGATGTTTTTATAAGGTCTGTTTTTTCAAATTTAAAAAAAAAAAAAAAAAAAAAAAAAAAAAAAACGTTAGATTTCTTGGGTTTTTTTGTAGTTTTAAAGATTCATTTGATTGTATACACCTGTTATTTTTTAATCTGTGGAGTCAAAGTGTGTCAAATTAAATGAAGGCGTTTTTTTTTTCTTTTTCGAAATAGACTGATTTAGTGCTGACTTGGTGATGAGCGTTCCAAAGAAAGACAAACTGTCTCTCTTGGTCTCACGTAACCCCCGCATGTACTGCTATCTCACTCTAATTTCAAAAAACTTATGGAGAGACATCTTTTGAGCATTGAGCATCAATTGTCAAAAAGCGCTGAAAGAATGACCCCAAATAATAGGGGTTGTAAATGACCTCACGTCCAAAAAGCTTAAAAAATTAAAATGTTAAATGAAGTTTGCTTGAATTTCCGAGCCAACCTATTTTAACAAATTATTGTGGTTAATAAAGGGCTGTTTGAAAAAGGCATACTTTTCCCGCGCAAAGTTTCTTTTCCATTTTTATACAGATTTTTGATTTACCTACTAAAACGCAATGTCTTATTGTCATGTCAGTTCAACGAAAGGTTATCGTAGGTGTGCGATCTCGGTCATGCGTATTTGTTTGCTTACCCCGAACTTCTCATTTTATTGTGAAAGCATGGTTTTTCACTCTCGCTATCTCTTTCTCTCCTTCCCTTCTTTTCTCTGTACTGTTCTAAATCGTATAATCCACATGCGCTAATACGGTGCATCCAAATGCGCCGATTCTAAGGGTTTCGGCGGCTCCATGGGCGCCAAAAAAAATTGACAGTTTTGGATCGGGCCCTCTTGAGAACGACCACCCCTAAAATGGTTAAGTTTCAAGCAAGGGGGTGGGGGGACGGGGGGTTATGCTATTTATGCCCCTTCCAAATAATGACTCCTGTTTTCTAAACCTTTGGTGTACATGAGAAAATACCACTTTAGTATTGCAGCTGAATAATAGAGTAAGTTTTTAGATTTCGTCCTTTGGAGCAGGATTAGATGGGCGAATAGCAAACGGAGTTAGGGAGTGGATATCAAGTCAAAGTCTTAGCTCGAATAAACAAAATCACGCGCAAGACGCGAAACGGAACGCTTGGCCGCGAAGCGGCCACCGGCCTCTAGTTGCTAACTATTTCCTTTATCTTCTCCTGGTTGACCTATGGTTGTCCATATGTACATACATCTGATTGACTGGTGGTAGTGGTGGTGTGTCCCTCGAAAATTTGAAGGATAAGTCTTTCACTTGCATACTACTCACTGCGAACTTTCGCGAACTATTTTTCACAAATTTTTGTCATGGAGAAAAACAATTGCAATATTTAATCATACACAGAAAAAATAGAAAGACGCTTTCGTAGCGCTAAAAAAAACCTTTGGTAGAAAATGACCGAGCAAAAGACATTAGTAGAGCTAACCAAAGTTTTGTACGCCTAACTAAAGGGATTTTGCTATGGGTGAACCAAAGATTTGATCGTCTCAAATAAAGTCTTTTACTGGGTCATTTTTCTACCAAAGTGTTTTTTTCTGTTTTTGTTTTTTTTATCAACAATCGTTTTTCTGGATAAATTTTTATTTTCTTGTTTCAAAAGCTTCAGACTTATCCGAACTTATATGCTCACCCTTATCTTGTAAACAGTGCTTCGGCAGATGAATTAATGCGACCAATCGTATGCTAGTATGTTTTTTTTTTTTTTTTTTTTTTTTTTTTTTTTTTTTTTTGAAGCAAGCAGGAGATTCAATTTCAAAATATCGGGAAGAATAATAATTCCAGTTGTACGCGCTATATTTATAAAATATAAATCAGTGGCGTAGCCGTAGCGTCACATTTGACAACGTTGTATTGTGTCCATTATTAAAACCCATGTAAAAGGTCGAACGCAGAAGTGTTCACCGAGCACCCAATAGTTCTATCTTTTTCAAGGGTTTAAATGGACGAACTGCAACGTTGCTAATTGCATGCTACGCCACTGATAAATATGAGTCGAAGTAAATGGGATCTTTTCGCGTGCAAGCGAAAAAAGATACAGATGAATACGAAATCAACCTCTAATCGCAGCTGTGACATTCGGATAATCAACTAATCACACGCACCCCAAGTTTTTACAAATCCTGAAATCGATGTGATGGACTGATGGTGGATACAGAGATGAGGGTGGAACAAAATATCCGAGTTAGAGATAAAGCCTTCAGAAAAATAAAAGAAAACCGCAGCTCGTTTGACGTTTACACATTATTTTTTCATTAAACCGCAGCATATTATAAATCAGAGATTAAGAAAAAACATTCAAAATCTTTGCTCCATCAACTCCACTTTCCGCGAGGGGCCGAGGCGTCAGTTCACAAAGATTTTTATCACACCTTTGCGGAGTTCTGTTATTTTTCTCTATTTTTTTTTTCTTTTCATATTTTTTGATGGACGGATAGGGCACGCAAGTAAAGGAAATGCCCGTTCAAAGTAAAGAGATAAAAAGGTATAAGGAAAAAAAGAGAGAAAAAAAAATGCCCCCGGAATAAAGTAAGTCCCTTTATAAGAAAGTAAGTGTCCTCTCCTTCAATTTCGCCTCCTTTCGCCTCAATCTTCAAAAATCAGGCAGTTGACACACAAGACGAATTCGGGGGAGAGATGAGATCATAAAAAAATAATAAATAGATCAATACAAAATAAATATGGAGAACGGGAAAAAAAGAAAAAAAAGAAAGGAAAAAAACCGACCGAGACTCGGTATTGAGTTATTCGTTTATTTATTTTTCGCCTTTCCATTTTTAAATTCATATTTCACAAGGGTCACACCGCGGCTCCTACCACTGCACCGCGTAGCGTTGGGATTTGGTTATGAATGACGGGTGGGGGGGGGGGGAGGCACGGGGGCTGAAAGGTGAGATGATAGATCACCCACATCATGCCGGATGACATCGCTAATTTTATATTTATATCGGGGTGGATTTGTATGGATTTATCATATACTTACTTATGTAAAAAAAAAGAAGAAAAAATGGAAAAAAAAAAATATATATACATCATTCTACCCTCTGTGCTACATTTTGACCGTACACCTTTTTCTTCAGCCAACAGCCGTGAATGATAGTTCAATAGAGTCAGGAGAGAAACGTGCCCAAAAACCTCAAGTCTCCTAAGGAGGCTTAGAGAGAGAGAGAGAGAGAGAGAGAGAGACCCCTCCCCTCATACTTTTTTAGAACATATGAAATATGAGGGCTTATGGTCACTGGTCACAGCTAACAGCTCACTTTTTTAGGTTGCTTTCTTTTACGATTCTATCTCTTTTTTTGTCATTTGACTAATAAAGTTAAACTCTCTTTACCTACACGCGAAAGTATGTCTCCGGGCAGGTGCTGATTTCGAGTCCGTGAAATCGGCTCAGCACTGTGCATCTTGAAGAGATTACGCAGCCGTTTCAGGTTCTACTATCGAGCGTTCGGTTTGGTGTAAAAATAAAACTCTTGTAAAGCTTTAAATTTCGATTTAAAGGCTCTCTCCAAAAGAAAAAATTTTGAATCCACTTTCGCTTAAAAGGAAATGGCGTTCAAAAAGTCCCAAAGATTACAGGTTCGCTCCGTCTCAGCCATATCAATACCATGCCCGAGCATATACTTGTTTCTTTGACTCGATCTGCATCACAAAAATTCAGTTATTCACTCACAGGAATTGCGACTCCTAAATCCGAATCAGTGAGAATGGGGCTGTTGCACACTTTAGCACACCTCGAAAAATAACAATGGCAGCACTAAAAACTTCCGAAATCCACTCTTAAACTGAATAAACGCTTTTAATTTGCAAGGGCGTAATGGTGGCCAAGGGCAGTAACAATGGGAGATTCCTATCTTAATTTTGTCACTCTTTCTATTCTGACAAGGATGATTCACAGAGTAATTAGTCATCAGAGTGATGATCCACATCCAATGAATGATACCGCAACACCTAGTGACACCGATGTCAAATGAAAGTCGTCTCTAATTGGTCACTTCTTGATGGAGTTACAATATTGTTAGATGGGAATATCCTATCGTTACTACCCTCAGCCACCATTACGCCCGCGCATTTAAAAACGTTTATCGAGTTTAGGAGTGGATTTCGGAAGTTTTTAGTGCTGACATCGTTATGTTTGGAGGTTTTTACACCAGAATCGACTATTAAATCTCTTCTAGCAAAAGTGTGCAACAGCCCCATTGAAAAATAATATTTCCTCTAGCGCCTTCAATCCACTGTGTATGCAAAATCAGCACCGTGGTGCAGGACTACCCAGTTAATTTGAGCCAGCAAAGCGAACATTGGTTGAGAACATTCATTTGTCTTCTTTACCTGGTAGTTAAAGGGTTAACATTTGAAATGAGCTCTGCCGCTTGGGCTTTCACCACTATATCCCCACCTCAGTCAAAACATTTATCTTTCTTTCTCTCTCTGACCATTTAAACACATGAGTTAGAAAAGGCTCGAATGGGCGCGCGAAGAGAAAGAGAGAAAGAGATAGATAGATAGATAGATAGATAGATAGATAGATAGATAGATAGATAGATAGATAGATAGATAGATAGATAGATTGATAGAGAGAGAGAGAGAGAGAGAAAGAGAGAGAGAGAGAGAGAGAAAGCGAGAGAGAGAGAGAGAGAGAGAGAGAGAGAGAGAGAGAGAGAGAGAGAGAGAGAGAGAGAGAATTTCGTGAATTCGCCACCAACGAAACACCTGGAAAAATCAACGATACATCGATCTATCGTCCACTATTTCGAGCGAACGCAATCAGCTCAAATTGTGTGATCGCTGACCTTGACTGTCGCTCGTTTGTCACTGTCATCCCTTTAAAAAGTTTTTATTTTTTCACGCCGTGCCGTTCCCCTCATTTTTTTTTTTTTTTTTTTCATCCTTCTCTTCTCTTCATCTTTCTCACTCATTCATGGCACTCAACCTGCGTACAGACTTCTACCTCTTTTTCACCTTCATTCGCTATACTTATATGGTTTATCTGAACACAAGTAATTATTTCACCGTTTTTCTCCAGTGTTATGATTAGCTCTTGAGTCTGAGCTGCGAAATGCAAAAACATGTCGAGTCACCTTTTAAAAAAAAAATGTGATTCAGAGAAAAATGATACCGCATTTTTGGTCCTCAGTAATATCTGTTATATTTTTAAAGAGTCACCGATAGGCATTTTCTGATCCAGCTCGCACGTGAACGAGGGGGGACTTGGGATTTTTGCCCCCTGGTAACCCCCTTTTCTCTCTCTCTCTCTCTCTCTCTCTCTCTCTCTCTCTCTCTCTCTCTCTCTCTCTCTCTCTCTCTCTTGATGGAGTAAAAATCTCTGTGGGGACGCCGTCCACCCAACATCATTCTATGGGGACCTCAGAGTTAGGGCTTTCTTTAGATGGAGGATGACACACTCATTTAGAAAAATTTGTGGGCCATTATTTCCGTGGGCAATTGTTATTTTTCCATGAAAGTACCATGAAATTCCGTGGGCCGCTCATGGGATTACAGAAGATTTTCAGCGTAATTTCATGAAAAAATAATAATTACCCATGAAAATAATGCCCACGGAATTTTGGTCTTGGAAATTCATGGAAAACTTTCATCAAGAAACAGCGGCTTTCGAGAGGAAAAGCTACACATTTTGTGAGTTGACGGCATTACGATAAAAACAGCGGATTTGGAGCGGAAATGACCATCATAGATAGTGGATATACAAACAAGCAGAAGGAAAGAAAAAAGGAATAGGAAGGCGATTGTTACGTAATAATGTAACAACAATTGAGCATGAATATAATATATTTATTTAATATAATTGATGGATATTGTTCCATTATTACCAAGAATTAAGCTCTTTTAGAGTAATTGTTTCAAAAGTAAGTCTACCTTACTTGGCGGTTGGAATGAATGAAAATAATATAAATTAGCGTTGTCATGGAAAGAGTTATGCACATATGATTGTGAAATAAAAAAATACTTAACAGCGATTGAAGTGTTGATTCTTGCGTAAACACCTTTGAAGATAATGATAATTACAAAAAAAATCACGAAATTCACTCTCAGATTACGGTTTATTGGCGGCTGATAACATATATAGGTATCATGGGAGACGTATCTCTGTGTTTCCGTGAGGAAAGTGACGAATTAGGTGGGAATCTCCCGTGATGCTCGCGATTAGCCGCCAGAACAATCTTGCCGTTAAAGCCGTTTTGTGAGTTAATTGCTAAATTTTAAACGTTAGCGCATTATTCGTAATTTTTCTAGTAATTACATCAGATTAGATTATTCATTTCCTTCTAGCAAAATTTTACAAGAGCCCAATCTGTGCTAATTTGCCTTAGAAGCCCGGCAAAAAATGAAAATGTCCGAAAAACGTCCCTATTATGTTTAAGATTATTTCCCGGAGCCGAAAAACGTCCTAAGAAAAACCTTCAGTCTAACGCATGAATATATGGGCTAAGGTTTCCATTGTTTCCGAAAAATACACGAGAAACGGGAATCCGCCTTACTCAGACTGCACTGCAGACCGACACTATAATAGGACGTTCGCTTCGAAACCAAAACAACACTAGGATCATATTTGGCGGTTTGTAGGACGTTTTTAGGACCAAACCGGGCGATTCATTTTTTGCCGGGAGGTGGTAATGGGAATGGGACGATACTCTGTTCACGATAAGAAGGCGGGTGAGAATTCAGGTAGTAATGCACTATTTAGCAACAGTGCGGCTATGCTGGCTAACCCTTCACAGTGGCCGTTGTTCTTCCGACTTCTCTCTTGGCACGGAGGATTTCCAAGAACCGACAGACTCTGAAATTTACTCACGTCGAGTAAAAATTGAAACCGGTCAAGAATACGAGAAAACGGACGAAATTTATGCCCGAAAGGGCCAAAACTCGGCAAAAATAGTCGACTTTGAATATTGATGATTTGATGACTCTCATAAATTCGATATTAGACGAAATATCCTGAATTTAATTCGGACTGAAAAATACGAATTTTCGAGAGTCATCAATATTCAAACTCGACTCTTTTTGCCGAGTTTTGGTCCTTAAGGACGAAAATTTCGTCCGTTTTCTCGTATTTTTGACCGTTTGCAATTTTCACTGGGCGTGCGTAAATGTTAGAGTCTGTCAGTTCCTTGGAAATCCTCCGTGCCAAGAGAGAGGTCGGGAGAATAAGGGCCACTGCGAAGGGTTGGAGTAGCCGGCATAGCCGCACTGTTGCTAAATAGTGCATTTACTACCTGAATTCTCACCCGCCTTCTTATCGTGAACAGAGTATATAGACACTGGGAGAGCTCCCTGGGCGGAAAAAAAAATTACGTAACTCACTTTACCATAGGGATCAACTTGCTGCAAAGGGGGGGGGGACTATCGAGGGATGCGAATTCCGTTGTTCTGACCTCGGCTGAAAACGAGTTGCCAAAGTTGCAAGTTCCGGGCGCGGAAAGCTCCAGCGCACGAGAGTAGATAATACTCGAACATCCTTTTGAAGCTTCCGTCTCCTGAGATGTCATAATCTGATGAGATGGCAGGCCAAGCGGCTAGGAACCTCTCGTGCCACGCCATCAGAGTGGGATCGTAGTCGGCGCCGAAATTATGAATGTCCTCAATGACGAATATCTCCTCGACAGCCACGGCTATCTGTTTCATCGATGGTATTAAACCACCAGGGAATATGTACTTGTTTAGCCATTCGTCACCGACCGTTTTGGTCTTGTTTGATCCGATGGTGTGGAGGAGGAACATCCCGCCGTCCTTCAGGCAACGATCCACGACCCTAAAAAAACAAGAACGCTTATGAGATCCTGCGTATTTTCGAGTCAAACATTGATAAATGCATCCTTGGGTTGAAAATGGGTTCTGTCGCACAAATTTGTTTTATCTCATTTTCTCAAAGTGCAATAAAAGAAATTTAAACATTTTTACAGAATTCATTTTGATCAAGTATAGTAAAGGGAATAGGTAAAACGCCGATGGAATTCCATCGAAGAAGGCGGTAATGAGCATAAATTTTCAGCTATTTGAATGGACTGTGAATAGTAGAGTTATAACGGCGTCTACAGAAAAGCAAAAAACCGCGATCTACAGTCGCTAGAAAACTCGGTTTTTCAAAATGGTTTCCTCGTGGCTATAGGCTGAAAGAAATGAAAAAAAGAAAAAAAATTATAATAATAATAACAATAAAACCGATATTGATTGGAAAGTATTGATCAGAAAGGAACCAAGTGACACTTTTGAAAAAACTGAGTGAATGGTTGCTCAAGATTCAGTGGCATAGCCAAGGGGGGGTCCAGGGGGTCTGGACCCCCCCCCCCCATGACACCAAAATTTGTCCTTAAAAGAGGTAATTTTTTGCGTTTTCAGACAAATTTTACCAAATTAGTATCTTTGGACCCCCCATGACAATTTTCGAACCCCGGACCCCCCCCCCCAGGAAAATTCCTGGCTACGCCACTGTCAAGATTGGACTAGTCTTATATGTTCCCGTAATAATAGGCGCTTTTGAAAATAACAATGTTTTAAACGCTCAGCTTTAAAAATAAAATTAGGTTGAGTCGCTTTGGCCGGTTGGGTAGGTATACTATCGAAGAATTAAAGATTGCCGGGAGATTTTCACGAGCTAAGTTTTGCCTTCAATGTTCTGGTTCGGCCACTCTTCATACTCCTCACACCTGCTGGTGAGAGGCGCTCAGAGCGGGTGGGGCGGGAAAGCCGTTGCAGATCAGTCCCACACTTGCACCCGTACCTGATAATGTGTGAAAATCTAGCGACAATCTTTAATTCGTCGATAGTACCTACCCGCTGAATGGAGCCAATTACATGCGGCTCCTTTTCGAGGTTTTCATGTGGACTTCGCAGATCTGAGGGGAACCGAGTGGCAGTATGGTCCTTTCGCTGATTTAATTCAGTGCTTTTTGCAAAGAACAGAATAGGACCAACTCCCTAAAATCATCGATATAGTAAAATAGTTTTTGCAGCAAATCGGTTTATTTTTTCTCGAAAAAGCGCCAAAACCATACTACGTTCAAGTAAAGCCAAAACGGTAGTTATTCCAAGCTATTTTGAAAAGCTGGGACCAAATAATGTTAGGTCCCGAGCATTGAATTGCGTGCATCTTGCGTGCGGTTTCGACCAATCAGAGAGCTTACGCACGGTCATGTGACCGTGCGTAAGTTATGCTCGGGACCTAACATTATTTGGTCCCAGGAGCACTAAAACTTTCAGTTAAATTTTCTCAAAATAAGCTCCATGTCACTCGGCTCATTTCTGATAAATTCTATCCAATTGTTGTGGCAATTTTCCCCTCTTAACCAATTCTAAGTGTGCACTGAAAAAAATAGATTTGTGAAATCAGTAAAATGAAGCAAAGGCTAATTTTACCAGCCATTTTCAGTAAAATTGACTACACATATAGCTAATTTTACGTTTTGGATTGTAAATTTTGCTTAATTTTGATTAATTTTACAATTTGGATCATTAACTTTACCAATCGGATTGTAAATTTAACAATTCAAAGCATTGTAATTTTTGCAAGTCGTATAGCTGTCACGCCAAGACAGCCACGTAATATGCAAAAGTCACAATGATTTGGATTGTAAAATGTACTATTTAGATTGAAAATTTGCAATCCAAATAGAGAAATTACTAAAACTTAAGCAAAATTTACAATTCAAATCGTAAAATTAGCCATACGTTTAGTAGGATTTACCGAAAATAACAAGTAAAATTAGCACGTGCTTTATTTTACTGATTTTACCAAACTTAATTGCTTTTTTAGTAATTTCATTTTTTTCAGTGTGACGCAAAATTCACCTGAAAAATTCTCTATAATTCTTTGGTCCCACATGCTCAAACATTCCGACGGACACAATTCTATCGTAATCGCCTCCTTCGATAGCTCGGTAGTCAGTGAGTAAAATTTTGACGTCCAGTCCTTTGCACCGCTTTTGAGCCGACAGCTGTTGCTCGGTGGATATTGTCACACCAATGACGCTGACGCTGTAATTCTTCGCGGCATATGAGGCAAAACCGCCCCACCCACAACCTATAAATCAGAAAAACAGACTTTACAAAATTTACATTCAGAATTTGCTAGTTTGACGGGGTAAGAGTAACCTTTTAGTTATTAGGTTTGAGGATTATTTCAACGTCATCAAGCCTAATACAAAGTGTTTAAACCTGATTCCCCTTTAAAAATGGGTCTGTTGCAAACTTTTGCTACGACGATACAGATAACAGAGTGTTCAACCTTACGGAAAATCGCGCGTGAAAAGTCCATTGGTGGCATCAGAAAGTCATCAAATGCAATAATGAACTCAAAAGAGCCGTCATTGGCGAAAAAAGGGGGGCAGCAGGGCTCACCCCCCTCCCCCAGAAAATTCGGGGAACAAAAAAAAACGTTTATTCACAACTATAAAGACAAATAAAAAAAACAAACAAAAACAAGAAAGCAGACGCTTGTAAGTAAATTTATGCAGACAGAAAACATTCTGGCGAGATCTCCCCCCCCCCTAGATAACCGCTATGGCACGAGAATTATCTCTGTCGGAAAGTAATGAGCAAAAAAAAAAATTATCACTTTCCACTCAAGCCCCCCCCCCCCCCCCAGAAAAATTCCTAGTTCCGCCTATGAGAGTCGTTTAACTGAAAGCCAAGATGGCGGTAAAATATCGAGGCTACCTGCATGCATCTAGTGAGTATATTAATGCATTTTATGACTTTCTGATGACTCCAATGGACATTTCACGCGATTTTACATGAGACTGCACTCTGTCGCTGTAGCAAAAGTTTGCAATAGACCCATTCACAGTGCTAGTGGGGCTCTAGCGCCTCTAGCTATAATTTTTGCCACAGTCATCATTATAATAAAGCTGTAAGTCAAAAAAATGCACGAAATTCAATAATTAGCTGATAATTGGTGGCACAAAATTCATTAATTAGCTGATAATTGATGGCACGAAATTCAGCGATTGGCTACAGGACGGCGAAAGTGGGGGAATCGATGCGAGGCGAGAGGAAAAAGGAGTGGGCGCTAGTCATCTCTCGGTGGCGCGGCGCGGCGTAGCGTGCAATTTGGCAACGTTGCAGTCGTCTATTTAAATCCATGAAAATCATCGAACTATTGAGAGTTCAGTGAACAGCTTTGCATTCGACCTTTTGCATGGGTTTAAATGGATACATTACGACGTTGCCAAATTGCTCTCTACGCCACTGTCATCTCTGCTCCTATACGAACTATTACACCTAGAATGCTAGACGTACTGCACAGAGCGGCTTGTTTCCTTTAAATATGCACTTTTTGTAAATTTAAAGGTTTCTCTGAAAATAAAACTTTGATTCAACGAGTTTGTAGAGAGTCTAGTCGGTATGATTTGGAAGTACCTCTATATCAAAAATTGTTGTCAAAAAGACAGAGAATTACTGTGATTCAAATTTGTGGTCATACTTTTTGTATAGTACAACGGTAGTATTTCTTGACAGTTAAAACCGTCCCAATTTTAAGGATCTCTTGTCAATCGTACCCATGCGTGACTGTATTTTCCCGCAGGTGATCTCAAATAAAAGATAATATTCTAGCCTACTCAGTTCGTTTGAAATTGTCTCCCAATTGTTTCTCCTTTGGGGGGGGGGGGGGATGAAAACCAACAAAATTAATCGAAACTCAATCACCAAATTTGAGAAACTTTAGCTCCTTAAACACCTTCAAATAGCGCCTGCGAGGTGTTAAAATTTTCCAAGGGAGGCCCCTAAGACCCCAATAGTCCCTTAAATAAGGTACCCCCCCCCAGTGAATAGGTTGTCCCGTGGCCCCCCTAGAAAAATTTCCTAGCTTCACCAATGGAACACCTATCCTTTTAAGGAGTCCTTCTCCCGGTTACATCGTCAGTAATAAAAAATTTTCTATCCATGAAAAACACGATTCCTAAATACAGCTCAGATTGCGTGCTACGTTGCACGGAAAAAAAAGTACGGTGAAAATAACCATACGGATACCTGATTTTGGCACCTGCTAGATGTTATGGTAATGTTAACCAGAAGTATACTATATTTTGACTAGGTACTAGGTGATGTTACCTGACTGCATGTTCAATTTACTCAAAGTATCGGTAAATGTACCATACTTCTGGTCAAGTTTACCATAACATCTAGCAGGTTCCAAAATCAGGTATCCGTATGGTTATTTTCACGAATCTTTTTTTTCGGTGTGAACAGGGCTGCCGTTTTGCGTATAATCAATGCTATTTTTCAATTCATCGATGATTCCTCCGGTTGAGAAAAGATTACACAGTTCAGTTCAGTGCATGATTGTAATAAACTAAAACACTCGCATCTGTAATCTTTTCTCAACCGGTGGAGTCGCCGATGACTTTAAAAAACTTGCGGATATTTTAATTAATCAACGGAGTCTCCACCGATTAAGGAAAGATTACAGATCAGAGTATTTTCGTGCATTACAGTCATGCATTGAACTGAACTGTGTAATCTTTTCTCAACCGTTGGGATCATCGGTGAATAGAAAAATAGCATTGATTATACGCAAAACGGCAGCCCTGACGTTGAATGCAGGGCTGCCATTTTGCGTATAATCAATACTATTTTTCAATACACCGATGATTACACCTGATGAGAAAAGGTTACTCGGTTCAGTTCAGTGCATGACTGTAATAAATTTAAATACTCGCATCTGTAGGTATAATCTTTTCTCAACCGGTGGAGTCGTCGATGACTTTAAAAAACTTGCGGATATTTTAATTAATCAACGTAGTTTCCACCGATTAAGGAAAGATTACATCTATTTTCGTGCATTACAGTCCTACATCACGGAAAAAAAACTACGGTGAAATTAACCATACGATAGCTGATTTTGGCACCTGCTAGATGTTATGGCAATGTTAACCAAAAGTATACTATGTTTTGACTAGGTACTAGGTGATGTTATCCTGATTGCATGTCGAGTTTACTCAAAGTATCGGTAAATGTACCATACTTCTGGTCAAGTTTACCATAACATCTAGCAGGTGCCAAAATCAGCTAGGTATCGTATGGTTAATTTCACTCATCTTTTTTTTCCGTGCACTAAACTGAGCTGTGTAATCTTTTCTCAACCGGTGGAATCATCGGTGAATAGAAAAATAGCATTGATTATATGCAAAACGGCAGCCCTGGTTGAATGAGGTTACCTACCTATATCAAGTACACGCATGCCAGGTTTCAGACTCAGTTTTTCGCATATCAAACGCATTTTGGCTTCCTGTGCCTCCTCCAGGGTCTTTGCATCCTTCCAATAGCCGCACGAATACTGCATGTGAGGATCCAGAATTCGGGAGTAGAGATCGTCACCGAGATCGTAATGCACTTTACCTACCGTCCGAGATCGTTTTATGGACTGTGGATTGACGAGCTGTGCTATTGCAATTCTGATTGTGTCTCTCAAACGTTTAGGAAGTTGCTCGTTCAGGCGATGTTTCATCACTCGGTAGAAAAACATATCCAGGCGGTCGCACTCCCACCAACCGTCCATGAAACTCTCGCCTAAGCCCAGAGAGCCCTCCTCTAGGACCCGTTTGAAAAAGTTCGAGTTTTTAACTCGAATGTCCCATGGCTGACAGCGTGTTCCGTTGATTTCTATGTCGGCCCTCGAGAGCAGTTCCTGAGCTATTCGATACCAGTGGTTGTCGAACAGTTCCGCTTTTCGGGTCTTATCGCTATTTTCCAGTAGTAAATTCCTGGTAGGAAAAGTTACTACTGCCTGTGAAGAGGAGGAATTGAAGAAAAGTTTTCAGTGAAAAATAGATAGTTTTGCTTAAAAGAGAAGAGAAAAAAATACCGTCGCCCTAGTAAAAATGTTCCATGAACTCTGTTCCAATTTTCCATGTGGACATGGAAATCACTGTGATTTCCGTGTAAATTCACACGGAAATCAACCTAATTTACATGGAAATCAAGGCGATTTCCATGTCCACATGGAAAATTGGAACAGAGTTCATGGAACACTTTTACCAGGGCGGATAGAGACAGTGTTGCCAGATTGGGGTGAAAAAGCCGTATGTTTTACATTGATTTAAATGGGGACGATACGGCTTTTTACCCTCAATCTGGCAACACTGGATAGAGACCCCGAAAGAGGAAGACCAATTCCCGAATGCAACCAAATGCACGCCGCCATTTTTCAATTTTGTTCGTAAGAGGATAACTACATCTACATGGTATTGCCCAAAAGTGGCCAGTTCAGCTTCTTCAATGACCTTTCGGCTTTCACCCATCCAAAGCTGCAGAATTGTCAGTAAATTCTTGAAACTTGCGCTACCATCGCACCGTTTCAAAATTTGACCGTCTAGAAAAACTATTTTTTTGGCATTCATCGCCACTCAATTAACTTGTTACATAGCATGCTTATCTTTGCGTATCATTCACTATAGAAAAAAAAAAAAAAAAAAAAAAAAAAAAAAACATATAATATTTCTCAAAAACCCCAAAACCCTGAGGATATCAGGAAAAAACCTTCGTCAAGTCTCAATACTCTGTTCTTTCTTCGGAGCAAGAGAGCGAGGGGTAAGAGACGGAGAGAGAGGGAGTGAGAGGAGGGAGAGGAGAGAGAAAACAAAAAACAAAGGACCGCTGTGTTAGTACTTACCTACTTTAATCAATAAAATACCCATGATACCAGCGCAGCAATCAAGTCTTAAGGTGGATCCTCAGTGTTTAGTTCCATACTCTGCTACCGGAAGAAAATACGTTCTTTAAATGGAAAAAAATAATAGTAAACGCAATTAAATGAAAAAAAGGGCTTCGATGGAGCCTCGGAAGCAATCTAAGGAACATTTTAGTATACAAACAGTATGCTAAAATGTTACGAAATTAGCGAGAAACTATTGAATGTCGGAAACCCCCTAATGGCGTTCAATATACAGTAGCGTCATTTGCGGGGGGGGGGCAACTGCCGCCCCCCCTCAAGGGTCGGACAAAAGTGAAAAAAAAATTTGAAATAAAATTTGATGGTCAGGTCATTAACAAGTTTTGTTGGAGTTTAGGGCCGTAAATATAGGCTATACAGGGCTGTAGATTGTCTAAAATAATATTGATGAGCAAAAAAAAAAATAAATAAAAAAAGGTTTTCACATTTTTGCCCCTCCCCCCCAAGCCGAACCCGAAATGACGCCCCTGCAATATACATATATTGGACGCCATTAGGGAGTTTCCGAAATTCAAGAGTTTCTCGCTTATTTCTTAACATTTTAGCACACTGTTTGTACTAAAATGTTCCCATAGTGGCGTCGCGTGCCATTTGGCAACAATGCAACTGCTCCATATAAAGTCATTAAATATATCGAATTTTCCTTGTGCACTGTGCACCCCCTGAATTCGATCTTTTCCATGAGTTTAAATGGATAGAATACATTGTTGCCAAATTGCACGCGACGCCACTGAATGTTCCTTAGATTGCCTCTGAGGCTCCATCGAAGCCTTTTTTTTTCATTTATTTGCGTTTACCATTATTTTTTTTTCCATTTAAAGAACGTATTTTTTTCTGGTGGCAGAATATGGAACTAAACGCTGAGGATCCACCGTAAGTCAAACAAGTCATTCTGAACGTTGCGTTGATCGCTAAAAGACCTATGGTATCAGCAGCAATAAAGTAAATCAAACAAGCTCTGATGGCTTTATCAACCTTAGTTGTCTTAGTCCAAGAAAATTTTAAAAAAAAATGGTTTGGGAGTAAAAGAGACTTCAGCCCAAAACTGTTCGCTTCCTTCGACAATATCAAGTTATTCATGACTACCTTAATAAGCAGGCATCAGCAGTTTATCTTTATTTTTCTTTATCAAGGTAGATGTCTCAATTACCGCCACCCTTAAAAAAAACTTCTGTAAAAATACCTGTAAAAATGTTAATTTTTATCAAATCTAGGATCTGTTTGCACTAGAACCTCTCAAATACATTCCAGTTTTACTAAATAAAAGAAAGTTGGAGTAATCAATCAGGAAAAAAAAGTATTAATAAAACTCGTAAATATGGCCCGTGTTTCAATTATCGTCATGCCAAATTGTTTGTCCCAATTATTAACAAATCATTTGTCCTGATTACCGCCATACATTTTATTTGCACGCGCTTTTCATTCAAATTATCATGTTTATTGTAAGGAAATAAAGAATTTATAATAATTTAACCTTGTCCCTTAATGAAGCTCAGTGGCGTCGCGTGCAATTTGGCAACAATGTATTCTATCCATTTAAACTCATGTAAAAGATCGAATTCAGGGGGTGCACAGTGCACAAGGAAAATTCGATATATTTAATTAGTTTAAATGGAGCAGTTGCATTGTTGCCAGATGGCACGCGACACCACTGATGAAGCTACTAAGAAATCGGCACAAACTCGTTGTGCTGAGCAGGTTTTCACTTCTATGATTCTTTAAGAGCACAGTGTTGCTAAATCCCTGGTAGAAATGACTCATGAGAAATCATGACCGCTTTGCATGGAAAATCATGAGTTTCTCATTTGTGAACCCATGAAAAATGTCGTGATTTTCTGGTATATATCTACGAACATTTTCATGATTTCTCATGAGAACCCATGAGGAATCCAAGGAAAAATCACGGGACCCCATGGGAAATCATGAGTTTCACATGGGTTCCTACGAGGAGCCTATGGAGAGTCATGATTTCCCAAGCGTTCACATGAATTTCTCATGGGAACTCATGATTTCCCATGCAAATTTGGACTTTTCGCATGGGTCATTTCCACCAGGGATATCAACCTCAAACTATTCCATCAGTTCAGCCAACCTATGAAAAATACTTATCCCTTATTCTCTTAAATGTCCCTGCTAATGTGACTTATTTTAAAGAATAAATAAATAGGGTGGCGCGTAATTGGGACTGGGGCGATAGTTGGGACATCTACCTTACTATTTGAACATGCAAGTCGGTTCAAGCAGCAGTCATCTACTTGATAGCGCCATTTCACCCTCCTTGTCTTATATGCCTGCATTAAAAGTTAAGAGATCGTATAGAGTACCTACAGGTCTGAAACTGTCATTGAAAAAAGAGCAAAAAAAAAGAAAAAAACCGCGGTTAAGTCCCCACTACGCGGTCGGTAGATTGCGTGCGGTCCCCCTACACTCTCTCTCTCTCTCTCTCTCTCTCTCTCTCTCTCTCTCTCTCTCTCTCTCTCTCTCTCTCTCTCTCTCTCTCTCTCTCTCTCTCTCTCTCTCTCTCTCTCTCTCTCTCTCTCTCTCTCTCTCTCTCTCTCTCTCTCTCTCTCTCTCTCTCTCTCTCTCTCTCTCTCTCTCTCTCTCTCTCTGATGAGCTGGTTCAGAGTTCAAAACTGCTAAGGTTGAATCTATTCATTTTTATTTTACTATTTATTCCTTATTTTATTTTTATTTTCTTTCTTTTCTCTCCCCCCCCTCCGACTCATTTCTTTAATATACTTTAATTTGCTAAATTGTCTTACCTTTTTATCTATCTATTCATTTATTTCTCTATTTATCTATATTTTTTTTTTCTTTCTATATTTTTCTAATTTTCCTATCAAACTTATTAAACTGCCTTCCGTTGTATTTCTGCACTTCACATGGTTATAATTTCATCCATAGTGTAAATTATTTTAGAAAAACCAATTTCATTTATTTTTCAAGTATTCATCTTTTTACTTTTTCTCAATTTTTTGTTTTCATCTGAGAAAGATGAGCTGGGAGGTTGAGTGGTAGAGAGGACTTGATAGTCCTAACTCTGCCTCCCAGGTACAAGAACATTTTTCATTTTTTACCTTCAGTACAACTTTCTTTTTTTTTCTCTCTACTTTACTATTTTTTTATATTGTATGGTTGTTATCTGCATTTTGTATTTAGCTAGTAAGCATTTTATTTTTTGTTCTTATACAGTAAATAAATCGTTTTCTCTCTCTCTCTCTCTCTCTCTCTCTCTCTCTCCCTCTCTCTCTCTCTCTCTCTCTCTCTCTCTCCCTTTCTGTCTCTCTGTTTAGTTCCTGCGATTTATTATTTTAATTATGTTCCTTCTAATTACTTTACTCGTCTTTTGTTGATATCTTTTGTTGTTTCTTTTGAAAATTCATTTAAGTTTGAGCCAAGAGATTGAGTGGAAGAGAAGACCTCTTGAGTCTTAACTCTGCCTCTTGGACGCTGTTCGTACCAATTTTTATTCTCTTCCATGGTTTTTTGTTTATTTTATTTATTTGTTTTTGTGAAATTTGTGTATCGTGTAAATCAACTCACTGAATAATGAAGAGACTGAAGGATTGATTCGATGAGACCCATTGGAGAAACCGTTATCGAAAAATTTACTCCAAAAAGTTTATTAAGATGATTTAAAATCAAATCATAAAACAACATATTGCCCGACTTGAAAATACACTGCACGGACTCACAGGAAATCACCGTGAAAAACGAGATAAACCGAAAAAGAAGGTTGCACCAGTTGCACGCGAAATACATTAATTTGTGAATCAGTTCGGAGTGGAAACTGCAATTATATACAATCCCAAAAAGTGGTTCCAGGGTCCAAACATTGTAGCGTCCTTACTCGAGATGAGGATTATCGCGCACGACTCAATAATACGCGTGTCAGAAAACAGGAAACAATGGATTCTTTTTCTTCCTCTGTTGTCGATCCTCGCGTCTTTAAGAGTGCCTTTACTTAATCATACAGGGTGTTAAGAAAAAAAGTTTCCACTGCGGTTTTTTCGAAAACGGCTGTTAATTTCGAAAAACGGCCAGACACGTGTTCAATAATATCGAGGGGGATCCATTTTGGGGGGTTTATTTTTTTTGGCGTCCCCCTGGGAGAGGCGGTGGAGGGTGTCACCCCCGCTTTTCTTGCGGGAGCCCTATTTTTTTATTTCAGCATCTAAAAGAGCATAAAAAAATAAACTTTTTGGCGCAAACCAAAGGTCGATATCGTTTTTCGTTTTCGATATATCGAAGGTCAAAATTCGATATGGACCTATTTTCAAAAAATCATTACTCGACTTTGAGATACTAAAATTTCGTCTAAAATACTCCAAAAAGCAAGCTCTTTTCAGAAAAAAATACGAATTTGACACAAATTTAGCCAAAAATAGGATTTAGCGCCCCGAAAATTGTTAACGTTTTTGCCCCCCAGGGTGGCCCATCAGACAAATTCCTTGAGACGACTCCTATCGAGTGATACATTGATCGAAAGGTCATCTAACTTTGACATTCGATACCTCGAATGTGGAAACGAAAACCGAAGGTTTCGGTAAGTGTGACTGACTCACATTTCGTTCCTACTGAACCACTTCGTTACTCCTAACTGAAGTTCGGTACTCACAACTGAAAACTTCGGTTACTGGAACCAAACACCATCGGTGTTCCACATGAACCGAAGTTTTTTTCTCCGTGTTTATTTTTTAGAATCAGTGAAATTCATCACTGCCAATGATAATAAGATGTAAGATCAATGATTTGATGAGCCATCAACAAAATTGCAGTAGAAGAAATTTACGGAATTACTCTGTCTCTGTCCAACAAATTTAAAATTTTGCCAAAACTTCGCAAAAAAAGTGACGAGTAAATTTGATCTTGACCCAGTCTTCCTCGTGATTCGTGAATTAATGAGAATGACGTGGTTCTCGATAGTGCTACGGCTGCATGATATTTAGGTTGTGAAGCAAATTCCGGTGTGAAGTACGTCTGAAACTGATGAATGGTGTCTATTAGCCGCGATATAAGAAACCGGTTTGCGCGCGTGTGCGAACCTCTGTCAGTGTTTGGCTTTCAACGCGTCATCTCAAAAAGTAGCATTTTTCAGTAAAAATATTGGGATTCGGAAGCAAGAATGAAATGCATAATCCTTTCTGATAGAACTCAGAAAAGAAGTAACGTGTCCTTTTGAGTGCACTTAAATTACGTAAAAACATAGATGGCTAAATTTTTGATGTGCTATAGGCTGAATATATATGACCAAGTGAATGGATCACTTCAAACATTTTGCGTGAGTAAGGGAAGGAAAAACAATGAATGAAAGTGTAACGGGACGAAAAAAATTATCACCAGTGTGTTTTGCAAACTTGATTTCCAGTGAAATTCTTATAAAGTTAGATTTGAAAAGATACGTAATGATCTCCTCAGCGCTTTTTCCTCCCCCTGCCATTTCTCCCCATTACAACTCAAAAGCTTGCCTATAGAAGATATTGGTGCTACGCTTCAGGGTGAAGAATTTTTTTTAAAAAAATGGGGGTTTTAAACAATTGATAGCCAAATGACATCGTGGGGGACGTGGGGACCACGATTAAGTCCCCACCACGCGGTCGGTAGATTGCGTGCGGTCCCCACTACGATACCTACTCTCTCTCTATCTCTCTCTCTCTCTCTCTCTCTCTCTCTCTCTCTCTCTCTCTCTCTCTCTCTCTCTCTCTCTCTCTCTCTCTCTCTCTCTCTCTCTCTCTCTCTCTCTCTCTCTCTCTCTCTCTCTCTCTCTCTCTCTCTCTCTCTCTCTCTCTCTCTCTCTCTCTCTCTCTCTCTCTCTCTCTCTCTCTCTCTTCTCCTTCCCCCTTCTTTCCCCCTTTCCCCCCTTTTTTCGCGAAACCCACCCCATCCCCCCCCCCCTATTCGACAATGCCGACGGAAAAATAATTTCACCCCGGTTTGTCATCTTCACGTATCACATCAAATTTTTCATGATATCATCTGCATCGAAAAAAGGAAATTTAGTTTTACCTTTGATGTCGAAGAAAAAATTATAATTTATAACTTTATCTTGCCTAAACATCGGCAAAATTCATCGATTATTACAACCAGTGGCGTACGCGCAGGAGGGGGCTTAGGGGGCTGAAGCCCCCCCCCCACCTCCGAATTTTATGGGTGGAGGGGAAGAGGGGATAATTTTCAGTCAAACGCTCATCAGTGCAAGGTCCTACCAAAAAAAAATCCTGCGTACGCCACTGATTACAACCAATGGGCTTCTATCGGTGTTATTCCGGTATGGAGGTAGACAGTTGTTAGTGATAAGTTAATTTCTGACTGAGCTCGGAATCAATTAAGGTCAAGTTTTCTGGGATTTGGGAAAATATGACGAGGTATAGTCAAACTGGAAACCTCTGATCCGAAGATAGTAGCTTATCCACCACAATAGGCACCTTCCGTTGGATTTTGCAGAAGAAGAAGGGACTCGTTGACCATTCATAGGATTACTTGAATGATTTGGAAGAAGAGAGAGAGAGAGAGAGAGAGAGAGAGAGAGAGAGAGAGAGAGAGAGAGAATGAAAAAAAAAATAGAATGAGTGAAGAAATCGAAACGTTGGTCAAAAAAAGGTATGGTAAAAATAAAAAAATAAAAATAAAAATAAAAATGAAGCTGCTACGCGGAAAAAAATTGGAGCCGAACAATGGTCACTCGGTCAAATGCACAAGAGGAAAAAATGAACCCCCATTATATGCACCTCAGCTATGCGACTCACAGTGGATCAAAATATGGAATTTCCCGCACATAATTTTTTCGAATGAAAATCAAAGTTATAAAGAACAATAAACGTAAAGATAAATTAAAAATATGTAACAATAGTCATTCAAAAGCTTAAAATGGGTCAAATAACATGGTTTTTTCAAGAAAATGTCAGCGCTAAAATTTTTTTAAAGCAGAAAAGAACAAAAAAGAACAAGCAACTTTTGTTGTCCAGAAAAATCTATGTTGCGGTCGAGTGTGCGACGGAGGAGGAGGCTGATTCGACCGGTATAGGTCACAGGTCACACTGACCACTCTCTTTCGGTGAAGACGAGAAGAATAAAAAAAAAAAAAGGAAGAAGAAGAATGCACATGCCAACATCTCCCACATCCTTCCAAGATAAATCTCTCATTTTTAGGGTTTGGTTTAAGACTCCTTGTGTCAAACCATCCCGATCATCGACGAGGATATCGAAAAAAGAAGAAAAAAAAACAATAGGTTTGCTCGAAATCGATCGTAAAGTCTGTGAAGTTGCGGTGTTTGCGATCTCTCTCCTTGGTCAGCACCGTTTCAGTAGCAAAAGAAGAGGAATCTCTATCTCTGTCTTTTCTCCATTGAAACACTTAAGGATGTTAGACAAGGTTAAACAGGGGGCAGTGGCGCGGCGTAGCGTGCTATTTGGCAACGTTGTAGTGTGTCCAAAACCCAAAGAAAAGGGTGTTCACCGAACAGCCGATAGTTCGATCATTTTCATAAGTTCAAATGGACGAAGTGCAACGTTGCCAAATTGCACGCAACGCCACTGACAGGGGAATTTTATCCCCCCTTTTTATCCTTTTCCAACATATACATTCAAGAGGAATAAGAGAGAGAGATGGAAGAGATTCTAGCTGCGCTTACTGCTTCGCTATCTCTCTCCTCTCTCCATCGAAACACTCCGTTGGTTAGACGAAGATAGACAAGAAAATATAAACTATTTTTTTTATTATTATTATTTATTTATTTATTTATTCCATACGATTTAGCCTTGTAGAAGTCTTGGTACAAGTCAAAGTTAGAAATAAGTACATAGTACGTAATACAATAAATACAAAAAGTTAACATAATCATAGTGAATAATTAAAGATAACTTAAGTTTAAGTGCTCCTGTTCCCGTTTGATGATTCAAAATATTCCGTTAAATGGTAAAATGCATTTTCTATTAAAAAAAAAAAAAAAAAAAAAAAAAAAAAAAAAAAAAAAACTGCTTAAGATTTTTCATGGAGACTCTGTTTCCTGAGTCTAATAATACTATTTTCAGGCCTTTAGGGAGTTAAACTCTCCCTCTTTCTATAACTTTTCTATCTGTACTTTCAAAGGAAAAATAAGAGAGATAGAACAGATCCTTACTGCGCCAATGATTTTCGCCTACGTGACGATCCCGCCGAATGTCATTTCTGGTGTCCACTGAATGGTCACAATAGTCATTGGCACAGAAAAAAAAAGAAAAACCAGGAAAAAGGCTTGGATTGCGCTGACAAAACCTTTGGTAGAAAAAGTGACTCAGCGGCAGACCTCAGTAGCGAACCAAATGTTTGATTGACCCAGCAAAAGCTCTTTAGTTAGGCGTATAAAACCTCTGGTTAGCTCTATGAAAATCTTTTCCTGTGCCATTTTTTCTACCATAAGTTTTGTCAGCGCTACCAAAGCCTTTTTCCTGTTTTTTTCTGTGTGAGTTGGTGGATAATAGATAGGACTGATATTTCGTTGAGCCTTGGACTAAATAGCAAAACTAGAATGTCAAGAGCTCAGCTCTCGGCCTTTGCGCTGCACCGTGGGTCAGAATATGAAATTTCCAGGACATAATTTTACGAATAAAAAATTAAAAATAAAGATTATGAATAGATAAAAGCGCACGATATCTGAAAATTATGTAAAGTTATTCATAAAAGAGCTTGCAATAAGCAAAATAACTTGAAAATATCTAATGAAAATACCAATTCTAGAAGGTTTCTGGAACGTCCGTCCAGCGACTTTCGTCCAATGTATATTTAACCAATTTTATCAAGAATACCATTTAATAATTAATTTTGTCCATCCTTTCTTTTTGACCAAAGTGTTATTACTTGCCCATTCTGCATTCTAGTCCAATTGATGAGAGGACCATCAGTATTATCAGTTTTTTATACAATCTTTATTGCTAATGTTTACAGATGCTTAAACAATTTTTAATTGTTTTTCCATTATAAAACTTGGCTGCCAAGCATCCAAAGATCAGCTGAGCATAAGGTCCAACCGAAAATTGGGACTTGTTGTCAATAGGAAAAATACAGTGTTTCAATAATTTCTCATAATAATTTCTCACCTTAATAGTTGTGGAGTAAGTTCCCGTTTCTGCGTTTTTGGATATACAGGAGCCATAAAAAACTTTGGAACACTTACTGAGAGCGGCCATACATTTCCCAGACAAATGTGTAATTGGGCAAAACAATTTGGTTTAAAATGCACTGCGGAAGTTAATTTATTGGACATAATAATGTAGACCGATCCTGATTTGAACAAAAATCATTGGATAAATGTTCCTATAACAACTCTAGAATATTTGTAAATAAAAAAACAGAAATTTGCTTCTCCGAAAAAATGTTTGTTTTGATCCAGTGTGCGCTGCTTCGGTGGACAGATCAGCATCTGTCCATTAAAACACCACAGTCCACTAGTTTGAATCTCAGCTGAGGCGGTAAATATCCAATTTATCTTTGATACCCTTGCCATCTCCAGGTTATTTTGCAGGCTCCCTGCCTGCGGTGAGTCTCTCCGTTTATTCTTTTATCCCCCGTTTTTCTCCTCATCCCTAACCCTTTTTCAGTCCCATTGACATTTCGTCAAAAAATATGTTGCTATAAAGCCCGCGAATGAATATACCCGTAGGTATTTACGTAATCGCACTAGCTGTCAAACTGATGGTATTGATGAATAAGTTGCGTTCAGATTATTGATGCGTGAATTCACTCTCATCCATGGGCGCCCGCAGCGGGGGGCAAGAGGGCCCCCCCTGGAATTCAAAAAATCAAAATTTGACGGTAAAAAATGAAAGGAAAAAAGAAAATGCAATGTTAATCAAAGGATTATTAGTTAACAAACTTAATTATTTCTTTATTTTGTAATTTTAACTAATTTTTTTGCAAGGAATAGCAGAATTAAACATTTTCCTTGATATCATTTTCGTCTGCTGTCCCTTTATCCACTATATCAAACACGCAAGTTAAAATTGTTAATTTTATACACCATTTGGATGAAAAAAAACCTGGTACCTGCGCGTAGCAGCCACGCCGCGCCGTAGCTCCACCATAACGTCTTAAACTTTAAAGTCATTTTGTGAGTCTGTGAGTGAATCTAGTGATTCATCAGTATAGCATCCATCTTTATTTTTGCTGGTTTTTACTCCAGAACTAACTATTCAATCGCGTACAGCCAAACAGGGGCGTGCCGTGGGGGGGGGGGGGGGGGGGGGGCATGTGGGTACCCTTGCCCCGGGCGGCACACTCGGGGGGGGGGCGGCAAAATCAGGTTGAACCAAAAAAAAAAAAAAAAAGTTATCAAATCTCAAACTGAATTTCAGAGGGCGGCAAAATCAGTGTGTAACAAGCGGAGAAAAAAAAAAAAAAAAAAGTCATCAAATTTATAATTTTGTTCGCCGAGGGCGGCAAGATTGCATTCTTGCTCCCCCCCCCTCTCTGGAAACCACGGCACGCCCTTGCAGCCAAATTTAGCAACAGCCCTATTATGTTAACTCTGATACCAAACTTCAAGAAGAAGAAGAAGAAGAAAGCTCCGATATTTTTCTATGTACAGCATTATTACTTTCTTATTGTTAGTTAAGTCCTGTGCTAAAATTGCATAACTATATGCACCTATAAAAAAGGTTTTATACTGCTTCGACGTAAAATGCCCCTCAACAAACAGCCCTCGCAAAGTTGCAAGATTTGATGTCATACAAAGAACAGGTGAAAAATATATACCCGATAAAAAACGAGAAAGTATGGTCAAGGGTGGGATCCGGCGGGGGTGGGGGAGGCTCAATTTTTTTTCAAAGGCGTAACGGCTATAAATCTATTTGTGTATAAGTCCAAGACAAACACGCGCAAGGGATAGTTCTTACACCCCATCAGCGTTCGGCGCGCACCGGTCGAGGATCTAAACTGATGTTCTGGACCGAAAAAAAAGGGGGAAAAAACTGGTCGTCCGAATGAGTAAGATGTTCAGTTGGTTCATATTATCAACCATGGATGAACACAAAACGGCCACCATATCGCGCTAGTCTAAAGTTATTATTCGGAATTACCGGTTGCATTAAGGGACGTTTAAAGGTTCACATTCAGAAAAAGAAAAAAAAGAAAAACACCGTCCAATCGATAAAAGTCGCATCGCAGCCTCGTGCTCGTGCCATGCTCGGACAGAATATTTTTAATGAAACCTCCGCAATAAATAGGAAGGATCCGAGGAAAAATAAAGAAGACAGAAAGGGCCCAAAAAAAAAGGAGCCTCAAGAAAATAAATGAAGAAAAAAATTCGAGAAGAAAGGGAAAGTGACCACGATTTATAGTTAAGAAAGGGGACATTTTAATGGTCAGTCTACACCTGGATTTTGGTACTTTTTTTTTTGAAAAACAACGCAGCTGGATCTACATTCAACATCCCTGTCGCGTTGTGCTCCCTCAACCCCCCCCCCCCCGCTCTCTTCGCTATTTCATCCTTCTCCCTTTCCACAGCTTCTCTCTCCTCCGTCAGCTTGTCTCTTTCTCTCTTTAGCACGCGCCGTCTCCACGCGTTGCCTCTCTCTTTCCATATTTCCGTTCATAATACGGCAAACTCGCATCCCGGTATATGCACCTTGCCACCGCGCCAGTAGCGCAGCGAGAGCTTCCTCATCCCTCTCTTTTCTCCATTAAGAAACGTATGTTAGACAAGGATGGACAACGGGATAAAACCCCCTCCTTCTGTCCTTTTCCTACTCATACATTCAAATGGGAAATGAGAGAGATGGAAGATATCCTGGTTGCGCCAGTGCACCGCGCGCATATTTTTTCCTTTCCTTTCCATCTCTTTCTAAATCCATACATATAATAAAACGAAACATTTAACAGACTGCTTATCTGCTGGTCGATTAATAAAAGGTCTAAATCGATTCGTGGATTTATTTATCGTTTGATTGTTGAGCGAAGGAGCGTGCGGAAATGACTTCATAACTGTTATTCTTTAAGCGCGCCAAAAGGAAAACACAAACAGAAAGAGAGAAGCAGCGAAGGGCCTCTTCTTTCTTCAAAGCATATTGATGCGTTATTTTTGAGTCTCCTTTGTTCTCGTATTAATTGAATTTTCTTTTTCTTTTTTTTTTTTTTCTTCGAAAGGCTTTTCTTGATTTTTACAATCTGACTGTAATATGCGACTTATTGCGATTTGCGATTCCCGAGCTCCAGCTGCGCGTGCTATGTGGCAACGTGGCGTTTTGTCCATTTAAACCCATTGAATAGATCGAATTCGATGGTCATTGCCGATCCCGAGATTTTTCGATATTTTTCGTGGGTTGTAATGAGCCAAATTCAACGTTGCCAGATTGCACGCTTCGTCACGGTCCATGAATTCCACGACCAAAACTCCGTAGGTCTTTCATAGAATTACATTAAAATCTTTCGGAATTCCATGAATGATCCACGAAATTCCATTTTATTTTATGGAAAAATAATAATTACCCCCCGGAATTTAGGCCATGGAACTTCACGGAACTCCTCTACCAGGGGTGCGAAAGTAAGATTTCAAGGGATGAAAGGCTAGTTTTAAAATTACTCGATAGATCAACCATTTCAACAACATGTCTTACCAAAATAATGAAGAGTTATATCGTCAAATGCGTGCTCTCAAGGCGAAAAATGAAAGAACATCTACAGTAAACCGCTGTAAACCGGCTGTTTCGGCATAGAGCTATGATATAATCGGTGTGCATAGGGGCCAATAACATTTTCAGGGCGAACGGTCCCCGACCCAAAGTTCTACTAAAAAGCCTCAGCAAGCATCGATCACTAACCAACCGCACCTCATCAAACGGCCTCAAAGCAATGCGATTTATCGAAAAATCGGACGCACTTGCTGAGTTTGTAGACATGCTGAAGAAAGATTGAGCCGCAGAAGTACGTGTGGTTGGAAATTGGACAGGTTCATGCGAAAACGTCCGATGTACAAAATATTTTTAATGAGAGGACAAATGTAAAAAAAAAAATGAAAAAATTAGCAAATAAAATGAAAATTAAAGAAACCGGCTAAGACAAGGGAAATATGAGCAAGAAGCCGAGGAAAAATCCTGATCAGGACTTATACAGACGCAGTGTCTTCTTAAGAGTGATGTGCGCGCACAAAGTCAAAAATAAAAAAAAAAAATGGACAACGGACGTTTTCGCATGAACCTGTTTAATTTCTCGGAGCACCTGTTTCAAATGTAGTGAAGTCAGGGCTGCCGTTTTGCGTATAATCAATGCTACTTTTCAATTCACCGATGATTCCACCGGATGAGAAAAGATTACACAGTTCAGTTCAGCGCATGACTGTACTAAACTAAAATACTCGCATCTGTAATCTTTTCTCAATCGGTGGAATCATCGGTGAATAGAAAAATAGCATTGATTATACGCAAAACGGCAGCCTTGAGTGAAGTAGTAGGTGAGTCCACTGAGTCAGTGAGGATGATAAGTCAATTTTCTCGGTGCAAATTAAACGAAGCGCAATGATGAAGCAAAACCTAATATATCTACATCTGGATCATCCCGGAGGTTTTGTAATCTATTCTTCGTGGACATAATTTAAAACATGTGTCAACTGACTGTCCCCTTTCTTTTCTTTTCTAATTTCATTAAATCTTTAACCCCAATTCGTGCAATTCTTCGTCTTTAAATAAAAAAAAAAAAACGCCAGCTATAAGCGGATGCGAGTTGCGACAGCTCATCTCAAATCTTTATCGCTTCATAATCTTTCTTCCTCTCCCTCCCCCCTTCTCTCTATCCATCCCTCTTCATCCCTATCCTGTTTCATTTTTGACCCATTTTCTTATCTTATCCGATCAGTTTATCGCATATGAGGAACTCAATCAGGCGATGCTTCGATTTGGAGAGAGATGTAGGGGGAGGAGAAAGTTAGAGTTGCAGAATCTGAGAATCAGGAGAAACATCAGCATTTTTTTGAATGGTATTTTCCCCCCTTTTTTTTTTTTTTTTTTGGTTTTCTAAGGAAAAGTGACGATCTGAAATGTAGTTCGTTGATATCGGCAGCACAGGGGTGGTTTTTTGTTTGTTTTTTCTTGCACAGTTTAAAAATATTCAAGCTGAACTTGCCTCCAATAGCAAAATCGATGAATAAACAAAATACACCTATCTATACCTACCCATCTATTTATCTATACAAATGTAATTCAAAGTCATGTTCTTTTGTGTCTCTTCTTCTCTATATAAAAATATCGATAGATCCGTTCCAAACTTGGTCAAAATGTGTTTTTCTGTTTACTCTGTGACTATGTGTGATTAAAATCACGAGGCTTCAAAGAAATCAATGCACACAGAAAAAAACAAAAAGAACAGAAAAAACACTATGGTGGCGCTGACAAAATCTGTGGTAAAACAATGACCCAGCTAAAGACATTAGTAGAGCTAACGAAAGATTTTGTGCGCCGAACTATAGAGATTTTGCTGGGTGACCCAAATATTTGGTTGGCTCTACTAAAGTGTTTTGCTGATTCATTTTTTTTTTCTTCCGAAGCATTTGAAATTACTATGTACGAAAGCGTTTTCTCTGTGGAGGCTGCTCACGGAAAAAAAAGATCAGTGAAAATAACCATACGGATACCTGATTTTGGCACCTGCTAGATGTTATGGTAAACTTGGCCAGAAGTATACTATGTTTTGACTAGGTACAAGGTGATGTTACCTGATTGTATGTCGAATTTACTCAAAGTATCGGTTAATGTACCATACTTCTGGTCAAGTTTACCATAGCATCTAGCAGGTGCCAAAATCAGGTATTCGTATGGTTATTTTCACTGATCTTTTTTTTCCGTGTAGGGTAGCTGATAAATCCCCTCCTCCCCCATGGGCGGATACAGGGAATTGTCTTTCTCTCTCTTTCTCCATTGGAATATATGTGTTAGAAAAGGACAGCGGAGGGGCCATCACGTGACTTTGGCCCCCTCTTCCATCCTTTTCTAACGCTCGTTTTCTAATGGGAGGAGAGAGAGAAAGACAATTTCCCGTATCTGCCCATGTCCTCCCCTACCTTTGAAAATAAGTTAAGATGAAAAGTGAGGAAAACTAAGGATGCGGAGGTAAGAATGAAGAAAGAAGTGGAAATGAGCGGAAAATAAATTTAAAACATAAAAATAAGGAAACGAACATAGTTTTTTAGGCAAGTCTACATTAAAGAGATATTATTCATGTTGGTTCGAGAAAACCGTCGACAATTTTTGGGGCAGAAGAATTTTCTTTTTCTTAACGCCACCATTTTTTTTTTTTTTTTTTTTTTTTTTTTTTTTTTTTTTTTTTTTTTTTTTTTTTTTTCAGCTTCATGGCTTCACTTCCACATTTTTGGTATCAAAAAGCCAACCACGAATGCACTTGTTGTTCAAAGACATCCGCGGATATATTTAACATCCATGCAAATCCATCCAAAGTGACATTATCAGTGGCGAAGCGTGCAATCTGGCAACGTTGCATTTGGTTCATTGAAACCCACGAAAAATATCGAATTATCTAGGGATCGGCGATGACCATCGGATTCGACCTTTTACATAGGTTCAAATGGACAAGATGCTACGTTGCCAGGATAGCACGATTTGCCACTGGACATTATCTGAGATCGCTTCAAATATACCGTCTCCTCCACTGCGATTCGAACCCAGTCAAACGGATTCTATAGTTATTTAGCCGTGTTGTAAAAAAAAACAAAAAACAAAATAACAAGAAAACATAAAAAAAATCAAAAATTGACCAGGAAAGGGGGTAGATCGTGTAAAGACCAGGAGGCCGATCCTTCAAATTCCCTACTTCTGAATAGACTGGATAAGAATGGCAAACGGTGAGTGATGGGATACGAATTGCGGAGATGGAGACGGTTGCCAAATCAAAGTACAGAATTTATCTCATTGGTTATCTATCAGATACTCAAGACTGTCTGAAAACCAATTGCATAAATTCTGTAGTTTGATTATACTTGGGAGTCACGTGACTCGTCTCCACCAATCACCGATTTCCATTCTTATCCAGTCTTTTCAAAAGTTTATAATTTCAAGGATCTGTCGCCAGGAAGGAGGGGGGGGGGGGGGCGTTCCGTTCATCTCCTCCCTGAACTCAAGCCCATAGTCACACCAATACAAGGCTGCCGTTTTGCGTATAATCAATGATATTTTTCTATTCACCGATGATTCCACCGGTTGAGAAAAGATTACACAGTTCAGTTCAGTGTATCACTGTAATAAGCTGAGGCCTGAAATACTCGCATCTGTAATCTTTTCTCAATAGGTTGAGTCGTCGATGACTTTAAAAAACTTGCGGATATTTTAATTAATTTACGGAGTTTCCACCGAGTAAGGAAGGATTACGCAGATCATACTAGTATTTTCGTTCATTACAGCCATACACTGAACTCAACTGTGTAATCTTTCCTCAACCGGTGGAATCATCGGTGAATAGAAAAATAGCATTGATTATACGCAAAATGACAGCTCTGCACCGATATTTCAGTGGTTGTTTGAACGCACATTGATTGCCATGTACACTGTACAGAGACCACCATCACTGCCATTTCATGACACGCAAAAAAAAAAAAAAACAAAACAAAACAAAAAAAAAAAAAAAAAAAAAAAAAAATCGTTTGATTCGTCCACACGAGATCTAAAAATGGCGGTATGTATCCGCAACGTGAGGAAACTTGTACCAAAAAAAAAAAAATAGACGAGTACGCATCATACGGAGGGGAGAATACAGTAATTCATAAAAACCGTGGTTAAAAAAAAAACAGGTAACTCGATAGCGCGCGGTTAGGAATAAAAAAACATCGAACGCATTGTCAATGGTAAGGAACAAAATGGCGATTCCACCTATGAGAGCGAAGCAACGCGCCGCTTCATAATGTGAAGGGAGAAAGACAGAAAAAAAACAACATAAAAGCGTTAAAAAAAAAAAAAAAAAAAAAAAACCAAAGGAAGAAAAAAAACAGTATGGAGGGAGAGCTTTTTTTATGTGAGCGAAGAGGGTTGGCAACCCTTTGACTGGTGGAGGAAAACCCGGGCAAAATGGAGGAAGCGAGTGGATGGAGGATGGAAGAACTAAAGAGAAGGGTGAAAAGGGATGTTTAGAGAAAGACGCGGGATAAAGGGAGGGGTAGGGTGGGGGTAGGAAAAAAAAAACTTGGACGCGGAGCGCGAGCGCGAGGACTTAATAGTGGAAGCGTGCTGGAAGCGTGGATATATGAGCACAACCCTCTTGTCGTGCGGGGATGGAGAGTGATGAGGAAGGGATGGGGGGAGAGGGGAGGGGGGAGGGGGGGTAGAAAAAGAGAGCTTGTTTCGCTCCTTCCTCTGCCGTTTTTCACCGAGTTCTTTATCCGCGCTTCGCAAAGGGATGATAAAACAGCAGCTCTCCCCGGTCGCAGCGACCGACGCGACGCGACGCTGTCGCTGCATCGTCGCTCGCGCTCACTCGAACCGCTCAACAGTCAACAGTCAGCGGACGGTTTTCAATATTAAAAACTTAATTCAATGCCCTTCGCGTTGTGTTCTGCTGCGGGGCTAGGCGGGGCGGCGCACATCGGACTGGAACCCATTTCGCTGGACAATGGGTCTGTTGCGTACTTTTGCTACATCAATATGACACATTGTTTCCAACGTAAAATTCGGCGAAAATAACGATGCGCACATTAAAAACTTTCAAAATCCACTCATTAACTCAGAAAATACCTCCCATTTCAAACAACCCGCGCTACACATGACACTATATCACCGACTTATAACTACATAGATGGAACCATCTCGTTTATGTAAACATGAACAGAACTTACAAACATTGGAATGTTTCTTTTGGATGCGTACATTTCTTATATTATTTTGTAATCTTTGATAAACCGAAAAGACCAGACAGCAAATGCAGCTTAAATTTCACGTATTCAAAAATAAATTCCACCATTTTGTAGTTACGATGTTGTTTACTTATGCACGGTGGTTCCGTCTATGTAGTAGTATACCGGTGCAAATAGTGTCTAGTGTAGCGCGGGCTGTTTGAAATTGAAGTGATTTCCTGAGATAATGAGTGGATTTTGAACGTTTTTAATGTGCGCATCGTTATTTTCGCCGAATTTCACATAAGAATCAAAGTTCTATTTTATTGTAGCAAAAGTATGCAACAGACCCATTAAAGTTTATATGATCGGGCAGTTGCATAATCAAGAAGTAAAGCATCAAGAACGACATAATGTGTTCGCGATATTCACCATCCATCAGTGTTAATTCTACTAATTTTCAGTGTTTTAAAATAATTCTACGCCTACAATTTCACTTTATCATCACTATTTTTTGTATTTTGAGACGCTGATTTCAAAAATGCCATCAGTTTTCATTAAATTGGCCTAGATTTTACGCAAATTCGAAATGGGTCTATTGCAAACTTTCGCTACAACGATTAAGAGTGTTTAATATAATGTAAAATCGCCGGAAAAGTCCATTGGTGGCACCAATAAGTCATAAAATGCAATAATAAACTCACAAGAGGCGTTTAATCGAATCCAATATGGCGGAGAAATATCGAGCAATTTGAATGCATGCACCACGAATATCCAAGGATGGCCAACTTTGACAACCTCAATTGAGGTAGAGGTTTTGTGTTTCTTTACGTTGTGATTGGTTGTGATCGATATTGTGAGGTTGGCTATCCTGGCATGTTCGTGGTGCATGCATACAAATTGCTCGATATTTCTCCGCCATCTTGGATTCGATTAAACGCCTCTTGTGAGTTTATTTTTGCATTTTATGACTTTCTGATGCCATCAATGGACTTTTCAGGCGATTTTACATTAGATTAATCTCTCTTAATCGTTGTAGCAAAAGTTTGCAACAGACCCATTACGTCTTCTTAGCAAAAAATTCGAAATTCTGAAAAAAGTATGAGTTTTGAGTAAAAAGCTAAGGCCGAATTTGAAATCAGCGGGTCAAAACACATGGGAATTCTTGCAAGAGGGGTGAGAAAGAGGTATCTTATGATGAGAAAACCTGGGTTTACGTTCATAACAACCGGACACACTATGTCGTTAAGGCGTAAAAATCGAAATCAAGGGTATAAATTTTGGTGCTTTTTAGTAAGATATTGTAAGTACTCGGCGAGTTGAAAGCAAGGATGCCTTTGATTTCTTTTCAGGGTTCTTATAGTTCCAAAGTTTTGATTTTGGCGCAAAATGCATTGTTTAAAATAAGAATCCCAACTAATGAGGCTGTCAATAATGCCTTCAATTCAATCCTGTCAATGCATCTATGCATCAAACCTTTTCAAACTTATAGAATAACGTAGAATTTGAAGGCTAATTCGCGGTTTTTTGTGCGGACTCGCTCCACCGTTTTGTAGGTTATGTTCGTTAGTTGGGTCACAAATCGAGGTATCGAAGCGATTCATCGACCCTTTAACGTCATCGCACACAGAGTGAATTGATAAGGTTTCTGCTCGTTGTTCGACTACACATCTTAAATAGAGCTGTCACCAGTGGAAATTTGGCAACCATGCTATTTTGCCATTTAAACCTATGTGAAAGTATCGATATCTTGGGGTTTCAATGGCACCTCCTGGAGATCGATTGTTTTACATTGGTTTAAATGAGGCAAATATGTTGTAGCCACATTGCACGAGCTGTAAGCGATTGAAGGGTCCATTCAGATGTAAAAACCTCCAAAAATATGGTAGCACTACGAACTCAGGAAATCGCACTCCTAAACTCATAAAATTCTTTTAAATGCGAGAGCGTAATGGTGGCGTTTGGCACCAATAATGGGAGATTCCTGTCTTAATTTTGTCTCTCTATCTATGCTGACAAGGAATATTCACCTAGTAGGTAATTATTAAACACCGTAGTAGCGATCCACACCCGATTAATAGTACTGTGGCAACTCAGGGCCACACAGGAGTCAAAGGAAAATCACCTCTAATTGATCACTTCTTGATGGACTTACAGTATTTAATCTTTCATTATAAGTGTCCAACGCCGCCATAAGGCTCGTGCAATGGGTCTGTTGCAAACTTTTGCTACAACGATGAAGAGTGTATTATCATAAGTAAAATCGCCCGAAAAGTCCATCGGTAGCATCAGAAAGTCATGAAATGCGATAATAAACTCACAAGAGACGTTTAATGCAATCCAAGATGGCGGTAAAATATCGAGCAATCTGTATGCATGCACCTTTAACATCCAAGGATTGCCAACGTTGACAACCTCAAAGCTTCAGAGGTTACGTGTTTATTTACGTTGTGATTGGGTGTGATCGATATTGTGAGATTGACTATCCTTGGATGTTCGTGGTGCATGCATACAGGTTGCTCGACACTTTACCGCCATATTAGATTTCATTAAACGTCTCTCGTGAGTTTCATACTGTATTTTATGACTTTCTGATGTCCCTAATGGACTTTTCACGCGATTTTACTTGAGATTGAACACTCTATCGCGCTGTAGCAAATTTTTGCAACAGACCCATTATATTTTGTGAAGTTAGGAGTAGAATTCATAAGTTTCGGTGCTATATTATGAGCAGGTTTTTACATCTGAATCAATCAACCCTATATCGCTCACAGCAAAAGTGTGCATTCGACTTTCATATCGAAACGTCAGCGCGCCGGTGGCAGAAATTAGCACTTAATGCTGCAAAATGCACTTTACGCTGTAGAAACAATCAAAATTTCTGTTCACCTTTGCCATTCCTGGTTCTGTTCCGTTTGGGTCATTATTTTGTAACGGGTGGGACATTCAGACGACTCTGAACTAATTTTTTTCAATTTTTTAATCATTTAAATGAAAAAAACTATATCCCACCAACTTAACTTCTAGACTGAACTTCTAGATAGTGATATGATTTTCAAAATTTAAAAAAAGGCTATCCAAAGCTGAGGAAAGAGCAAAATAAGGGAGTAACGGGTGGGACAGAAAATGGACAAGGTTTTTGAATCACTACAGAAAAAGTTGAAACTCTGTGAGTTTTGAAGAGATAAAAAAATTTGGACAGAATATATGTTAAAGGTGAGGGTATAAGCTTTGATCCTACTTAAAGTTTTTTTTCATTTACTAAATTATTTTTCTCTAAAAAAAATTAAAAAGTAGCGTAACGGGTGGGACAGCTAGGTTTTGTTACGGGTGCGGAACGCGTGTGATTTCGTCATTGAAATTACACATCACACCTGCTGTAACATCAACACGTTTGACCTTATTAGATTTAGATAATATTTTCTTCTCTGGTTGTATTTTAATGCAAAACAAGACTGCTAGGCACTAATTTTTAAATTTCAATTTTTGCAAATCATGTCCACTTGCCTGTAGAATGACCCGTTTACGTTTGTTGCTTAAAATCTTGATTTTTTTTTTCTCGTCTATACGATTTTCGCGGATTATTCTATTTCCGTCCACTGCGCGTTCAAAGCAGTGTACTCAAAAACGCGATGACACGAGCCATGCAGGAAGAAAAAGCACCCTTCTCATTGTTAGCTCGCGCCATGCACACAACGCGCGCGTTTCGCAGTAGCTACTCATTTTTTCCCTTCCGTCTTCTTATATTTTTAATATAAATCCTTGTAGTGCCCCCCTCCCCTCGCCCCCCGGGGCGGAGAATAATATTACCATAAAACGACCATTTTGTCAGTTAAATGAATGCGTTTTTTTCTTTCTCTCTCACTCTCTCTCTTTAGTCCCCTCCGCCGCAGAGTATTTTTCTTCATTATGCTTTTTTTCCCCCCGGTATTATCTATTCCCTTAAAATAAAATAATAATACAATAAATGAAAATAATGTTTTTTCTGCGAGGACAATGGAGCACGGAGCGCCCTTCCTCTTTTTGGGTAGAGATCAAGACCTCCCCGCGTCCTCCCCCTTTTTTTTTTATTTTGAGCTCGCGATGCACTAACGCGAGAGAGGAGAGTCGAGGGTTGGTGTTCGGGGAGAAAAATGAAAATAATGCGGCATCGTACGGCCGCGGCGTCATCCCCCCCCCCCTTCCCCCCTCTTCCCATTCGCCCCCCCCCCCCTTCTTACCACCACTGCCGCGTGTGCCGCTCTTCAGCTCTGCGTTTTAAAGGTATAACAAGCGCGCACGCGATGACCTTTTTTAAGCACACTTCTGCGTTTTTATGCTTACTTGAACACTCCCTGAGGATCTATTTACATATTCAACACGTTCCCTTTTTATTTGTTTTTTTTTTCTTTCTTTTTTCGACCCTCCCTTCCTGAGAGGTGCGATTTTTACTCTCCGCACGTTTCCGGTATAAATAGATGATGAATGAATGCATGGAACGATGGAGGAGCCATAGATTAACGTTGCGTGGTGCTTTTGCATGATGGATCCAAAAAATCATGGAATAGAGTCTGCAATTTTAAGGTGAATCTTTCATCGCTTATATACTGCCTTTTCCGGCCGCTAGAGGGCTACTGTTTGTTTGAAGGTGAATGAAAGAACTGACAAGTGTGGTGTGGTGTCACTAAAGAAAGAAGAAAAAAAAATACAGTCGTATGTCCATGGGCGCCGGCGTAAACTGTTTCAAACGGAAACATATAACCGCACTATACCAAAGTCTAGGTGGAGGGGCAAACCCTTGAGTTTTGTAATTATGTGCTTATTTTATCCCATTTTGAGCGAACTTGGCGTGAAAGTCGGTGTATGTTCCCATTTTCAGAAAAAAAAATTTCCATTTTGCTCCCTCTTAACCCCCCCCCCTCGCCCGCCACCACCGGTTCCCTTGGTTCTTTTCCATAGTTAGGCAAATCGTCCGTTCCTATTACATATTAAAAGCATAATGGAGCGCAGTTGCAAGTCTGAATGGGGCTCTTGCAAACTTTTGCTATACGGGGGATTGAAGAGTTGATTCTTGCATGAAAACCTGTAAAAATGACGATGAGTACACTGAAAAATCACCAAATTCACTCTCAGAATCGGGCATAATGGCGGTTCAGAGCAGGTATCATGGGAGATTCCCATCTAAATTGAGACACATCTATGTTTCCGTAGAGAAAGTGACAAATTAGATGGGAATCTCCCATGATACCTGCTTTGGAGCGCCATTACGATCATGTCGTTACAGCAGTTTTGTGAGTTTATTACTGAATTTTAGACTTTTTTGGTGTGATTTTCGTGATTTTCGCTGGTCATTACATCAAATTGGACTATTTTCTTGCTTATAGCAAAAGTTTGCAAGAGCCCCATTTTGGTGTTTTTAGTTAGCAAATGAAAAGACTCAGTGGGCTGAGAGCAAGGATGCCTTGGTTTCTGACTTGATTTCAATTTTGGCCCGAAATACATTGTTTTCAATGGGAATCCCGCGCTTTAACGTCGCAACACAAACGATTTTTTGCAACTTTACGAGAGTGTATCTCCGATTCTCCGATCCGAGACACTTTGGAAAAAACCAAAGGTACCTCAGCTCTCAGCTCTTCAATTACTTTCATGTTCTTTGTAAAACACACAATTTTTCAGCCCTTAGCAACTGCCGATTTCAATGAGATATTAGTGTTATTAGGTGAGGAAAAATTTATTTTACTGTTACCCATAGCGGTTTCATCATTGTAATCGGAACGCCTGATAACCGCTTATTATTATTAGATCCATCTCGAACACTTTTTAAAAGTATAATCGAAAAACGAGTAATCGAGTCTCATTTGTCCAACACTGATTCTGCCTTATTCTCTCTTAAATCTATCTATGCATGTACCTTAAATCTATAGCTCCATTATATGGTTATCAATCAGAATACTTCGCTTGAACTAAAATGTGCTGACTGTGTATGCATTGCTTGTTGCCTCGACACCATTTCGCAGGCGCAACTGATGCTTTTACTGTCGTAGCCTATTGTTCAATCAGTTGCACAAGTCACGCGTCGACGCGATTAGACGCGAACCACATCACATATAAAAAAACAACGCACTCTCCTTTGTTTTTCTCAAAATTGAGAAAGGTTCGGGTCACGTGTGAAATATTTACCAAACAATAAAACCTAACCTCTTAATTGGCTAAAGCAAATAATTCTTAGTTCCTTTCTTCCTTTAAAAGAAAATAAATAAAAGAACGTATCTTTAAACTTAAAGCAATTCAGAATACATAATTTAGAGTCTGTTTTTAATAATCTGCTTTTTATATTATCGTGATAATTTTTTATGTGATCGGGTCTTGTTGAGAATGTATATAAATGCTCCTTTTTGTTAATCTCGCTTTGAGAAAAAAAGACTGTTAAATCAACAGAAATTGCCTGGTTGTAGCCAAAGGAATAGGCGTTATCGCACCTAACGATATAAGATTCTTGAATTTATTGGGCATTCTGCTCTGAAAGAAGTGAAAGTGTAAATTTCACCTATACAGATGTATGGTTCCTAAGCGATCTGGATGTTTGAAAAGAACCGTCTAATCATGACTATTGTAACCACATGATTGTAAAGAACACGGCCAAGTCCTGTAGTATGGTAATCACCGCGCCGTAAGTATTAACCATCCACATCCCTACTCAGACAGGAACCATCTAAGGGTCAAATTTACCATCCCTTGTTTTTCAGTGCATGTGCTAATTTAACAGGACTTCCTGTGATTTCAAAAATATTTATTGTTACGCTAACGTCTACTCCTTTGCATGGCAACGACCGAACGATTCCTATTGATCAAACAGTTTTGGTTTTGTTTTTTTTTTCAAGTGCACAAGCGAGACTGCGGCGCGATACAAATGACGGTCTTTCCAGTTTTCAGACTTGTGTTCTCCACTTATTATCCGAGTAAATTTTAATATGAAGTCGGAAATCTCATGCTTATATTGCTGAAAGTACATGATCAATCGCAATTACTTTGAACTGCTAATTTAAGAAAAAATTACCTTAATTTGCTTTTTGAATGTTAGGTTTTGGCGATTTTCTCTGTTCCCGCTAATGTTATGTGACAAAAAATTGAGAAGCCAGAATTTTAAACCAAATCATAAACTTTTACCCCTAAAAATCTCATAAGGCCCGCGAAAGTTCGTCAAAAGTGGACTCTCTAATTAATACTCCCGTTACTTTCATATTTTGATGGGAATCGCACCATTTCTGAAGATTATTAAAACAACACCATTCTCGGAAAGAAAGCTAATAGAGCATCAGGTGTGCTTTAAAAAAAAAAAAAAAAAAAACGGCATTGTGATTGAACAGAGACTGCGCTGTCTGAAGAACAGCGAACTTTTGTTTTTTAGACTTTTCCTCCGAAAAAATGGCTTCCACTCAATAATCAGTTGCGGCTTGTGAATTAGAATGTAGCGCGATATATTATCCTCCACGCAAACCAATGGAGAAGGATCAAACCTTGAGGGCTTTAATGGGTCTGTTGCAAACTTTTGCTACAACGACAAAGAGTGTATCACCGCAAGTAAAATCTCCCGAAAAGTCCATTGGTGGCATCAGAAAGTCATGAAATGCGATAATAAACTCACAAGAGACGTTTCATGAAATCCAAGATGGCGGTAAAATATCGAGCAATCTGTATGCATGCACCTTTAACAACCAAGGATTGCCAACGTTGACAACCTCACGGCTTCAGAGGTTATGTGTTTATTTACGGTGTGATTGAGTGTGATCGATATTGTGAGGTTGGTTATCCTTGGATGCTCGTGGTGCATGCATACAGATTACTCGATATTTTACAGCCATCTTGGATTTCATTAAACGTTTCTCGTGAGTTTTATACTGCATTTTATTACTTTCTGATGCTTGAATGGACTTTTCACGCGATTTTACATGAGATTGAACACTCCATAGCGCTGTAGCAAAAGTTTGCTATAGACCCATTGAACCTCTGCCTCTGAAACATCGACACTTGTGCATAGTTTTAGATGGTATAGAGACAATTCTGGGCGGGGGGGGGGAGTGGATTTAACGATTCTATAATATTAATGAAGACCGCCAATGGTAGAAGAAAACGTGAGAAAACGGAATACTGAATCAACAAACAAAGATTTTTAAACTGAAAACACGAATTGCTAAAACAATAAAGTCGTTGTGAGTATTACCTATACCAAAGTTGCTGATTTAAAAATCTATTATGTCAGTTTGACCGTAATATTTTGCAAATTCAACATCCCGTTTCGTTATAGTAATTTCTACGATTTTGCGGCTACACTCTTCACATTAGAACTGTTTTGTTTTGTTTTTTGTTTTTGTTTTTTTGTTTTTTGTTTTGTTTTTTTTTTTTGTTTTTTTTTTTTTTTTTGTGTGTGATATATCGGTTGTTCCTAAGTCGACGACTTCAAGTTTTGGCGCCGAACAAATTTGACCGTCAGAGAGATCAGCGCGTAGAGAAATGATCGACGAGCTGAACTGATCTGATCATCAAAAAAGCCGAGCGGGTCCTACATTTAACATGGGATGGATTGAACAATTTTACCTTCCAATCCCCTCTCTTTCGATATCATTTACTAATACTCCGACGACATAATATTGATTTACTGCGAGTCTTAGAGGTTACAAAAAAAAAAGGAACATTGGGGGGAGGGGGGAGAAGAAACGAAAGAAAAGAGAGCGGGCCGAGGAAGAAATCGTTACCAAAACGAAAAAAAGAAGGAATAGAATGAGGGAAAAAAGCTAGGCCCTTGTGTATACAGCGAGAAAAATGGGTGCGCACTTTAAAATACAAAATGCACATGAAAATGGAAATAATTTCTGCTTATGATCGGGGGCAATCGTATTGACGCGGCCGGCAACACACAATGGATCAAACTACGGATTTTTCCGGACATGAAATGTTTTCATTTTTTTTTTTTTTTTTTTTTTTTTTCAATCCATAAACGCATTTTACTGATATTATTTTCTTCCGAAAACAATGCTATTTTCTTCATTTTAAGCTCCAACATAAATGATTTGATACATTTTTTAAGTCGCACGTCGCTATTTATTGGTCATAAACTTGCTTTTTTATTCGTAAAATTATGTCCAGGATATTGCATGCCATTGCGATCAACTGTGCGACACCGCGGTCCAATTGAACCTCATTCTACGGGGTATAGGCTAGTAAAACATAAGGTATGCTCGTTCTTTGAAATCTGCGTTGGTGCGTTGTTGAGGTTTCCTCGGCAGAGCTCACCAGATGTTTCTTAGGACTTGCTTCCTTGAGGACAGCCTCATTGTTCGTCCTGGATCGCGGTCGCGCTGCAACAATGGTCGGATAAGGACAGTATAGCAGTAGCGCAAAGGAGAGACATTATCTATCTCTCTTTTCTCCATTGAAAAAGGTGTGTTAGAAAAGGATAGGCTAGGGGATAAAACCTCTCTCTTTCTATCCTTTTTCTACCCATACATTCAAAGGGGAAACGAGAGAGAGGGAAAGATCCTGTCCATACGCATTTGACAGTAACTACGGTTATAAGGGCAAGAACTGACTGGACCATAGACCGGTGCGGTGCGGTGCCCGGTGTAGGGCGCAGTACAGGACTCGCGAGTTGATGCGGCCCCCATGCACGGGCTCACTTTGTCACCCCAAAGTGACGGACTTTTCGTGGCTATTTTTCAATTTCGACCCTCGTCCGTTGGTTTTTTTTTTTTTTTTTTTTTTTTTTTTTTTTTTTTTTTTTTTTTTTTTAAAAATTTGTATCACCTTCGTCTCGTGCGCACTAGTTTACAAAATACGACCCCCCCCCCCCAACCTCTCGCCCCTTCTGACCCCTTATAAATGCTCCGCCCATTCCGCCCGCTCATGCCCACAAATCATGCTCTCGAGCATTCAATGCCTCTTTAGATTTCTTCTTTTTTTTTATGATATGGACCCATTGAGGAACTTCGCCACCGGTTAAAAAGGCACGCTGCTGAATATTTGTCAAATCTGACAGGAAATGAGACACACTTGTCCATTATAATTTACACTTCTGCAAACATAACTATGGTATTTTTGTTGCTTGGTCAGAAAAATAAGTAAATTATAAAAAAAAAGGCGAGAGGAAAATAAATATAAAAGTGATAGGAGAGGAAACGCATATCTAGAGCGCGATTCGTCGATCTTTGAGAGTTCAACTTTTTATTTTTACTCCAAAATTAGTGAGGGACACAAGACACACCTGCCCGTTATAATTTACACTCCTTCAAACGTATACTTTCGACATTTTTACATTTTTAAGAATAAGTGGATTAAAAGAAAGTAATGTTATGTATTGAAAAGGCTCATACCGCGCTTTTTTAAATTAATGTTGCAATTTTTCTCTTTCATAAGTTAGTGCAGAGGAAGGAAAGAGCTTAATTTTTTTTTTTTTTTTTTTTTTTTTTTTTTTTTTTTTTTTTTTTTTTTTTTAAGTTCTTTCGATCGAATCTTAGGAATTTGTGCGTGGTGAAAATATCATGAGAGTGAAATCATTTTTCTTTTTTCTTTTTTTTTCGGAAACAAGGAAACAAGCATAGTTGGTGGGTCATCACTTCTCCATTGAGAAAAAAAAAAATTGGAAAAGTAATCGAAATTGATCGATATCAAATTTTTATTAAATCTCACGATCACACCAGGTTCAAACTCGGCAAAATTATTCCTTTTAAATCCTTTTGATTGTAACGTGTATACATGTATCAAATCCATTTCTACCAACTAAGCGACCACACAAGAAATGAAGAAACCCACTTTCCATACATCAACCGAGCAAACCGGATCTTCAGACATTTTCAAAACTGCGCATGTAACCTTTTATAACTACACCAAAGCTTTGGCCTTTCTCTAAATGAACCAATAACTATAAAGCTCTTAGAAGCTAAGGTGTTATAAAACTGTTAATCACAACTATAACTGATTATTATATTTAAAAAAAAAATGTGACTTTGATTTTAAGACAAGATATGCAGTCACATCTGATATGATGACACAGCGCCACTGATTTTACCGTACCTATTACGGTCGGCAGGGGTGTACCGCGTTTTCCAGAGAGGGGGGGGGGGAGAATGCAATCTTACAGCCCTCCGCGAACAAAATTACAAATTTGATGCCCTTTCTTTTTTTTATTTTGTATTTTTGTATTTATTCATTTTAAAATTTGATAACTTTTTCTTTTTTTTTTCCGGGTTGTTCACCCTGATTTTGCCGCTCTTGGAGAGTGCCGCCCGGGGCAACGGTACCCACATGCCCCCTCCCTTCGGCACGCCCCTGGCGGTCGGGGCCAAAATTAATCTCAAGCATTGCATAAATTTCATCGATAATTCTTTCGCATCGATGTGATTTTTCAATTAGATCGTAAAAAAATCGGCAGATACTATGGTGAAACATTTCATTTCTATTCAATCACTTGACTAATGGTATAATGATGTCCATGGACAGAGGTTCACTGAACCCTGATCGGCAAGGGCGTACCCAGAAAATATTCCTACAGGGCCGGGGGGGGGGGGGGGGGAGTGAAAGGGTTGCGGTTGGCACCCATTTTTTTACGCTTATTTTTGTGTTTTTCCGACGCTCTTGCTGATTGCTCGATTTGCAGAACCCACTGATTGACGTAAGTACACGCAGTTTCTGATCGGTTGCTTCAAATTAACCGTTCGATGACCCGCATCTCATTGGTCGATTTAAATGACTGAATTACCCGCGTCTCTCTATAACAATCCTCAATTGTTCCCCTCGTCAAAAAACCTACACAGTGCGCAGATATCCAACCCCTATGCGCGCGTGTCCAGCAACTCTGCATCGCAACTCATTTGCGACCAGAAACGAGAAAAAACCCCTGCATTGCAAAGCGCTGCAATTCGATATACTCGCTCAGCGCTATGCATTTTGCGTTCAAGCGCATTGCAGGAAATTTATGTGTGTTTTTAGCAGTATTCCTGAACTGAAGTGACGAGTGACAAGTGACTGCTTTAAAATCATGCCACAAACCACCAATACCACCACGTCGTTTTTATAATAATCCTCTCCCTCACTTTATCGACTTTTAACTTTTCAATGGGTCTGTTGCAAACTTTTGCTACAACGATTAAGAGTGATTAATCTAATGTAAACTCGCGTGAAAAGTTTATTGGTGGCATCAGAAAGTCATAAAATGCAATAATAAACTCACAAGAGGCGTTTAATGAAATCCAAGATGGCGGAGAAATATCGAGAAATTTGTATGCATGCACCACGAACATCCAAGGATAGCCAACCTCACAATATCGATCACAACCAATCACAACGTAAACAAACACATAACCTCTACCTCCAGTGTGGTTGTCAAAGTTGGCCATCCTTGGATGTTCACGGTGCATGCATATAGATTGCTCGATATTTTTCCGCCATCTTGGATTTCATTAAACGCCTCTTGTGAGTTTATTATTGCATTTTATGACTTTCTGACGCCACCAATGGACTTATCAGGTGATTTTACATTAGCTTATACATTCTAAATCATTGTAGCAAACGTTTGCAACAGACCCATTCTTCGAATATAACTTTTTTTTTTTTTTTTTTTTTTTTTTTTTTTAGAGCGGTAGTATGGGATTTGTATTACTCTATTTTTGCCCATTTAAGCAGATGTGTGAGATAAGGATGGAGGGGGCCATGCTTTTCCTTATAAGAAGCAATGGCTCCCGTATATTCTTCAAGAGAAACAAATGAATTTGCTTTCTTTCATTGACCCGTTAAACTTTTTATATTACAAACAATGCTCTGTACGGGATCCAGAGGTAACATCGCAAGTTGCTCCTTCAATTTGTGAGGATACAATTGGAGGTCCACTGTGGCTTCCAACTCTTCGAGGGTTTACGGTAACAGCATATACGGAGCAGGGCTGCCGTTTTGCGTATAATAAATGCTATTTTTCTATTCTCCGATGATTCCACCGGTTGAGAAAAGATTACACAGTTCAGTTCAGAGTATGAATGTAATGCACAAAAATACTCTGATCTGTAATCTTTCCTTAAACGGTGGAAACTCCGTTGATTAATTAAAATATCCGCAAGTTTTTTTAAAGTCATCGACGACTCCACCGGTTGAGAAAAGAATACAGATGCGAGTATTTTAGTTTATTATAGTCATGCACTGAACTGAACTGTGTAATCTCTTCTCAACCGATGGAATCATCGGTGAATTGAAAAATAGCATTGATTATACGCAAAACGGCAGCCCTGAATTACGGAGGCTATAGCCCCCTCACTTCTCAACCCCCCTTCTGAATCCGCAATTGCTTTAAAACGTTCAAAAATATTACTGCTGCTGCTTCGTTTGGATGAGTCCTACGACCTACAAGTCCATTGAACTGTAATAACCTTTTCGAAAGCTAAGGATTAGGAATTTTTGTTGGGGTTGGGAGTAGAAAGGAGATTGTAGTAAAATGGAAAAGTCGGGAAACCCGTTTCTCTCCCGCATTTTTTTACCATTCCTGAGATAACGACCTGTGAGAGTGAGTCAGTGTGAGTATCGTCGTGTCGCCTTTAGCAAGTAAGCGGTTGATAAACTAATGACACCTAGCGGTAAACTCGGGTACCGAATTCGGAGGAAGCTCCCGTATTATTCAACAGAGTACGCTGCAATCGGGGCAGATGAGGAAATGTACCGTTTCAGTGAGAAGCGGGAAACTCAAAATTGACCAATCAGATTCCTGGATTTTTTTCTCGCGGGAAGTTCAAAATTGACTAATGACATGTTTGTGCACGTTTTTAAAAGAAATAAATCGGAGCCAATCAAATTTCTAAATTTTAAACTTCCGCTCGCCACTAAAATAGTTTATAGACGCCTTTTTTAATTGAAAAATTTTCTTCTTCCACCAATCACCCACCGTGGAAGAAGAATAGTCCTCGCGTTGTTCTCCTCCCCGCTTCGGTGATGACGTCAGAAAAGTGGAAGACAAAAATTGTAAATGGATGAGGCTCAGCTCTCTAACTCTCTTCCTCACCCATCATCTCACTTCCTAACCTCACTTTAGTTTTTGAAGTGTCAGCTCGTGTACATTTAATTTTTGCGATTTTGTGCCTATTTCACCCATGTTTGGACTCAGAGGAATTTATTCAAAATTATTTTAAACGAAGTAAAAACCTTGGAAGAGATATTCTTTCCATTTTGGAAGTGATTATTTCATACTTTATGTTGGAGTTCTACAAAAATGAATCCAACAAGCAAACATGAAACTGACGAAGGCTCGTCACTGAGACTAGAAAATAGAGAGGGAGCAGCCAGGATGCCAAAAGTCGTAAAAGTCCTTCAACCAAAATTTAGGGCTGTTTCATATAATGAGATTTTGTCACGTCGTTCCTCTGAGAACTGTAAGGAGCTTATACTCCTTTTTGAGTCGTCGGTCGTCGCTGTCTCTCTGTCGTAGTTGATCTGTGCTCTTTGTCTATCGTATCGTCATGTGCCGTAAAATAATTAAAGAGAACAATCGAAAGTACAAAACTCTGTGTTTCTGCTATTTATTCCATACCTATCCAGCTAATATTTTAATACTTTACGGATAGTAAGAGTGTATAAAATAAGCTCAGCGTTTGATTTTATTGTTATAGATAGGTACTCAAAAAAACGTAACCTTGCTGAGGGCCATTTTCAAGTTGTTTACGATAAGTATAAAATGTCCACGCTAGCAGTCGTCCTGTTAAAGACTTGACGGTGGGTGGGGCTATCGCCCCTTATAATTCTTCCGTTAAGATTTTTTCGTGGTGATCTATGCAACTGTGATGACTAATGAACAGGGCTGCCGTTTTGCGTATAATCAATGCTATTTTTCTCTTCACCGATGATTCCACCGGTTGAGAAATGATTACACAGTTCAATTCAGTGCATGACTATAATAAACTAAAATACTCGCATCTGTAATCTTTTCTCAACCGGTGGAGTCGTCGATGACTTTAAAAACTTGCGGATATTTTAATTAATCAACGGAGTTTCCATCGATTAAGGAAAGATTATAGATCACAGTATTTTCGTGCATTACAGTCAGACACTAAACTGAACTGTGTAATCTTTTTTCAACCGGTGGAATCATCGGTGAATAGAAAAATAGCATTGATTATACGCAAAACTGCAACCCTGCTAATGAACGATGATATCTACGTTAATGCTGAGATACTATACCCTCGTTAAATGTCCTTTGTCACTTAAATTTCTAAATTAAAGCAGTTTATCCTCCACTGAACTCGAGCGCCCCTCCCCTTCTCCCTGGAAGTTGGGAACAATCGTTTTTCACGCCAATTTCCCTAAAACGAGCAGAAAACAATAATTGTTTTTATTGAAATCGAAGGTTTTACCCCCAGTCCTCCCTTCCCCCTCCCCGGAATTTGGTTTTGGGGGTTTCGCTCCCCGCCCCCCCCCCCTTTGTGCAACTTTCTGCCGGATTCCATACGACGAATCGATTTTCTACTTCCTCAGGCACCTGCATTCATATGCAAACCCCCCTCAACCCAGCCCCATCCCCCTCAACCCACCCCCCCCCTCAACCCAGCCCCCCCCCCTCGAAAAACTTTCCGGATCCACCATAGTGCCCTACCTTGTCATAGGTGGTATGAAGCGCTGCGCTGCGCTGGCGGAACGCAAGAACCGAATACGGAAGATACAATGTGAACGCAACGCGCAACGGTTGCGGTGGTGCCGCACCGGTGCGATGGGTGCCGATGCGCTGGTGGAGGTGTGTATTTGTTCACAGAGTACGGTGCGGGGCGTCGCGTCGCCTCTTCCTCTCGGGCAGCGCGCGGCGGCGGCGCGGCGGTGCGATGCGGCCGGCGTCTTCTCTTCTTGGGAGGTTCCGTTCAATTTACATTCTACTCTCCACGCTTCGAAATTACAAGGAGCCCCCGACCCCCTATAACCCCCCCCCTTGCCGCCCCCTCGCCCCCTTATCATTCTCGCAACGGCAAAAGCAACAATGCAGTAAATAAAATGTAATTACTCAACTCAAGAGTGCGAGAGCGCGGCGGTAAGGCGGCGCACACTGGATCGAAACATTGATTTTTCCGGATATGAAAGTTCCAACGAGCTTTACATTTAACTAGAGTGGCACTCTAATAATTGGCAATATCCGTACCCACCATGGGGGATTTTTAGGTTAGGTTGAAGCGACTAGTTCTGTCCAAATTATTCCCATGTGTTTTGATGCAACGAACAGAGGTTGGAACCAAGCTACTTATATTTAACAGGTATGCTCAAATCGCTTCCCGCGTCATCTTTAGTGGCGCGCAGTTCAAAAAGCATTCCAAGATGGCCGACAAAAGAAGAAAACATTGTATACTCTTTCGAAAAAACATTGGGCTTCCCTTTCTAGAAAGGAGAGAATAGCCCGATGTTTTCTCGAAAGAGTATACAATGTTTTCTTCTTATGCCGGCCATCTTGGAATGCTTTTTGAACTGCACGCCACTGAAGGTGACGCGGGAAGCGAGTCAAGCATACGTGTTAAATATAAGTACCTTGGGTTGGAACCAAGGTTATAGATAAAAGAGGTATGCTCATCTTACTTGGCGCCACAAATTCAGTGGCGTGCAGTTCAAAATCACTGCAGGCAAGATGGCCGACAAAAGCAGGAAACGTATACTCTTTGCAGAAAACATTGGGCTGCCCTCTGCAGGAAAGCAGAAAACAACCCAATGTTTTCTGCAATGTGTATACGTTTTCTGCTTTTGTCGGCCATATTGCCTGCAGTGGAACTGCGCGCCACTGGATTTGTGGCGCGAAGTCAGATGAGCATACCTCTTTAATCTGTAACCTTGGGTTGGAACATGTTTCGATCCAGTGTGCGTCGCATCAAAATACATAGGAAATTATGGAAAAATTACTCGCTTATTAAAACTAACCTAAAAATCCCCCATGGTGGTTACGCAGGTTACCCACGATAGACTGCTACTCTAGATAAATGTATAGCTTATTGGAAAATTCTTCCTGTTCTTTTGCTTTACTAACATTTTAGTTTTGATAATTTTTTACAAAAAAATATTTTATTTTACTCATTTTTAAGTTTTTAACTTATAATTATTTCACATCATAAGTTCAAGTTGTGTCGCTTGTTTATTCTCTTTAACATTGATTTTTTTTTTCTTTTTTTTCGTAAAATTATGATCCGAAAAACTGTATTTTGGTCCAGTGTGTGATAAGGAGCGGTGCTGTGAATGTGGGGGTGTGGAGGGGTGCAGATGTGCGTCCGTCCCAAGCACAGCTTATGGTAGAGTTTCAAGAGAATAGTAGATAGTAAGACGGACGCACACCATGGCATCTCACTCTCACATTCACATTCACGCAGTTTGACTTTGTAAGCGCTTCGCTTGTTGCATGCTAGCCAGGCACTGCAGGTTTACGCGCGCGGCCCCGTGGCTGTGGCATAGCCCCCATCTGAAAAAAACTTTATGATGATATACTCTGCGGTCGAGCGACGATTGGTAGGGGTAATCAGTCATCTATAGTATCCACCATCACTAAGGAAAAAGTTTCGCAAAATAAGGCACTGGCCGCTGGCGGATCCAGAAATCTATCTCTCTCTTCTTCCATTAGAACGTCTGTGTTAGAAAAGGACAGATTAGGAGCAGTCAATGATTTTTGCCCCCTGCTCTTCTATCTTTTTCTAATACATGCACTATGGTGGCCAGATAGAGAAAGATGCAATTTCTTAGATCCGCTAGTGAAAGGATACCGGTTCTTTGAATGAAAGTGTCCCGCATTTTCAATTTGAATTTCGAATGGTAAAGTGTGTTGTGTAAAAGTCACAAGGCTCTTGATTTGTAAAAAGGCCGAATTTTAATATGATTATCAATTTTTCCTCGAAACTTCCACGACTTGGAAAGTGCCCCTTGAAATATATGGAGGATAAAAAAAGGATGAGGATGAACTGAAGGAAGATTTAAGGATCATGCGGTAAATGGGGCATTGTGAAATATTGGATCATAGAACTGATGACTAAAGGCACTAAAGGTTAAATTTATAGGCATGTGATGGATATTTTTCAGGTCAAAGGATGGACAAAGTTGAGATTTGGAGGAAATTTTTAGGCTATTCTGGACCAATCCTATAAGATTTCCTTCAAATCTCAACATTTTCCAACCCTGTTTTAAATTTCCTGAAAATGTGTCAATGACGTTTTTATCAATTTAATTTTTTTTTTCGATTACTCAATCTATTCAAATTTCTCTTATTTCTCGTGAATTTTGAAATGGAGAATTTTTAGAGGAAATAAACCAACGTAAAAATTGGGGTCCAGGAGATGCCACTTGGGGAATTCACGTTACAAAGTAATAACCAATGAAGATGGACAGGTTATAACGTGATTTACGCTGAATTTTTCGAAACGTTCAAACTTTAGCTTTATCAATCAGTTAATACAGCCTGCAGCAAAGAGGGATCAGGAATAAGGTTTTTTGCTGCATCTCACTAGTACAGTTTTTGTTTCCTAAATTGGGGGGGGGGGGGGGAGATAGGGTGCCGTAACTATATACATGAGTGGGTTTGGTAGGCAGAGGCGTTATTTCGGGTTCGACTGGGTGGGGGGGGGGGGCAAAAATGTGATGACCTTTTTTTTTCTTTTTTGCTCATCAATATTATTTTAGACACTCTACAGCCCTGCATATGCTGTATTTAGGCCCTAAATTTTAACAAAACTCGTTAATAACCACCAAATTTTAGTTCTAAACTTTTTTCTTCTCCAAAAAAAAAAAAAAAAAAAAAAAAAAAAAACGGTCACTTTTTTCACTTTTGGCCGACCCTTGGGAGGGGGGGAGCAGTTTCCCCCCCCCCCCTGCCCCCCCCCAAATGACGCTACTGTTGGTAGGGGAGCGTCCTTCAGCAAGGTCATCATTATAGTCCACGTAATGCTTAAGAAAGGAAGAGATGACTAAAATATCTTTGTCTCTATATCCAGAAGAACTTATAAACTCCGGAAAGTATAAGGATGATAAAAGAAGATACGGATTGATGAGAACCGTTTGATTTGTAGTTTTTAAATGTATTTCATTTTATTATGGGGCCCGTGTCCTTTTCTTGGCGTTAGGGAACGAGGATATAGGACAAAGCAGTGCGATCGTTATTTAGTTTATTTTTCTGTTTTACTAGGCGTTCCGTTGTTGCCGGCGCTACGAGCCAAACTAACTTCAAAAGAAACTGTGATTTTTTTTGGGTCAAGGCCACTTAACCCTTTGTCTACTGGCGGTAATTAACATGGTTTTAAATGTTTTTTTTTTTTTTTTTTTTTTTAAATCAAAGTTCATTCGATTTATTGAGATCGATAAAAAAATGTGTGAGAAGGGTTTGTAATAGGCCCGGGTTCAAAGGGTTAAAAAATAGGGAGGCAACTGGGGCGCTTTGTCCCGCGCCCCCGACTCAAAGGGGCCTTTATTCTTTTAGTAAAGAACCGCCTTCCTTATAACTAGATCTGCCTCATAGCATTCACACTTTTTATTGACATTAGAACCCACTCCAAAATTGTTGACTTTTGTAAAATAGTGTTGAGTGCCTGCAATTAGAAGAATAGGCAAAATCAACGCCATGGAGTAGGTATAATTAACTACTTACTCATTTACTTTGAGTAAACAATCGGAGATTTGCCTTCACGGAAAAAAAGAATGGTGTAATTATTTACCATTCGCATAGCTGATTTTGGCCCCTACGAGAGTTAAGATAAAATTGACCAGAGTTATGGAACATTTGACCAGGTATCAAGTAAAATTGACCTGATTCCTGGTCAAGTGTTCCATAACTCTGGTCAATTTTATCTTAACTCTGGTAGGGGCCAAAATCAGCTATGCGAATGGTAAACCACACCATTCTTTTTTTTCCGTGTTCCTAACTAGTTATAACCAGAGTTGGGCAAAAAATTATTCGGAGATTATTCGGTGTGTCCGGCAACGCCGAGTCAATCGAATTATTCGACGAATAATTCTACAATTAACCTATACCTTCCGTGTGTTTTCCTTTCCTCAACTCAGGTAGTAAACCCAGTTTTCAGTGTTGCCGGAGTCATTTCATTATTCCTGATTATTCGGTTGCCCAACTCTGGTTATAACCCTTTTTACTTTCTCACTCTAATGAAATTAGAAAATTGAGAAAGTATTGCGATGGCGCAGAGATTTTCAAGGTATTTTGTTTCAATAGTTGGCCTCTCACGACTAAGTCAATCATGATTTTTACAAAATAAAGGCCTCTCATCATGTCTAATACCATCAGAAAGAACATACTTCAATCAAATTCCCATATTTCTTAACCCTTTCTAACTTAGAGACATATATGCAAAAAAATTCTGTGGCGTCTGTCCGTCAGTCCGTCAGTCCGTCAGTCCGTCAGTCCGTGTGTACCTTCCCATAACTTTTGAAATATTGGTCCTTATGCTTCCAGATTTTGCACAGCTGTTGCTTTTTAGATTCCCCAGAGGCACTTTTCCTGTTTTTTTGAAATTTTAACTTTTAGGTTAATTATGGGGAAAAAATGATTTCCATTGAAATCAATGGTAAAATGGGTAAAAATGGGTAAAACTGGAATAATTCAAGTTTAGCTCAATCAATTTTGATGAAAGTTAGAGAAAAAAATCTACATTCAGCCTACTGTAAAATAAACCACACATAGTTACAATATTCAACCCTTAAAACCGTTTAAAAAATCAAAATAAGTGCGCTCGAGCCAAAAAATGGAATTATCGTGAGAAATTAATCTTTTTACTTGGAGTCAATCAATTATGGCTCGATGAATTTTGATAAAACTTTTGTACACACAATTCACTATCAAAATACTAACATATTTTGCTTTCTTAGTCACCATACACAGCTGATAAAACCTTTTCAAGAGGCAATATATATGCGATTGAGAAAAAAATATGGGAATAAACGCAAATAAAAACTTATTCCTATTAATTTGGATAGTTCAGGTTTGGACCAATGAATTTTGATGAAAACTGGCAAATACAATCTACAATTAGTCTACAAAAGAAAGTGTCCCTTACAGTTACAATATACAACCCTTAAGAGAGTTTAAAAATCAAAATAGGGTGTTTGACCCATAAAAAAAGAATTAAAGTGAGGAATTAATGTTAAAACTTGGGGTCAATCATTAATGCGATGAATTTTGATGAAACTTTGCACAAACATAACATGTTACTGACCCACTAAAATATTTCTCTCATACAGTCATCATGAAAAACCTTTAAGACCGTTTCAAGGGGCAATATAGGTGCGATCGAGCAAAAATCTTTTAAACTAAGCCAATGTAAAGACAAAAATAATATTTGGAATAAGTAATTCAAGCATGACTCAATTAAGTTCGATGAATATTAAAACAAAAAGTTTAAAATCTGCCTAGGCATAATTTTTTTTTCCATATATAGCTACAATAAAGAACTTTTAAGTCTGATACCGTTTAAAGGCAATATAGGTTCCATCAAAACAAAAAAAGAACGTATAAGGAAAATTAAACGTATAAAGAAGAGTCAATCAAAAATGGCTGGATGAATTTTGTTGAAATTTTGTGTACGCAGTCTACAAACAAAGTACATCTTTGGAGAAGGGTTTAATCTGCTAAACTAAAAAAAATTTGAAGATCCACCGTTTGAAAAAAGGAACCAAAAATTGTATTCATTGGAGGAAATGCAAGAATCAATATCGATTTTGACAACCTATAAAAGGAAAAAAAAACTAACAAATAGAATGAATGCAACTTGAAGAATAAGAACTTATTGGAATCTGGAATTAATCTAAAACTTGTTGAAAACAACATCAGATTAGAATTTAGGGATCTCAATTAGCCTTCAATTGATGAAGTAGGCAACTATTCGTACAGCTTCTCTACAAATTTGCAAACTCTTCGGATTGAAGGCAGAATTATGTCTAGAGATGAAAATATTTGATAAATATTAGCAGGTCTGGTGGTCTCCCCCAGAATTCTAAAGGAGGATCTGGGGGTTTCCCCCAGCATTTCAAAGGGGGGTCTGGGGGCCGCCTTATAACTCTAAAGGGGGGTCGGGGGTCTCCCCCAGAATTCTAAAAGGGGGTCTGCGGTCTCCTCCAGCATTTTAAAGGGGTGTCCAGAGGACTCCCCCAACATTTCAAAGAGGGGTCCCCAACATTTCAAAGGGGGGTCCCCAACATTTCAAGGGGGGGTCTGGGGGCCGCCCCTAGATAAAAATGGTGTGAGAAAGTGTTCGTAGGGTATTCCCTACAGTTTATTTTCCATAAAATGTTTCACTTGTTCGATTGTTCGATTGTTCGATTGTTCGATTGTTCTAGAGTAGTCACCACTGATCTGGCAGCAGTGTTTGGTCCGACTCGCACTCGAATTGAAAGGACAAACGAGCCCCCAAACGAAGGAGCAGAAGAGAAGGGCGGAGAAGGGAGGCGAATGAGGAGACGGGAGGGGAGGGGAGGGGAGGGGAGGGGAGGAGATGGTAGGAGAGATGCCATCATGAGCCACGGAATAACGGTTCCCGATTCCGACTTCCACAAGGAAACAACCAACAAACGTAACCCTTCCTTTCTTTTTTTTTCTTCTTTATGAATCAATCTCAACGCGCGCGAGCATACTCGTGTGTGTGTGTGTGCGTGTGTGTGTGTGCGTGTGTGTGTGTGCGTGGTGTGAGAGTGTGTGAGTGCGACTGCGCGTGTAGTTGTTGAACTCTATAGTAATATATGTAATAAGTATGTCAAGAATGTCGCTAGTTTTATCTCTTCGATCCTCCGATTGCTTCTAGGGTTGTAACACTAAAAATCTCGGTGGGAAGGGAGGGGAGGGGGGAGGGAGGGGAGGGGGGAGGGGTGGGGGTGGTGAGGGGCGGTGGAGGGGGAGGGGGAGGGGAAGCCGCGAGAGAGAAAAACCAAATCTTTGGATTGTGATGAAGACTTTGACCCCCATCTTGTAGCATCTTAGCTCTACAGGGTGCTCGCGTGTTTAAAAGGCTATATGCTCGCCGTGATCGTAGACAATCGATCGGTGGCGGGTTGTGCTAACAAACAATAACAAACAATAACAAGCAATAACAAACAATAACAAACAATAACAAGCAATAACAAACAATAACAAACAATAACAACGGATTCTCTCCTTCAGCTGTTTTTGATATCAATTGATGTCTCGATTCACAAAAACTGCATGTATTATCTTATAGTCGTTGGTTGTAGTGGCTTGAACCGCTGTTTAGAAATTGACGGATCGGTTCAGCCCGTCCGGTTCCGTTCAGATTCTGGTTCAATAAGGCGTTTCCTAGCTGCAAAACTGTTTTCGGTTCGGTTCGCGGTTCAGAGATTCCGCGGTTTCGGAGCGGTTTATCAGTTCACGGCTCGGTTCAATTCGGTTCGGTTCGGTTCGTTTCAAAGCCTCGCCTAGGCCTGAATAGTGATGGGGTTAATGGGAATCAGAAAAGTGATTAGGGAAAATACGTCAGTTACGAAAGACAAAAGAAAAGTGACCAGTTCAAAGTCAGCGGGATGGGAGGTAGATTCAAGGGGTCACCTCACCGATCAAGCTGGCGGAGCGGAGGAGTGAGGAGCCCCCCCCCCCCCCCTCGTACCTCTACAGGCTCATTTACCCCTCCCCTCCCCCCGTCACCACGTCGGCAATGGGGCAGTTGCAAGGGTATGAAACGTTGTGTTTTTTTATGAAGAAAATGAAAAGTACTTGATGAGCTGAGAACAAAGATGACTTTGGTTTCTAATTTAGTCCCATTGTTCCGGAGATGAGTTTTTGGCCCAAAATATACTGTTTTGAATGGGAATTCCGCGTAGTGATGTCACTACGCACATGATTTTATACAACTTTACACGTGTGTATCTCCAAAACCGAGACTCTCGGGAAAAACCCAAAGGCACCATTGTGCTCAGCTCATCCAGTACCTACTACAATATTCTTTATAAAAAACACACAATTTTGGATCCTTGCGCAACTGCCCCATTAGTTACAGCACTTCCTGGCGTAGGTACACACAGGAATGGTAGAAGATAGAAAAAATCAGAAGTTTTGAAGATTTTGGAGAGAATCTCGAGGTTTAGAAGGTTAACCCACAGATTTTTATACTACAGTAAGATGAGCTAAGAACAAAGAATGGGAATTCCGCGTAGTGACGTCACTACGTACACGATTTTTTGAAACTTTGCACTTTGTATCTCCAAAACTGGGACATTTAGGAAAAAACCCGAGGCACCATTTTTCTCAGCTCATCAAGAACTATAATTTTCTTTATAAAAAACACACAATTTTGGACCCTTGCGCAACTGCCCCATTAGTCACAGCACTTCCTGGCGTAGGTACACACAGAAATGCTAGAAGATGGAAAAAATTTGAAGTTTTGAAGATTTTGGAGAAAATCTCGAGGTTTAGAAGGTTAACCCCTAGATTTTTATACTACAGTAAGATGAGCTAAGAACAAAGAATGGGAATCCCGCGTAGTGACGTCACTACGTACACGATTTTTTGAAACTTTGTACTTTGTATCTCCAAAACTGGGACATTTAAGAAAAAACCCAAGGCACCATTTTTCTCAGCTCATCAGAACTATAATTTTCTTTGTAGAACTCACACAATTTCAGACCTTTGCCACTGCCATATTAACAACTAACTTAGTTGCTTTCCATATTAATTTGACAATTTAGTTTTTGTTTTTTTTCCGACGACTTAGTTTTAAAGTAGTTTTGCTCAAGTCTGCAAGGAATGGATTTCTCGAGCAGACGAGAGCACCCTATATGAAAGGGTTAAAATGTAACGAGGGGAAAATGTAAGGAATGAATAACTGAAACAAATCAAACGTCTTGTCGCTTATAGAGATTTTTTTATCTTCTTTTTCTTTTTTCATTTTTTTTTTCTTCGATTCCCGTCCTTTCCTCTTCATTCGATTTATATCCTGCTTCCCACCACTCAGCACCAGTGAATTCGTGTTCACTTCCATCACACTTGAGTCGTTTGTATGAGGTCTGTGACTTTGTGTGCGAGTGCGCTGCACTTGCCGAGAGAAAAAGCCCCCCCCCCCCCAATGAGCTCCCTTCACTCACACTTCCCCTATCCACCGTCTTCCCGTATTAGGATGTTCTTCACACTTCACAGGTCACAGGCATAGACTTCATGTCTCCGAAAATCATATCCCCCTTTTCCCATCCCTCCCCCCTCCCACCACACTCTCCGGCCTTTCCGATTGAACCCTTTTCGGCACCAACTTAACCCTTTACTGCATGATTTTTTTTTTTTTTTTTTTTTTTTTTTTCAATAAAATAATTTTTTTTTCAGTACAATTTTGATCCTTGAGACAGGGAAAAATAGTGAAAAAATTATTTCCATTATATTTCAATGGTAAAGAGCCTGAATATTAATTGTTCCAAATATGGCCTTACCCGCATTTAGGTATCCATGCAACTGATAATAAAGTTTTCAGGCTAAAAAAAAAAAAAAAAAATTAAAGTAGTAAAAAATAAGTTAGTAAGTTTCAATAGTTTTTTTTTTTTTTTGTATATGGTACCCCTGCGTTACTCCCAAACATAACAATGAAAATCGGAAAATCTCTATCAGATTTTCAGTAAGCTATTTTCGACCACTCTGCACGTTCTCTATCCTGTGCTGCGCGCTCTAGGACAAAATCGACAATTCTTACTCGTTTAGTATCTGTTCCACATGTGACCCACCATGCAGCGACAGTACAACTCAAGTCTCCTACTTTTAGATAAGGCTTCAAAGTAATTGTTCCAGATCTGGGCTCATCTGCAGTTAAGGGTTAATCAGTGAACATTGAACTCACATCGAGCGTTCATTTACATCAAGCGAGTAGTTAAATATTCCTGCTCCTCTGTACTTGTTTTTGTCTATATCATCAATTGAAGGCGCTTGATGACAGCATTCTATTGAAACCGCTGAGTATTCTACGTTCTTTTTATTTTTACGATTTCTAACATTTGCAGAGGTCTTCTGGGGATAGTTATCTACTACCTGACTTTTCGTTCACCGCAAAATAATTTTCTATTTACACGGGGAAAAAACGACTTAATTTACCATACTTGACAGCAGACTCCAAAATCAGCTATGTAGATGGTAAACTCTACCAGTCTTTTTTTTCCGTGTAGTACTGGCAATTCAACTTAATTGAACGGCATTTAAAAGACTCGGTCAGGAGTTTACACAGATTATACAGATGATACGAATGTAAAATAGTGGTCACTATGTTTTGATACGTCATTAGAAAAGACGTCTAAATACTAAATTTCATGCTTCAGCACGGGAAAAAAACTACGGTGAAAATAACCATACGGATACCTGATTTTGGCACCTTCTAGATGTTATGGTAATGTTAACCAGAAGTATACTATGTTTTGACTAGGTACTAGGTGATGTTACCTGATTGCGTGTCGAATTTACTCAAAGTATCGGTAAATGTACCATGCTTCTGGTCAAGTTTACCATAACATCTAGCAGGTGCCAAAATCAGGTATCCGTATGGTTATTTTCACTGATCTTTTTTTTCCGTGAGCAATACAGCGAGACCGCGGTGTTGCCTCGGATTGTTGAGGGAGCTCAAATAACCCCCCCCCCCCCCTATTTGGATCTAATATTTCTCTTTGAGAAAAGGGGGAAGGTATCTTTAAAATATACGCTTTATTTTACCCAGTGGTCCTCCATTTAATAGAGCATGATAGTGATTTTTTGTTTTTTTTTTTGAGGTTATTTTCTGTAAATATTTCATTTTAGGAGCCCGAAAAGTTTTATACCCCCTCCTCACGACAAAGTCCTGAAGCCGCACTTAGCGTCTTAGGTCAAAGATTTGGGGTGCAAATCAAAGAGTAAACAAGAGTCCCTACAAGAAATGAGAAAAATGTGGCACAATCGAATGAGAATGGAATGAATTTCTATCAGTACCGTAGCGTGTAATTTGGCAACGTTGCAGTTCGTCCATTTAAACCCATGAAAAAGATTAAACTATTGGGTGTTCGGTGAACACCTTCGCATTCTATGTTTGATATGAGTTTAAATGGTCACGATACAACGTTGCCAAATTTCACGCTACGCCTCTGGTTGCGCTATCGATTTTACGACTTCTGATTCTCTGGCAATAAAAGCCCCGGCCCAGTGAAATAGCCCTTATGGAGATTTAATGTGGGATTTTCGACTTTGCTTCTATAAAAGTTCTAGTTCAAGAAAAATATTCCTCTTATTCTTCGAGGTATTCAAATTTTATTTGTTTGAGGCTATAACTGCGGTTCCCAACCGGTCCGCGGACCGAGTTTTGGTGGTTCGCGTAGACCCTTCCAAATTCGTCCCGTTTTTTTCGCCCGAAAGTGGCAACGTTGAATTTGTGACTAATATTTTTTTATGTTGCCGGAAAAATTAAATTTTGTTGTTTCTTGGGAAGTAAGTTATCGTTTCAACGAGTCAGAACCTAATTTTTTATAAGTTTATACAATTCATCCTTCGAAGTTTTCGTTTTTCGTTTTTTTAAATTCAAAATTCATTTCAAAATTGAAAGTTTTCAATTACTGTTTTTGTTCAATTATCTCAGCGGTTCCCAACCGGTGGCTGTATTTAAAAACAAAACCAAAAAATGTTTTCAAGTGGTGGTCCGCGACCTCCACCGATTGTCCGATTCGTGGTCTGCGATCAAAAAAGTTTGGGAACCGCTGGACTATAACAAAGAAAAATTGATGAATCATATTGTTTATTATCACTTCATCAAAAAATTAACGGAAGCATATGAATTTGAAAGTAAAACTAAGGATAATACTTTTGCTTTGTTTTCTACTCCTCGCTCAGGTCGAGCCGAGTGTGTGGTATAGCAGTTGCTTTTTCCATATTGCAGTCTGCAGGTGATTTGAGATGTATTTAAAATTGATTGATTGGAAGGAATACGCCAATTTCGCGAAGAAATCTTAAGATTATTAAGGAATAAAACGACAATACCAAGTTTAGCGGCACACTATCAGACGTTAGCGAGGAAAAAAATGCCTCGTAATTTAATTTTCAATTTCATATTTTTCTGTTAAGTATTCGATGGAGTAATAAACGTATTACCCACGAAGGTCAGGAACAATTATTTTCTTGGAGTTAGACTTTAAATGAGGCAAAGTCGAAAATCTTATGTTGAATCTCTCTAAGGTGAGCTCTATGTTGCCAGATCTTGCGGCTTTTCCCATAAGAACACATAGAAAAAGCCGCAGAATCTGGCAACACTGGGTGAGCTATTTCCTTGGGCCGAGGCTTTTGCAACCAATCAGAGAGGCCGCGACTTTCCAACATCAACCGTTAATGGGGCAGTTGCAAGGGTTTGAATTGTTGTGTTTTTTATAAAGAAAACTATAGTGCTTGATGCGTTGAGAACAAAGATGCCTTTGCGGTTTCTAATTAAGGTGATTCTATGGCAAACTCCCGAAAATTTTAATCCGATAGATGGCGTTACTTGTCGCTGGCTCCGAAAATAGCCGTTTTTTGACGGTTTTTGGCTGATTTCTCTGAACAGACGAATAAGAGACGAAAAATCGGAATGTCAGCACCTGCTTAATTTTTTTCTTGATTTTTTGAGCCATAAACGGGCCAAATTGGTTCTAAAGTAAAGGCGAAAGTATGCAAAGAAAAAATCACGTGTAATTTGGAGTTGTATCAGTAAAGATTACAGGTTTCTGTTTCACTTGTAATCTTTACTGATACAACTCCAAATTACACAGGCTTTTTTCTTTGCATACTTTCACCTTTATTTTAGAACCAATTTGGCCCATTTATGGCTCAAAAAATCAAGCAAAAAATTAAGCAGGTGCTGACATTCCAATTTTTCGTCTCTTATTCGTGTGTTCAGAGAAAACAGCCGAAAACCGTCAAAAAACGGCTCTTTTCGGAGCCAGCGACAAGTGACGCCATCTATCGGATTAAAATTTTCGGGAGTTTGCCATAGAATCACCTTAAGTCCATTATTTCCGGAGATGAGATTTAGGCCCAAAAACATTGTTTTAAATGGAAATTCCGCGTAGTTACGTCACAACGCATACGATTTTTTACAACTTCGCACCTGTGTATCTCCAAACTCGGGACACTTAGGAAAAAATCAAAGACACCATTGTCCTCAGCTCATCTAGAACCATCATTTTCTTTATGAATAACACACAATTTCAGACCCTTGCAACTGTCCCATTGCTGCCACATTTTTTATCATTTCGACGGGATTCTAGTTTACTCTCAGTGGTGTCATTTGAGGGGAGACAGGGTGAGTCTCCCCCCCCCCCACAAGGATTTGAAGTCAGGCTCAAAACGGGAACAAATTATAATGATGAGCCAAAAAACAAAAAAACGAAAAACGGTCATCAGATTTTTGCCCCCCCCCCCAATCCCAGACTCGAAATAACGTCCCTGTTTTCTCTGTGGGTGCAGTAATACAGACACGTTGTTTAAACCACGGCTCAAACCATCTAAAATCACAAAAATTACAAGGAGTTTTAATAACGAAGCTCCATGAATAAGGAAAAACAGTAGGTAAGTACAGGGATAAAAAGAGAGTCCTGTTATACTGTAACACGCCAAACCTATTTGAGTCTGAGCGTCTATTTAATGCAAGCCCAAGCGTAATCCAGGCCAAACGGGGAGGGGGCTGGGGGCAGGGGGCTAAGGGGTGATGAGAGTTGAGGCGTGGCGTAGTGCAGAAGGCCGCGTAGCTCAACAGTATATACCTGTAATGGTATGGTATGCACTCGGCAGTAAAAATATTGCTAACAATAGAAAAGAGAAGTTGCAGGAAAATGGAAAAAGTAAAAAAAAAAAAAAAAAAAAGGCAAAGAGAGGGGGACCGCAGACGGTCCGCGGGGAAGTATACGCGCTGAGCCGAAGGGGCAGAGTAAGAGGGAAATGAAATTGTGACAGTGTTGCCCGGTCGAACAGCGGAACTGAACTGAGTCGAAGCCTTCGTCGTGCAATTAGACAACGTTGCATTTTTTCCGCAGGTCAACCCGTATATACAGCAGCGAAATTAAGGAGTTAACTCTCTATCCCTCTCTTTTCACAATTAATTGAAAAACGTGTGTTAGATAGGTATCTAGGCAAGGGGATGAAACCCCCTCTTTCTATTCTTTTTCTACTTACGCATTTAAGGGGAAGATGAGAGAGATGGAAGATATCCTTGGCTGCGCCAATGCCTATAGTCTAACAAACGTATATGCGCGCGGTAAAGAATCCAATAGGGAAAAGTCAAAGAACAATTCCAAGGTATTCAAAAGAAAATGCGACAAAGTCAACAACGAAAAGTGCACCTGACAATCACGTAATGGGGGAAAAAAATTATCAGAATCTGTCAAAACGGATAAGGCACTGTACAAATTTTAACCACGGCCTTATTGTCTCGTACTCTTTTTGAAATTAATGTAGAAATATCCTTTCTCTAATAAAATTAAAATTATTTCTAAGATTTAGATATCAATCCCTTGCGCATTGTATTTCCAGTGGATAAAATTGTGGATTAAGGCCCATGACATGATAGGTGTGCTCATCTGAGTAAATTCTAATGAGACCGTAATGATTACTTTCTCAGAGGAACACATTATATGTTTTATGGGTCCTTTTTCCAGGCACGTCCTCAATTATTCCTGAGAATTAAGTTTGTTTTCTCCTTGTAGAAAACACCCTCATGATGAGAGCAGAATTTCTTCTCCCCCCCCCTCCCACTGAGGGCAAAGCAAAACCGTCTTCAAAGTCACTCGTTTTAATGCCAAAAGAAAGCGATTTATTCCATGTTTTCTTATCAAATTTCAAAAAGTGATGGAGGCGTAGGATAGGATGTAGAGGCGAATCCAGAACACACTTTTGGAAGGAGCTATATTTGCGTTTGAGGGGGGAGCATACCCTAGAATTGTACTGTTTTCACCTATATCCGATAGGTATTTTTTTAGCTATGAAATCCATTTTCCCGCGTTTTCGGGGAGCCCCTACGGCTACCGCCCGTAACTCCGCCCCAGATATTATATCAAACGAAAAAGTTTTGACTTTCAAGAATTCGAGATGAATACGCAACGCCCCAGATGTTTCCGGAGTAGCTTGCAATATGGAAAACCCTCGGTTTAGGAAATATAATCTCGCTAACCTGGCAACTCAGAATTGCATGGGAAAGGGGTTGGGGGGGGGTCGGAGATAGTGCGTGAGGAGTAAAGAGGAACAAAATAGGAGGAGGAAGGGGTAAGGGTGAGAAGGTAGGGGAGGGGAGGAGCGGGGAGGGGAGGGGCGTGGAGGGGAGGGGAGGGGAGGGGAGGGGGGAAAGAACAGAGAGGAAGAGAAATGTGTGTCATGACAATGCTGATCACTTAGCTTATGTGCTGAGAGGTGCGGTGAGGGCGAAGCGCGAAGGCGCTCAGAGGACAGTGGTTAAAAATATGACATTATTTCTAGACACTTTTCAGGAACGAAAAAAAGTGTGTTTTCGCGAATGATCTCGTGTGTGCTCATGGGCGACCGGAGGGGGGGGGCAAGAGGGGGCACTTGCCCCCCCTAGAATTCAAAAAAGTCAAAATTTCACGATGAAAAATGAAAGGAAAAAAGGAAATGAAATTAAAATGACAGTTAATCAAACTTCAAAGGAGTAATAGTTGAGAAACTTCATTACTAGTTTAGACTGTAATTTTAACTAATTTTTTGCAAGGAATGATAAATTTTATATTTTTTTTTACTATCGTTATCATCTGTCGTCCCTTTATCCATTATATCAAACACGTCAAAATTGTTATTATTATTTGATACACCTAAAATGGGTTAATAATTGTACACTATTTGAATGAAAAAAAAGTTTTCCCTTTTTACACGGGGGGGGGGGGTCCCCCTAGACCTTCCGTTGTGGTTCAACAATTTTGCCCCCCTCCTAGGAAATTTTTCTGCGGGCGCCCATGCGTGTGCTCTCTGCAATCTGCATTCTTTGATCCGATGGAGTTTTTGGAGACCAGGAAGCTTAGGCGCATCTGAGTCTTATTCACAGGTGATGGGGTTCAGAAAACCCACGACGTTTCCAACAAAACGCACCAATAATCGATCAAATGAGCCCCGAAAAACGTCGGACCGGGCAAAATAAAATACGATTTTTACGCCTTAACGACATAGTGTGCCCGGCTGTTATGAACGTAAAACCAGGTTTTCTCATCATAAGATACCTCTTTCTTTCTCACCCCTCTAGCGTATTTACCCATATGCATTTTGTTCCGCTGATTTCAAATTCGGCCTTAGTTTTTACTCAAAACTCATACTTTTTCCAGACTTTCGAATTTGTTGCTAAGGAGACGTACTTTCGAATTTAGGTAAACTCTAGGCCACTTTAATGAAAACTGGTTGCATTTTTGAAATCAGCGTCTCAAAATACATAAGACAGCGACGATGAAGTGAAATTGTAGGTGGAGTATTATTCTAAAACGCTAAAAATTAGTAAAATTAACACTGCTGGATGGTGAATGTCGTTTTGGATGCTAACTTTGGAAAATACAAACTTTAGGTGGATCGGGTTATCATGATTCATGAGCCATCCGATCATTCACGAGAATACGCTTAAGGCAAGATTCTAGACTCGAATTTGGCATCAAGGTAAGCAGCGGTTCGTCGGTTCAAAAAGGGGGGACCGGGGGGGGCTTGAAAAAATTGCTATGGTCCTTTTTTTCTTTTTTTGCTTTTTCAAATAAAAGAGGGGGGCTTAAAATGTCATGACCTTTCCCCCTTTTTTAAGCCCTTTTCCGAAAATTTAGGGGGCCACAGCACGTGACGACTCATCCCCTCCCCTCTCCCGTGATCCGTCACTGATCAAAGAGACCGATATTAAGGATCGAAAATCGACTTTACATCTTGGAGTAGGAATTAGTCAAGGGCGTAATCAGAAATAATTTTAGAAAGGGCTGAAGTTCAAAGTTTGCCCTTCTCTTGAATATGTATGTCTGTTTTCGGTCTCCCCCCCCCCCTTATTTTAGCTATACCAGACCTAATTTTAAAACTTTTTTCCACTGATTATGAGTAGAGAAAGAAAGATAACGTCCAGAAAGAACGTTGCCGCGACCCAGTGAGCGCGAGACGCGACCACAACGCGACACAGCGCTACGCGATGATGCGGTGAGTACGGCAGGAACTAAGATCGCTAATGCTAAAAAAAATATGACGGCATCGGGGGTGAGGGTGAGTGGTGGGGGTTAGTCTTTGGGGGTGGGGCGGGGGCCGAGGAGGGGAAAAGTGTTTATACCGCTGAGTTTAGTCGGCGTATGGCAGAGTTGCCAGTTTCAAAAATAAACCAACAAACCAGGCACTGATTTAGTTGATGACGTCGTAAGTTGAGTTTTGATAATTAGCTTAGTCATGAACGTGCGTGACATTTTTCCGAATTTCTGCACCGGCAGCCTGACGGGTTTGACGAAGGACGTCGCTGCGGGTGAACGGTAGAAATGTTGTTAAGGATACAGAAAATATTGTAATTTTTACACATTTATGCGCCCATTCAATACAAAACGCATCCGTATGAATAATTCTAGGGTTCGCTGTAAAGCGAAGAGTGGTGGTTATGTCTGTGGCGATTAAGGTGATTCTATGGCAAACTCCCGAAAATTTTAATCCGATAGATGGCGTTACTTGTCGCTGGCTCCGAAAATAGCGGTTTTTTGTCGATTATTCGTCTGTTCAGAGAAAACAGCCGAAAACCGTCAAAAAACGGTAATTTTCGGAGCCAGCGACAAGTAACGCCATCTATCGGATTAAAATTTCCGGGAGTTTTCCATAGAATCAAATTATGAGACAAATTCACACGGTCTCATAACTGACCAATGGCGGATCCGGGAGGCACGCAGGGCGAAAGCACGTGCCCCCCCCCCTTCCCCCAGGAGCCACAAATGTTGCCTTTTTTGCCCAAAATTGCTTCCTAAAATGCTTCGAATTGCAAATCTCACAGGCGTGCCCCCCTCCCCAGAAAAATTGTCTGTATCCGGCTTTGAATCTTACCCAAACGTGGTGTAAGTATAGCCAGAAGGGAAACCAACATGAGTGGAAATTCCAACTGATGCGAATACATCATTTCTTCATAACACAAACAGCGGTTTTAATTCAAAAAGTACACTTTTTGTTCTCATGATTTTTTTTTCTTTTTTTTTTTTTCTTTTTTTCTTTTTTTTTTTAGAAGATAGTTTCCGAGGTAATTGGCGTGAAACGTTCATGAGATCTGGCTGCGAGGGGAACGTGCGAAAATGGTAGCTACCGAGCCACCTGCTACCTCCTCCCCCGGCAACCAATTTTTACGCCAATTTTCCCTAAAATGAATTGAAAAAAAAGACGTTTTATTGAAAATCGAGGGTTTACCAACTCGTGGAATTTATTTTGAAGTTACCCCCCCCCCCTCCCTCACCATGGAACATTTTCTGGCGGCTCCCTTGGAGACATTCAGCTCGAGTAAAAATTATGCACTGTTATGACATGAGTGTTATTCATTTGAAAGATTAAAATGAGTTGAATAAGTAACAGTTTTCGCAAGGAAATATCAACTCTGCAGTGGCGTAGCATGCAGTTTGGCAGCGATGTATATTGCCCATTTAAACCCTTGTAAAAGGTCGAATGCAACGGTGTTCACCGAACACCCTACGCATCGATCTTTTTCATGGGTTTAAATGGACGAACTACAACGTTGTCAAACTTCACGCTACGACCCTGCAACTCAATTATGATGTATTGAAGCAAAAAAATTAACTCCTTTTCATGTCAAGAAAAAATTATGTTTGATGCAATGGGCAGCGCTGAAATGGGGGGGGGGAGTGGCCGAAAATGAGTGAAGGCAAGTGATCAAAAATCATCGTTTTCGACCGATTCAGCTTTATTTAAATCTTTCCAGTGACATTTGTTGGTTTAAATTCCTTGTTTATAGTGTTTTTTGTGATCAAAATTAGTCTTAATTGCTGGAAGTTAATAAATGATAAATCGATAAATTGATAAAAAGATGACTCTACTTTCTGCTGTTTGGCCATTTTTTTACGATCTCAAACCATAGTGAGGCGCTTCGTGTACAGGGTGGTTTCTTTTTCTATTCGAGCATTCAGGCAGGGGATTTTGGAAAGAGTTCAAACTTTGAGGCGATTTGTAGTTTGTTCGAACCAATAACTATGGCAACGTTGTTCAGTCTCGGAGACATCGCTTATGCGATGGTAATGAAATGCGCAAAGTACGTCCGGAGGGGGGGGGGGGGGAGGGGCAGCGAAGAGTCAACAGTCACTGGTCACGTGGGTTACATCATGTATCACATTCACAGGTGAATTACCGATGATTCCGTATCACTTGGATGCATTGGGTTGGTTTTTTTTTTTTTAGGTTTTTTTTTTTTTTTTTTTTTTTTTTTTTTCATGTTTTTTTTCTTTTCACGTTGCTCGGACTATAAACCGCAGGAGGTGTAACGGATAGTGGTAATACATGATGGGTAGCGCACCTGGAGTACTTTGCGAGGAACAATTTGCATCGTGAGTGGCTGGTCCTGGTCCATCTTGGATCGAGAAGGTCGGCTTGGATGTGAGCGCGGGGAAAAAAGGAAGGGAAATGTGACAGTGGCGTGGACATGGAACTTTTAGTAGAGGGACTCTCATATAGTTCACTGATAAAAACTTATATTTGGGGCTACCAGAATAACAATTAACTACTACGTAAATGTTATTGCTAGTATCTGTAAGGATATTTTAAGTTTAAATGAAAGAATGTATTTTGGATATTGCCTTCGCAGAAATCTAGTCAAGGATGCACGAATTATATTTAAATATTACGTAGAAGTAATTCTGGTAGCCCCAAATATAAGCTTTTCTCCGTGTTAGCGTCCGAGGACATCTGGTTCCAATCAAACTCTGATTCAATAATGTATTTTTTTCCCCATTAGCGCACTTTTGAACGGAAGGGGCTATTGGATCAAATAATTAATAAAAACTTTTATTGATTTCGTCCTCAAAAATACTTAATTATGGCTGGTTCCACGACTATTACTGCCGAAATCAACAAGGTATTACAGAAGATATTACAGATGCCTTATGAGATTGGAATCGCACCCGAGTGTTATTGTTGTTATTGTGGAAAAGGCGGGAATTTGACGAGTTTGCTGGTGCTTCCGACCAACGGCGTCGCGTGCAATTTTGCAACACTGTATTCTATCCATTTAGGCTCATGTAAAAGATCGAATTCAGGGGGTGCACAGTGCACAAGGAAAATTCGATATATTTAATGAGTTTAAATGGAGCAGTTACATTGATGCCAGATAGCACGCGACGCCACTACTGCTTCCAACACGATCTGTATTATCTTATTGACTCCGGCAGTTGTAGTCGTGGAACCAGGCATGGTAAAGCATTTTTGAGGACGCAAAATTCGTATTCGCAATAAGGTTGTATTTTTTTTTTTTTTTTTTTTTTTTTTTTTTTTTATCCAATAGCCTACCGTTCCTTTATTTGCTTATGGGGAAAATACATTGAGTCGTTGAATCAGAGTTTATTTGGAACGAACCAAGGGTCTTTGGTCGGCAATTAGCGCTCAATTTATCGCTCTATAACAGTCCCTATAACAGTGGCGGGTGGGCGCACGTCCAGTGGCGTATATACGCAGGATTTTTCTTGGGAGGGGCTCGCGATCGCACTGATAAGCGCGGTTTGACTGAAAATTATTCCCCCCTTCCCCTCCACCCAGTGGCGTACACAGGATTTTTCTTGGGAGGGGCTCGCACTGATGAGCGTTTGACTGAAAATTGTTCCCCCCTTCCCCTCCACCCCCAAAAATCGGAGGTCTGGGGGGGCTTTAGCCCCCTCAGCCCCCCCCCCCCTGCGTACGCCACTGCCTCCACCCCCAAAAATCGGAGGTCTGGGGGGGATTCAGCCCACTATAACCCCCCCCCCCCCCCCCCCCGCGTACGCCACTGCGCACGGCCGCACGTCGCACGAGCCTTAGAGGCGTAAATTTGTGAGAAGGAAAAGAAGAGAAAAAGGAGAAATTGGAAAGGGAAGGAAAGGGGAAATAAGGTGCTTTGTTACGCGACAGCACCTAAAAAGGAAGAGAAAAATAAAGTAATGTATGAAGGAATAATTGATTTCGTAATGCGATTAAGTGAATTTTACCATACTTTATAGGAGGCTGATTACGCACGATCGAGTACACTTGGACGAATCGAATTAACCATACCATAGGTGGCTCTCCCGGGGGGGGGGGGGGGGGGTTAAACTCCCCCCAATAATCTGAGAAAATAGCTTGAGTTTTTTTTTGTTTGTTTTTTGTTTTTTTTTTTTTTTTTTTTTTTTGTTAAAGCTCTCCTCACTTTTCTTGAATCTCAATTAATTTCTTTTTCAATTTCTTCTGTTTCCGATCATACATAAAAGACTATCGTCGGTCTCCGTCAACTCAAATTAGTAGCACTTTAAGTTGACACAAACCATTTCAAAACGCAGGTTCATTCCATTGATAAAAATTTCACAGGAAGCGCGAAAAAAAAATTTTTTTTCTTTTTTTTTTATAGCAGGTATAGGAAATTTAAAACAGCATCAAGGTATTTGAGGCAAAAAAAAAAGTTTTCTCCCACCTCTCCATGTGAAAATTTGTTAAGGACATTTAAAAAGCATTTCATCAATTTGTTATTTTCATTAATTGAGACAGTTTTCTAAACGGGCAACTGATTTCAGCACCGTCCTACGTTTTTGCACATTTTGTTTATCAAAGCGGCTTGTTTATTAATATTCTTAACTAAGATCTCACAATGTTTTATATAGATAAAAGATTTATTTGTCGATGAATCTGTTAATTTTGATCATGATGCACCTCAAGTATGACTTTAATGCCCAAGAAGAACCTTTAAAAGTGGAGATAAGTAGGGGTAAAAATTTTACCCCTACTGAGATAGATGTCAATGAGCGAAGACAGTAAAAGATTACATAGTTAGGAACTCTTATTTGCAATATTTGCATCAGAACAAAACACAACAGCGGAAGTAGGAATGTAAAAAAATTTGCAAAACAGCATCCAAAATGGCGGCGCACATGGTTCCACTTTTCTGAACTCTCTACATAGGTAATAAAAAATGAAAGGAGCATAAAGAAAATTAAATGTTAATCAAAGAAGTAATAGTTGACGAACTTTATTATTAGTTTATTTTGTAAATCTAACTCATTTTTTGCGAAGAATAATAGAACTATACATTTTTCTATCACTTATCATGTGTTGTCCCTTTATTCATGATATAGCAAACACGTCAAAATTATTATTATTATTTGATACACCTATGCAATGGCTTAATAATTGTATAATTTGGATGAAGAAGAAAATTCTCTTTTTTGTTCAACAATTTTGCCCCCCCCCCTCCTTGGGAATTTTTCTGCGGGCGGCCATGGGTCTAGGGGTGGTCGGAAAGAGAGTTATACTTTTTTTGGGAATCGTCGTTAGTCACTTAAACATCTTTCTTTCATAAGGATCCGTTTCCTCTAGATATGTCGATTTTTCCGGCCGAGAGGAGGGTGGGGGCGTATATGTGTCCATGCAGGAATATAACGGAGAAGAGCTGATTGTTCCCTTCAAGAGGTATAATCAGGATTGCCGTTTTGCGTATAATCAATCCCATCAAAAACCTTTCCAGGTGCAAGCAGACGGCATCAGGTAATTATGTCTGTCACAAAAAGCCGTTCCAATGCATCCACTCAAAGATATGATATGATGGGAACGGCAAGTCTCCTCCAAAAGGGCATCCAGCAGGGCAAATGTTAATCATTTTTCAAAATCAACACTATCCATCTGCGGCGAATTTAGTGAAGGAAAAACTTTGAGGGATGTATTTCTTTATTTTTTATTTTCAAACGCAAAAACTTGCCGCCGTTCATCGCCTTAAAAAAGAAAAATATTAATTATTATTATTTTTTTTTTTAAGGCGATGAACGGCGGCAAGTTTTTGCGTTTGAAAATAAAAAATAAAGAAATACATCCCTCAAAGTTTTTCCTTCACTAAATTCGCCGCAGATGGATAGTGTTGATTTTGAAAAATGATTAACATTTGCCCTGCTGGATGCCCTTTTGGAGGAGACTTGCCGTTCCCATCATATCATATCTTTGAGTGGATGCATTGGAACGGCTTTTTGTGACAGACATAATTACCTGATGCCGTCTGCTTGCACCTGGAAAGGTTTTTGATGGGATATACTCTGGTTTTAGCTTGTAAAATTCCAGTTTCTCATTCCACAAATAAAAGCTACAGTTGTTATCCATCAGCTGACTAGCCAGCAGTTATGAATCGTTTCCGGACAACATTCACATAGACTCTCGAGTGCTCATTTTACGATAGGGACAACAGTCTCATTTCCCTTTCTTTTCCCTGATCCATATGCTAACCTACAGTTCCGTTCCCACTGGCCGTCTCGCCGCTGGCCGTCCCGCCGCTGGCCGGTCCACCGCTGGCCAATCCGCCACTGGCTGGTTCGCCGCTGGCCGATCCGCCACTGGCTAGTCCGCCGCTGGCCGATCCGCCACTGGCTAGTCCGCCGCTGGCCAATTCGCCACTGGCTGGTTCGCCACTGGCCGATCCGCCACTGGCCGGTCCGCCGCTGGCCGATCCGCCACTGGGTAGTCCGCCGATGGCCGATCCACCTCTCGCCGGTCCGCCGCTGGCCGATCCGCCGCTGGCCGATCCGCCGCTGGCCGATCCGCCACTGGCTAGGCCGCCGCTGGCCGATCCGCCACTGGCTAGGCCGCCGCTGGCCGGTCCGCCGCTGGCCGATCCGCCACTGGGTAGTCCGCCGGCGGCCGATCCGCCACTGGCTAGGCCGCCGCTGGCCAATCCGCCACTGGCCGGTCCGCCGCTGGCCGATCCGCCACTGGGTAGTCCGCCGCTGGCCGATCCGCCACTGGGCGATTCGCCACTGGCCGATCCGCCAATGGGTAATCCGCCGCTGGCCGGTCCGCCTCTGGCCGATCCGCCACTGGCTAGGCCGCCGCTGGCCGATCCGCCACTGGCTAGGCCGCCGCTGGCCGATCCGCCACTGGCTAGGCCGCCGCTGGCCGATCCGCCACTGGCCGGTCCGCCTCTGGGCGATTCGCCACTGGCCGATCCGCCAATGGGTAATCCGCCGCTGGCCGGTCCGCCTCTGGCCGATCCGCCACTGGCTAGGCCGCCGCTGGCCGATCCGCCACTGGGTAATCCGCCGCTGGCCGATCCGCCACTGGCTAGGCCGCCGCTGGCCGATCCGCCACTGGCCGGTCCGCCGCTGGCCGATCCGCCACTGGGTAGTCCGCCGGTGGCCGATCCGCCACTGGCTACTCTGCCGCTGGCAGATCCGCTATAGCTCAATTCTGTAACTTCAGGGAAATAAGGTACTGTCACTACCAGTTCTCATCAAATAAACATATCAGTTGTAAACTCTACAAGTACACAGCAAAGAACTTTTGTCACTACTTGCTTATGACTAATTATACTAAAATCACAGAATAATACATTGTATAATTCTGTGCTAAAATCACAAAGGTACTGTAAACACATCAGAAACTACTCTCCCTCCAGTGATCAACAGTATTACGGTACTCAGCTGTTGCATTTGCAAGCAATGAAGTGGAAAATGAAGCTTCGCGGTTATGCCCAAATTCGAATACTTTCAGCTTCAGAGCTAGAATAGTTATTAAGTAAATGAATATGCAAAAGTACCTAACTGTGAGAGCAAACCAACCTTTTTGTATCACTCATGTATTTGTAACGAGTTTATTTCAAAAGTGTCAAAGCAGGGAGAAATGTTTTTGTTTTGAAATGATGTGCAGTTGTTGTTGACTGACGATGAAGCGTCGATTCTCGCGGCGATCTCAAATACTAAAAGGCAGTAGCCAATGAGAGTAGAGTTACCGCGTAGTTTGAAATAGCCGTTATAATAAGAAATTCAGTTTTTTTATCATTTCTCAATAAATATTAGACGGATTGCGTTCAAACAAAAAAAAGGCACGAGCACAGAACACGCTGGTTAAAATAAGACCAAGTTTGATGAGTTTGGTTGCGTAGTTTTCTCGCTACAGGATCATATCAAGGCACGGTTTGGGGGAATGAAATAATTTCTGTAATTATAAGCGTTTACGCAGCGCAGACTTGTCAGGTCGTAGAGAGGGTGGTAGTAGGGTGGGGTTACCTGACTTGCCGTCTGCGTCTACCGACGCTTATGATGCTGTTTTTCAATTCACCGATGATTCCACCGGTTGAGAAAAGATTACACAGTTCAGTTCAGTGTATGACTGTAATTCAAGAAAATACTCTGATCTGTAATCTTTCCCAGTAAACATTTCCGGTCTTAGGAGCATCTTGAGCTGATCTAAGGCAATTGACTAGATAGTCTAGAAGTTCTGCATTTTACCTGCAAATGTCCGCCTATTTCGGATCTTCTAGTGATCCGCAAAGATGATCTTGACATGGTCTGGAGGATATCTGAAGACGACAGCCTGGATAGCTTTTCAAATTGTATTGCAGACAACTGGGAGAGGTTCCCAAGTTATTGTTTTTCAGATATCTTCAAGACCATGTCAAGATTATCTGCACGAATATCTTGAGCATATCTGGAAGTTGTCTTGTGCACAACTTGGAGGCCTGACCCGGGTTGATGACTATCAGATATCCTCCAGACCATGTCAAGATTATCTGCGCGGATCGCTAGAAGATTCGAAACAGGCGGACATTTGCAGATAAAATGCAGAACTTTTAGACCAAATAAACAGCGCACTCTGGGTGGTGATTCTTGTAACTCACTATAAAGTTATTCCGTCTAGACTGATACCACATGTTGCAGAGTCCTGGATAGCACATTACACACATATTATTAGCTGTAGAAGAGATACATTGAAGCAGGGGCGCACAGTGTGTCCGCCTGTGGAAAAAACCCCCCAACTTGACATTCGCCCTTTTAAGGAAACAAACACATGAAAATACTCCTCAGAGTACGTGGAATGTCACTCTGAAACTGTTTTTTAAAAAAAAAATATTTTAGGCCAAATAAGGGCTCTTAAAATTTCTCATTATGAAAGGTTTGAAAAAAGAGCGTTTTCAACTGTCAATTCTACGCAAAATTTGAAGTGTGTAGAAGGAAATTTTTTTAACAGACTTTTCAGTGATTAAACTACGTACTCTGAGCTATCTTTTGATGCCTAGTTTTTTCAAAAATAACGAAGGACACCTATTTTACATAACTTTAAAAGCGAGAGGTCTAAAAGTCAAAATTTTGAGTTTCCCTGAGACTTTTGGAAGTTAGCTCCGCTTGCCTCCGGTTTGAAACTTCAATGAAATGGAAGCTCATACTATGTAGAACATCTCCTGAAAAAATCTCTTGCACATATTTGCACCTTTTTGAGATACACGAATTTTAAGTTGAAAAGTGAGCGCATGAAAACGCATGAAACTGACTCCGGCCGCGGCTGGGCCGAGCGGTATTTTATCCAAAAAGTTGGCAGAGGCGGTATTTTACCGTCTGAATGACTTGAAATTTGGTATCCGGGGGTATTTTTTAACGTTGAATTCAAATTTTGCACCCGTTTTTCAAAATTCGGAAATTCAAGATCCGGCTGCAGACAATTTTTCCACTACTTGGTCGGCGGCCATCTTGGATTTTAGAATTTTGAAAAACTGATGCAAAATTGGAATTTGACGTTAACAAATACCCCCAGACACCAAATTTCAAGTCATTTGGACAGTGTTGCCATATAGAACTCGACTAAATGAAAATTGACCCCCCCTCCCTACACCCTTGAAAGCGACTTACAACAATACCATTCACCTGATAGGTGTATTACTATGAGAAATACGATCCCTGAAAGTTTCAACGTTTAATTCGCTTTCCTGAAAAAGTTACGGGGTTTTTTCCAAAATGAGCGTAAAACGCAACACCGTGGGGCGTGCCGTGGTTTCCAAAAAGGTGGGGGGCAATAATGCAATCTTGCCGTCCTCCGCGACCAAAATTAAAAATTAAATGACCTTTTTTTTTTTTTTTTTTTTTTTTTTTTGAAATTTGAAATTTGAACTTTTTTTCTTCTTCTTCCTTTCTTTTTTCCCTTTTTTTTCTTTTTCTTCTTTCTTTTTTTTCTTTCCTTTCTTTTCTTTCTTTCTTTCCTTTCTTTTTTTTCTTTCTTTTTTTTCTTTTTCTTTTTTTCTTTCTTTTCTTTCTTTTTTTTTCTCTCTTTTTTTTTCTTTCTTTTTTTTCTTTCTTTTTTTTCTTTCTTTTTTTTCTTTCTTTTTTTTTCTTTTTTTGTTTTTTTTTTGTTAGTAAATTTTAATTTACTTATATAGCTGCTTTTGTTTCCTCCCCCCTCTCCCCCCCGGATGGACTCTATAAAGTACGTACTGTATATAGACTTTATATTATGTTTATACGTACTATACTATTGTACGTACTCTATGTTGGTAGTATAATATGTATTTAATATATATATATATATATATATATATATATATATATATATATATATATATATATATATATATATATATATATATATATATATATATATATATATATATATATATATATATATCACGTATTGCAGGATATATGTGTATAGCACTAATATAGTAAATATATAGTAAATGTAGTATATGTGTTTAGCATATAAAGCTTATACATTGTAATAATGCAATATATGTACTTTATGCATTATATGCATAATATGCATTATATGAAGAATTTTTTTATAGGGGGGAATTGGTGGTTCCCCCCCCCCCCTCTTCCCCCCCTCTTCCCCCCCCCTCTTCCCCCCCCTCTCCCCCCCCCCCGGCTGGCGAAAAGGGCCAAAAAAGGGGCCAAAATGGGTGAAATGCAGGGGCGAAAAGGCCAAATATGGGTAAGAGAGGGTTAGGTAAAGGTTAAATATGGGTGAAATAGGGGCATGAAGAGGCCGAATAAGGGGAATTAGGGGCAAACCAGGTAAATAAAGGTAAATGGAGCCGCATATAGCTATAAATAAGTGGAAATAAGTGCGAATTTAGGCAAATTAGTGTCAATAAGAGAATTACGAGCAGAATCGGGAGGAAAGAAGCAAAAAAAGGGGTAACATATGGGTGAAATGCAGGGGAGAAAAGGCCAAAGAAAAAATAAATTTAAAGAGGAGGAGAGAAATAAAGTTAAATGAGGGCGCTTATAGCAATTTATAAATGGAAATATGGGCGAATTCAGGCAGAAAAGTGTCAATAAGGGAAAATACGAGCACACAGAGGGGAAAAGGGCCAAAAAGGGGCCAAAAATGGTTGAAATGCAGGGGTAAATTCGAGGGAATTCCCCAGAATTTAGGGAATTCCCCAGATTTTAGGGAATTCCCCAGATTTTAGGGAATTCTCCAGATTTTAGGGAATTCCTCAGATTTTAGGGAATTCCCCAGAATTTAGGGAATTCCCCAGATTTTAGGGAATTTCCAAGATTTCAGGGAATTCCCCACAATTTAGGGAATTCAACGGTATTTATGAAATTCCCCAGAATTTAGGGAATTCCCCAGAATTCAGGCAGATAGGTGTCAATAAGGGAAAATACGAGCACACAGAGGGGAAAAGGGCCAAAAAGGGGCCAAAAATGGGTGAAATGCAGGGGAGAATTCGAGGGAATTCCCCAGTATTTTAGGGAATTCCCCAGAATTTAGGGAATTCCCCAGAATTTAGGGAATTCCCCAGAATTTAGGGAATTCCCCAGAATTTAGGGAATTCCCCAGAATTTAGGGAATTCCCCAGAATTTAGGGAATTCCCCAGAATTTAGGAAATTCCCCAGAATTCAGGCAGATAGGTGTCAATAAGAGAAAATACGAGCACACAGAGGGGAAAAGGGTCAAAAAGGGCCTGATTAGTCGGTCCATTGACCAATCAGAAGCGTCCATTTCAATCAATGGGGAATACTCGATCCTGATTGGTCGGTCCATTGACCAATCAGAAGCGTCCATTTCAATCAATGCGGAATACTCGATCCTGATTGGTCAGTCCATTGACCAATCAGAAGCGTCCATTTCAATCAATGGGATATACTCGATCCTGATTGGTCGATCCATTGACCAATCAGAAGCGTCCATTTCCATCAATGGGGAATACTCGATCCTGGTAGATAAGAGGATGCATCGATCAATCAGAAGCGACCATTTTAATATTTAAGAAATACGCAACATTGATTGGTTAATCAATCAATAATTAAAGTTCAATTTGACCAGTTACCTAAACCGTCAAAATTTTTTCCTACCATGTGGCAAATCATCCGACATTCAAAATATATCAACAACACAAAAAGACCGGAAACAGTAAATTAAAATTTACTAATAAATGTATTTGCTTCAGCAAATACCGTACAGAATTTTTTGTTTTTTTTTTTTTGTTTGTTGTTCACCCTGATTTTGCCGCCCCCCGAAAGGCAAAGGTATCCAGCCCCCCCCCCCCCCCCCCCCCTCTCGACAAGCCCCTGCATTGAAGATACATCCAGAGAACATACACAGAAAGAAGTGACAAAGTATACCAGAAGTTCCGAGATTTGAACCTGGGCCGCTGCGGCGGATGCCGAGTACTTTACTCGATGAGCTACGCCGCGCGCCGGCTCGCGTAGGAATGGAGCAAATTAAACATATTTAAAGGAGTGGAATCTTCATACTCGTATAATATCTGGAGAGTATCTGGACTTACAAGTCCAGAATTGAATATCTTCAGAATATCTGGAGAGTATCTGGACTTACAAGTTCAGAATTGAATATCTTCAGAATATCTGGAGAGTATCTGGACTTACAAGTTCAGAATTGAATATCTTCAGAATATCTGGAGAGTATCTGGACTTACAAGTTCAGAATTGAATATCTTCAGAATATCTGGAGAGTATCTGGACTTACAAGTCCAGAATTGAATATCTTCAGAATATCTGGAGAGTATCTGGAATTACAAGTCCAGAATTGAATATCTTCAGAATATCTGGAGAGTATCTGGACTTACAAGTTCAGAATTGAATATCTTCAAAATATCTGCACAGTATCTTAGTTAACTTGTTAGATGTTGTATATTGAGAAGACGACTTCCGGAGCACACAGAAGCATGTGCCGTATCAAGTTGTCTCCAAAAGAACTGAAAGTTATCTAAATTTCATCGTGTGTTTTCCAACATCTTGCAGTTATTTTGCAGATATGTTTAGGCGCGCATATTATCTTGAAGTCATCTTTCAGACATCTTTCATGCCCAGATATTCACAAGACCATCTTGAGACCGGAAATGTTTACTGGGTTCCTTAATCGGTGGAAACTCCGTTGATTAATTAAAATATCCGCAAGTTTTTTTAAGTCATCGACGACTCCACCGGTTGAGGAAAGATTACAGATGCGAGTATTTTAGTTTATTACAGTCATGAACTGAACTGAACTGCGTAATCTTTTCTCAACCGGTGGAATCATCGGTGAATTGAAAAATAGCATTGATTATACGCAAAACGGCAGCCCTGGTATATAATACCAATACGTTCGGCTGATGAGTGTGGTGAGTGTGGTGAGTGTGGTGAGTGTGGTGAGTGTGGTGAGTGTGGTGAGTGGTGAGTGTGGTGAGTGGTGAATGGTGCGATGACTACGGACGGTGTTGTTAATCACTAATCAGGGACAGTATCAGGATCAGGTGAGCTCATATGCATGTCAGGTGTAATAATTATACATTAATCCGGAAATAACATATTCCTCCCTCCAAAAGTGGATCGCCGACGGATGGAATATGGGATTGAACCGTCGCACCGTGAGCGTCGAGCGAGTGGAAGGAACTTTAATCTCCGGATATGAAAGATTTGGTATCCGTTAACAATCGAGGCGATATCCGGAAGGAGAGCCCGCAACACAAAAGGTGTGCTCTATCGAAGACATTAGCATTGGAGGTCGCATCGATTTGCTCAGTATAGATCACACCTTACGTTTTATGAGCTCTCCTTCCGAATGACCCTTATGAACTCTCGATAATTATTTCGTCGGTAAATCTGATTTGAAAATATGGAAGAGAAGGCAGCGGAGACTCTTGAAATAAATACTTTCCCACAGGAATTGAACAAATGCTCTCTCTCTCTCTCCGAGGACTCGATGAGGCCTAGCAAGCAAAAGGTCAATCGGACAAAAATTACTGAGGTTTTCCTCGATCATATACAAATTATTCAACGACTACGCGCAAGTATGGGCTTAAACTTAAAGTCGAGTCATCGCAAAATATTGATACACTTCACAGTTGCCGTTTTTTTGGATCTTAAATGCAAAGTTCTCAAGGCACCGATGATTTCCACCACGGTTTGGCAAAAATTCGAGTTCATCGCATGTGACTTTCATCCACGAAAATACCCTGATCTGTAACTTTTTCGACCAATGATGGAAGCACCGCTGACTTTAAAATTTGACGAAATTTTGATTTTCACTGATGATTTCATTGTATGAAAAAATATTAAAGATCAGAGTATTCTCGTGCGGGGTTTCAGTCATTCTGGACTGGGATTTTTTTTTTTTTTTTTTTTTTTTTTTTTTAACCGGTTGAAACATCGGTGAATTAAACATTCATCTTAAGATCCGCAAAACGCCACAGCGCAACTTGCTAATTTCATTGAAGATCCTGAGGAACATTTAGAATGTTATTTGCTTGTCGCACAAAAACCTATAAACCTATCCATTGTGCGGCGCTAAGTATTCGCACTAATTATTGTGGGTGGAAAAGTTTTAGGCTGGTATATAGGTATAGTCGTCGCGTCGCACACCATATCGAATCATGGAATTTTTTTTTCGTATACGAGAATTGCTGTTTTTTGCTTTTAAACAAATTCGATATTGATATTTTCTTGGAACAACTATGATATTTTACTCATTTTAAGCTCTGAAATTAATGATTCTGCACAGTTTGAAGTCATCTCGCTAAACCGTTCATAATATCTTGATTTGTGAACGTAGAACTATGTCCAAAAAATGTTCATGTTTCGATTCACCGAGCGTCGCGTCGAAGCAGTGGCGAGGCATGCAATTTGGCAACGTTTCTTTTTCCCCCTTTAAACACATTAGAAAGGTCGAAATATCTGGTCATCGTCGATGACCGAAGCATTCGATTCTTTCAGTGAGTTTAAATGGAGAAAGTACATCGTTGTCAAATTTCACGTCCCGCTACTGCGTCGAAGACATACAAAGTATCCTCCTGGAAATATTCTTTTTCCAGAGACGTTTGGTCGTTCGCATACCACCCTTTCCATACCACGCCTGAGTATATTCTTTTCTGTGACTAGATCTGCCTCACTCGATTCCAGTTTTTTATTCACAATAATATTGCGGCTCCGAATCGTTAATAGTTTAAAATATTTTTTCTTAAAGTGCCTTCAATCAATTGTGTATGCAAAATCAGCACCGATGTGTAGGAATATTTATCTACCCAATATAATGATTTGAGCAAGTGAACATTATGGTTTGTCTTCGTAACCTGGCCTCAAATAATGTTGAGTCCCGGGAGTAACTTGCGCAAGGTCATGTGACGTGCGCAAGCGCGCGCTCTGATTGGTCGAGACAGCACGTAAAGTTGCGCACACTGCCGGGACCGTTCATCATTTGATCCCAGGTCGTAAAAGTCTAATCAGAATGGAAACTCCCATAAGAGCCAATGGAAACAAGATTTGGAATTTACCAGCACCAACTGGCAACTGTGCCTGCTCACTTCTCAAGATGGCGGACGTACTTTTTCAGGTTATATTTACAATCAGAGTTGACGCACAGCCAATCACAACCCAGCGAGTGCTCACTTCTCAACATGGCGGCCAGGCCCGGACTGGCTCACCTGAGAGGGCGCGGGACGGTGGACTAGGGGGCGCCACCCACCGGGGGGTCTGGGGGGTATGGAATACCACCCAGGTAGGAAGGGGGGTCCGGGGGTCCTCCCCCGAAAAACTTTTGGGATTCAGAATCCGCCAGAACGCAATTTCAAGCCATTTCTAAGCGATCAGATCGGTCATTAAGTCAGCTCGATTCTTCGCAAATTTTCATGAATATATTCGACCTTTTAAGTCGTCAATACGGAATCCCGCGGGGAAAAACGAACAGAAAAGTATAATTATGAGCTTAGAAAGACTATGAAAAAAGAGGAGAGAATATGAATGCGTAGTTTCTGGATCTTCGAATTCTCGTTTATAGTTTCCGCCGAACGACTCTATATTAACAGAAGGATCATGTTGATCGAGGAAAAAATAAACTCACAATTTATGTCAGAGTCGGATGAAAATACTAGATTTTATTCATCTATTTATTTTAAATTTTAAGGAGCTGCCATCAAAATGATGAATTATTTCTCAGTATACACAAAACTTCTTAGTCAGTATGTGTATACTGTATAGGCAGTGGCGCCACAAGAAATTTGTCTTGCGGGGGGGGATTTTGGTACGACTCCAATTCCGGGGGGTCTGGGGGGTATGGAATACCCCTCAGTACAAGCGGGGGGTCCGGGGGTCCTCCCCCGGAAAATTTTTCAATTTTCCTGACCTTCAGATTGAATTTAACGGTACTTTCATGTATAGTAAAATTGAACTGTTCAAATATATTTTCGATTTTTCCTGCATGAAATCGTTGCGATGCTCTCGACTCATAATTGGAGGGAGAAGAGTCAAGTGGAATGTGGATGAAGGAGCCATGGAATATTTTGGGGAAAGAGGTTGTTTCATCGCCCATTAGGAATGGGCTGTGTATGGATTGCCTTCATTTTTTCAGGGCTGATAGAGCTATTCACGGGGAGTCTAAATATGGTCTATTTTTTATTTCAGCCTTCTTAGATCCGAGGGGGCGGGGGGGGGGGGTCGAAGGTAAAACTGTTTTTCGGCCATAACTTTTGAACGGTTAAAATTATCAAGACCATTTTTTTTTAAACGAAAGACCTTTAAAAGATCCATCTTTTGTTGTGTATGATGTTTCAAAAATATTGAATTTTAGTTGAGTTATAGCATTTTCAAAATTTTGGAAATTCCAAAAAATAAGATTATTGAATTTTTTTCATTTGCGGATCGCACTGAGGAAAACAAAAAAACTGTCTGAAAGAAATTCCTTTCTTTTCCGGTTCAAATGAGCTAAAGTTTGTTTTTGAGAAATGATTTGTCTTTGAGTTATGAATTTTTGAAGTGTCAAAAATAGCTATTTTTGCGTTCTTAGTGGGGGGGGGGCGTTCCTGCTCGTCTCTTACACGTTAATTAGGGCGCAAACCATGCCGCCCTTGACTCATCTTATGTGACATATGACGGAGGGCGCCAAGAGGAGGGGGAAAGCGCCCTCTCGTGTCTTACTTTAACTAATGTGCAAAGCATTTAGCCCTAGAATCATGTTATGTGACTTTGGGCGAAGCGTTGGGCGGAAAGTATGGGGTGTAATGCGTTCCCATACACTTGTGCCTTCTACGTTAGTTACGGCGCAAACCATGCCGCCCTCGGTTCATGTGAGTTATAGGACAAAGGGCGCCCTATGACACATGATATTTGTAGTACTCAAGTCACCGAAAATTAGACTCCCAGAATCGCGGCTTTCAGCTGCTTAAGATTTTTTTTTTTTTTTTTTTTTTTTTTTTTTTTTTTTTTTTTTTTTTTATGGAGGGCGCTGGGGCGCCACGGACAGAGGGCGCACCGGGCATCTGCCCGGTTGCCCGGTGGGCCAGTCCGAGCCTGATGGCGGCCCGAAGTAAAGAATGTTTCAAAATGAATTAGAGTTTCCGTTCTGATTAGAGTATTCTGTGGTAAAAGGGTTAATGACTAATCAGTGATGACACTCTATGGGTCTCCGTCTGAATCGATGAAAGTCTGGCAAAAATTTGGCTTGCTTTAAACTTTGAAACAGTAAAACTGGTTTGAAATCATAAGAGTTGCGAACAGGCAAGGTCATTTGGAGATTTCAATGAAAGAACGCTAAATGTCACAAAAACCCATTTCCGTTCTTGAGTTGAAGAAAATGGGGAAATAACGTTCAAAAGTTATTCTTTCTCATAATAACCAATGTATTCAGTGGCGTCGCGTGCCATCTAGCAATAATGCAACTGCTCCATTTAAACTAATTAAATATATCGAATTTTCCGCGTGCACTGTGAACCCCCTGAATTCGATCTTTTGCATGAGTTTGAATGGATGGAATACATTGTTGCCATTGCCAAATTGCACGCGACGCCACTGAATGTATTTCCATTCACCTTATTGTTTTGAGTTTTTCGTCTCTACAGATCTATGATGTTCAATTCGTGCTTTTGCATCCCGTTAGATGGCCATGAAAACTTTGGTTCAGATTTTTGTGACAATTATCAAGGCAGCTTGTGCAGTGTGTGGGCTATTAATCACTGACAGGGCTCAGGGCTCTCAAAACGTCCCCTCTGCTCTTCCGGGGCACCGCCAATGTAGTTTCAAGTGGGAGAACAGACTTACGAGCAGACCTGTCGTTTTGGTGGCCATTTAATCGCTGACAGGGCTCAGGGCTCTCAAGACGTCCCCTCTGCTCTTCCGGGGCACCGCCAATGTAGTTTCAAGTGGGAGAACAGACTTACGAGCAGACCTGTCGTTTTGGTGGCCATTTAATCGCTGACAGGGCTCAGGGCTCTCAAGACGTCCCCTCTGCACTTCCGAGGCACCGCCAATGTAGTTTCAAGTGGGAGAACAGACTTACGAGTAGACCTGTCGTTTTGGTGGCCTTTTAACCGCTGACAGGGCTCAGGGCTCTCAAAACGTCCCCTCTGCTCTTCCGGGGCACCGCCAATGTAGTTTTAAATGGGAAAACAGACTGACGAGCAGACCTGTCGTTTTGGTGGGCTATTAATCGCTGACAGGGCTCAGGGCTCTCAAAACGTCCCCTCTGCTCTTCCGAGGCACCGCAAATGTAGTTACAAGTGGGAAAACAGACTTACGAGCAGACCTGTCGTTTTGGTGGCCTTTTAATCGCTGACAGGGCTCAGGGCTCTCAAAACGTCCCCTCTGCTCTTCCGAGGCACCGCCAATGTAGTTTCAAATGGGAAAACAGACTTACGAGCAGACCTGTCGTTTTAGTGGCATTTTAATCGCTGGCAGGTCTCAGGGCTCGCTAAACGTCCCCTCTGCCTTTCCGGGGCACCGCCAATGTAGTTTTAAATGGGAAGACAGACTGACGAGCAGACCTGTCGTTTTGGTGGGCTATTAATCGCTGACAGGGCTCAGGGCTCTCAAAACGTCCCCTCTGCTCTTCCGAGGCACCGCCAATGTAGTTTCAAGTGGGAGAACAGACTTACTAGCAGACCTGTCGTTTTGGTGGCCTTTTAATCGCTGACAGGGCTCAGGGCTCTCAAAACGTCCCCTCTGCTCATCCGGGGCACCGCCAATGTAGTTTTAAATGGGAAAACAGACTTACGAGCAGACCTGTCGTTTTGGTGGCTTTTTAATCGCTGGCAGTGCTCAGGGCTCTCTAAACGTCCCCTCTGCTCTTCCGGGGCACCGCCAATGTAGTTTTAAATGGGAAAACAGATTGACGAGCAGACCTGTCGTTTTGGTGGGCTATTAATCGCTGACAGGGCTCAGGGCTCTCAAAACGTCCCCTCTGCTCTTCCGAGGCACCGCCAATGTAGTTTCAAGTGGGAGACCAGACTTACTAGCAGACCTGTCGTTTTGGTGGGCTATTAATCGCTGACAGGGCTCAGGGCTCTCAAAACGTCCCCTCTGCTCATCCGGGGCACCGCCAATGTAGTTTTAAATGGGAAAACAGACTTACGAGCAGACCTGTCGTTTTGGTGGCCTTTTAATCGCTGGCAGTGCTCAGGGCTCTCTAAACGTCCCCTCTGCTCTTCCGGGGCACCGCCAATGTAGTTTTAAATGGGAAAACAGACTGACGAGCAGACCTGTCGTTTTGGTGGGCTGACAGGGCTCAGGGCTCTCAAAACGTCCCCTCTGCTCTTCCGAGGCACCGCCAATGTAGTTTCAATTGGGAAAACAGACTTACGAGCAGACCTGTCGTTTTAGTGGCATTTTAATCGCTGACAAGGCGCAGGCTTTCAAAACGTCCTTTCTGTTCTTCCGGCCTTGAGAGCCCTTTGCCAAGTAGGCGTTTGGAAGCCCTGAGAAAACTGGTGTGTGTTGTGTGTTCGGCAACTATGCTTATTTGCCATTTATATCAATGCAAAAGTATCGATATCTTGGGGGGGGGGGGGGGGTGCAATTGCACCTCCAGAAGATTAATTGTTTTACATCGGTTTAAAAGGAAATAAAACTTTGTTGCCACTTTGCACGAGCCACTGATCGTTTTTCTTCTGTTGGGATGGTTATGAATTATCGTGTCGACTTATGTATATCTATCCTAGGGTAGTGCATAACTGCATATATCGGGTCACATAGTGCTAAGCGCAGTGGCGTACCGGAAACTTTGGGCCCCCCCGCGAACCTTCAGTCGGGGGCCCCGCCCCCTACATTTTTACACGCTGAATGGAGGTCTATAAACTAGAGGGGACTCGGGGATCCGCCCTTGAAATTTTTTGGAAATTGAGTGCTCTCGAGACGTTTTCTCACGTAGTTTAAGCTGTAAAATTCCGTTTTTCTCCCAAGAAAGAAAAGAGCTGAATTTCTGTTTCTGACAGGCTTATAATATCCATTCAATACTACAGAAAATGCATGACCAATTTACCACATTTAACGGAGGAACAAAAGCAGCTCTTTTTACTTTTACTTAATATTACACTTATATATTTCGTCGTCCATCTTTATCTTCATTCATCCAAATGTTATATTTTGTCAAATACACGGGTCAGATGTAATTATGCGGGGCCCTAATTGGGGGCCCCTTGGGTCGGGGGCCCCCCCGCGCCGCGGGGGCAGCAGGGGCCTCCGGTACGCCACTGGCTAAGCGTATACGGATTACCGGAGGATCTTATCGACTCGATCAAGGTCACGCGTTTTACCGTGCAAATGCTCCGCTTGCCCCAGTCCTATTGCTGCTCAATCTCATCGAGTCGAGAGCTGTCCATCTCAGGGCTGCCGTTTTGCGTATAATCAATGCTATTTTTCTATTCATCGATGATTCCACCGGTTGAGAAAAAATTACACAGTTCAGTTCAGTGCATGACTGTAATGAACTAAAATACTCGCATCTGTAATCTTTTTTCAATCGGTTGAGTCCTCGATGACTTCAAAAGCTTGCGGATATTTTAATTGAGTAACGGAGTTTCCACCGATTATGGAAAGATTACAGATGCGAGTATTTTAGTTAATTTCAGTCATACACAGAACTGAACTGTGTAATCTTTCCTCAACCGGTGGAATCATCGGTGAATAGAAAAATAGCATTGATTATACGCAAAACGGCAGCTCTGGTCCATCTAGGCTAGCATGTGACATTGCGACGTCACACACTGGCTCGATACTTACATTTAAGAGTTGTTATTCTTTGCTGTATAAACATCTAATGAAAGGTAATATTTCTCACGAAAATCGTGTTATTTGACTCACTTTGAGCTCTCGTGTGAATGATTTAATTCATTTTTAGGTTATCGATACTCATTGCTTACAAACTTGATTTTTTTATCAGTAAAATTATGTCCCGGAAATTCCATGTTCCGATGCACTGTGCGTCACTTACTGGAATAACACCTACTCGAATATCGACGATGGTTCATAATCAATAATCACCTTGCTGAACCAGTATGGCGTCAGGACTAGACTTTTGCATCCCCAATCAAAGGTAGTTCCAGCAATCTATGGCAACTGAGGATTCTTCCCATTTGAATGTATGAATTATTACAATCGATTAGCATAATGGACATGGCCGGGCATGGCCTCCTCATGAATCGATTGTTTCTCATACGATCAAATGAGAAGAATTCGTGGTTGTCAAATTAGGTCCAGAATATTTCTTTTGACCTGTAATTTTAGTCCTATTTTTTTCATCCTTACAAAAAAAGTTGGTTTCGTCCAACGTTCGTTTATGTTGGCTTACAGGTAAAATAAAATTAAGTAGAATTTCGCAGAAAATAAATTACAATTCTACTACTATGTACTTGGTGACCTCGTGAAATTCAGATTTTAAGTCTAGCTGTAGGTATTTAACTGGTAATCTAGTAAGGTACTTAATCTTGTAAAATAGTGCGAGATTGTTTCTTTCCAAAAGAGTTGCTAAGAAAAACTTTCTGAATTGAATAAAATGATAACTTCCAATTGAATACGTTCTCTGGTATTGAAATTTAATATGCACTCTTTGACCTCTAAACCAACGAAAACGAACAAACATGTGCGATGGACGAACTAAAAATTTTTTTGAGGACAAAAAAAAAAAACAAAATGGACTAAAATTACAGGACAAGAGACGTACTCTGGACCTAAAAATAATTGGACTAAAAACTCAAGGACGTCACAGTAGAGGACGAAAATAGTGAGTGGACCAAATTTTCTACCAGACGAGAATTAATAGGTCGAATTATCAAGGACTAAATATCGCGGACAAATAAAAAAAAGGACCAAAAAATAGTGGACAAAAAAAAAAAAAAAGGACGAAAAGTCTTGTAACCCGCAGGAAGCAGTGGCATCGAGTTCAATCCGGCAACACTGAATTTTGCCTTTATAAATCCATGTAAAATATCGATTCAATGGAGTGCGTTGTGTGCACCTCCACTTCGACCTTTCACAAGCGTTTAAATGGCCCTGATACAACGTTGCCAGATTGCATGCGACCGACGCCAGTGGCAGGAAGAAAGAAGGGCATGTTCAGGTTCACACCGCTTCCTCCCCCTCTCCACCTTCTCTCCAACCTCTCTCTCTCTCTCTCTCTTCTCCCTAACCTCAAACAGACTGGTCACACCTAACTAACTAAGTATAGGCTCGAAATTTCGGAGAACAGCGTGGCGGCCGGGGCCCGAAAGCGGATTGAGAATGAGAATGCCGGGGGAATGTGTGGGGTGCATGATTTAGTGGTCCTCCACTTAGTGACTGCATCGAGCGTGCGCGTGTACGCGTGTGTTAATGCGTCCACGATTGAGTATATAAAAAGTGATGGGTGTGCGTGCGTACGTGCAAGAGCTTATCTGCTTTGAAATTTTAAACTTGCATTATAATTATTTCTCATTTTCAAGGCCCCGCATCCTTAGACTTTTCATACTGCGATTTTAAGATACCCTGTACAACAATAGCGGAGAGCACTCCCACCTTTTCCGCCTCGCTTTGATCTACGGCTGCCGTTTTGCTTTTAATTGGTTATTGGAGGTGGCGTTGTATGCAATGTGGCAACGTTGTATTTCGTCAATTTAACCCTTCACTGCATAATGTGACACCAGTGTCACATGATGTAAAAAGCCCTATATGAGACATTGTAATGTATATTTTGACTTATTTCAAATTGTATCACCAGTGTCACATTATAAGAAAACATAAAAAGAGGCTCAAACATTTTTCAAAAGACCACCAGCACTCATTATAATGCATAAAAAAAAAGAAATCATGGTTGGGGGAAAATTTGCCCCCGTATCCAATTCAACCCCAATTTCATTATTTTTACGAAGCTTCTGGCATGCTCTTTGAAAAATCCAATTAAAGTAAAAAATTCTTATTTATTTTGAACATTTTGAAATTTTTTTTTTCTTTTCCCGTCATTTCTTATGGTGTTATAGCACATGTAAAAAACAAGACAAAAATGGAAATATGAGAATTTTCACCGAAAAACTGTCTAATTTTTTTTTTTTTTTGCTATTTTTCCCATATATGTGACCACCTAGTGAATCGAAAAATCCAATTTGGTTGAAAAAAAAAAATCCCATGCAGTGAAGGGCTAAAGCCATGCATATGCGAGCGTTTACATTCAATTCTTCGGTTTTTTTACGGGTTGAAATGGACCCAATGCAATGTTGCCAAAGTTCACGCTACGCCACTAGTTTTATAGCACAGAATAATACAATCAGAATAGAAACTCCTATAAGAGCTAAAGGAAACATGTTTTCGGTCTAGTTTAGTGACTCTTCAAGATGGTGCACATATCTCTGTCTGTCTTTCGCATTGCTTTGAATGAGGGAATAGTTTTGAACTTCTCAAGATGGCGGACCAGAAAATAATGCTTCCAAACGAACCGAAGTTTCAATTCTGACATGCAGTTTTCTATGGAATAAGAACAGTTTTCCCAGTGCTTTAAGTCCAAAGTAATTTTGTCCAATTTCGCTCAGTCCATTTATGTATGAAGTTTTCCAAAAATTTTCGTCTAGTGGTTTTTTGGTCCAACTTTAATCTTGGACCTATTGATGAATTTTGTTCAATATTGTGGAAAGTCAAATCTTAATATCCAAAATGAGTTATTGGTTTTTTTTTTTTTTTTTTTTTTTTTTTTTTTTTTTTTTGGCAGTGCATGATTTCATCTGTTTACTTGGTTATTGAATTTCTCTTGAGGCAAAATTCTTGAAAATTTCAAAATACAACAGCTCTTTTGATGGTTTTGATGTATCTTATCATTTTGAAGGTTTTCGATGCGCTCCCCCCCCCTTGCCTCCTCTCACCACTGTTCTCTCTCTCTCTCTCTCTCTCTCTCTCTCTCTCTCTCTCTCTCTCCTCCAACAAATTACATTCTATACCTCTCAGGCCTTGATTTGGCAAAAGAGGACATTTAAGCTGTAAGGGAGGGAGAGTGGAGAGCAAAAGCTTGACCTTCAAACAATTTGTATGGATTTTCCTCGAATTTTTTTTTTTTTTTTTTTTGTCGACAACCTGTTGCACGCCGCGCCGGCTCAGTCCAATTTTTGCTTTGACAAACGGGGAGCCGACACTTTGCTGCGCGTAGCGCTGCCGCCGGTGCATTGGAACAGTTAGCGGGAGTGGGGGAGGGGATAAATTGAGGGGGAGGGTTGGAGAGGAGTAGGGGGGTGGAGGGGGGAGGGAGAGATGACTGGAGGAATTCTAAGTGAATAGCTTCTACCCCCGCCACCAAGAAACTTGGCGGTGGTTCCACCGAGTTAAGTCTGCTGTGACGACATCGCTATTGCCATCGCGCAGCGCACCTCGCCGCTCAGTGGTACCAAAGCGGACAATTTTCTTAACGACTCGACATGGACACATATCGAGTTTACAAGTCGAGAGAAATGAAGGCAAATGTATCCATCAATTTTTACGTGTCAAATTGAGACCGATCTAAATCGTTCGCAGTTGATGATGCCGATGTTGAAAGTCTGCTAGATACACCGAGGAACTGAAATTTTGTGTATCCGGCAAAAATTTCGTTTGGAGCCCTGTGTGCGGCGTACCGCATCGCTTCGCAACGCCGAGAGGGCCACGAGGCTCCGCCGCTCAGGCCGCGCTACACGTGAGGCCAATGAACTCGCCTTGACGAGCTGATATGTGCTATGTGCATGTCCCACAGAGAAATCCGGCTTGTATTCTCAAGAGGGTGTGTTCTCACTATCTCTCTCTCCCTCCGTCCCCCCTTCTCCTTTTCCTCCCACCACCACCGCTACCCCCCCCCTAACCTCACACCCTCGCGCTCTCTCCCGCGAGCCCGCGACCTCGCTCCCCCAGATTTCTCCCGCGTACCCGCCGGTGCAGAGCGAGCGAGTTGGGGCTGTGGCAGAGAAAGAGAAGGAGGGGGGGGGATTAAAGTGGGAGAAAAACTCTTTTGACTTCTCTCTCCCTCCCTCTATCTCTTTCGAGTGTTGGAAACTGATGTGTTTTTTTTTCTTCTTCTTCTTCTTTTTTTTCCAGCGTCATAAAAAATAACGACCCATAAGTTCTTGTCGAAAACCCCCTTTCCTTGTTTCCAAAGCTCTCTCGGGTCCCTCGCTTATATATTTTCGTGGAGGAATTATCGAGGAGAGTCGAGTGAGAACAGGAATTTTTTTTTTTTTCGAGCTGAGCGGGGTGGCCCCTCGCCCTTCTCCTAGCCCTCCCGTCACATTCTGATCGACTGAATCCTTCGGTCCCCGACGAGTTCTCTTTAACGATCTGAGAGGAAAAGTAAGGAATATAATTAAAGGAGGTATTGGTTTACTTCCTCGACGCTCCAGATTCATAATAATGACGACCGGGGAGGAGAAAGGAGAAAATGAATGGATGCGTGCGGTTTAAATTCGAGTAAGATCTGTAACTGGCGCAGTAATCAGAATGCATTCAAAATAAATAAACATCAGATCTAATCGTTTATATTCGCGCCAAAAAATTCAGGGCCTGACATAGGGAAAGAGGGTTGAATCCATTGAATTTAGGAATGTTTCATTCTTTTGTTTATTTTTCTCAGTCCCTATATATGGTCTGTAAAGAGTGCATTATTACCCTATTTATTTGTCAGGGGGGGGGGTCCAGGGGGTCTGGACCCCCCTTGACACCAAAATTTGTCCTAAAACAAGGTCATTTTTTGCGTTTTCAGACAAATTTTACCAAATTAGTATCTTTGGACCCCCCCCCCTTGACAATTTTCGGACCCCGGACCCCTCCCCCCCCCTAGAAAAATTCCTGGCTACGCCAGTGATATTTGTCTTTTGAAAGAAAAATACAGTAACAATATGGCCCAAAGAAGATCCTAAATAAGTCATAAATATATCAGAAAAATATGTATATTGAGCAATAATTACATGCAACGAGGGAAGGGGAGAGAATAAACCTCGATATCTAAAACTGCTCATTCGTGTTCAATACCAAAGTGGAGAAAGGATCGTTTGTAAGTTTTGTATTTGTAACTGTCTCAAATATTCATAATTGGTTTTGAAACTATGAATAATGAATACGGAATGGCAATTCGATTTCAATATTTACAGTTTCGAACTTACCTTGTAAATGCAGGACATAAGAGAGAAGTTCCTTTGACTTACAATTCGTGAACTCAAGATTCATACAGTTCATTCATGCACACCGGCCAAAAAATTATAGGGATGGGAGGGGGGCAAATCCTCCAAACAAAATTTACGAGGGGGGGAGGCATTTGGTATACTTTTGAGTTTCGTAACTTTTCGCTCGTTTTCAGCTCATTTCTGGGAAAATTTGCATGGAAATCGGTATTTTCCAATTTTCACTAGGGGAGACGGGGCCTGCCTAAGTTGCTCCCTCCACTCGGCGTCTCTTCACTCATCTTTTAGGCGTCATTTCATTGTCACTTGATGGAAGGAAGTTTCCCAAACCTTCAGAAATTCCCGGAAACGTGTTTCGTGAAGTTCCATGACTCTTTTGTGGGCCATTAACACTTATGGAACTGTATGAAATTATACATGAAATTTTGCTGCACTTTCATAGAATTCCGTGGAAGTTTCACAGAATTTCGTGTACCGCTCATAGAATTGCATCACGATTTTCCATGTGAAAATCCTCTAATGTCCTGAATCATAGAAACGTACCCCTAAATAAATAAGGGGTTTATTTGTAGGTTTCTACCTACACTGGTAATAAACGGATGTTGATGCCAGCTTTTATAGATTAATATGATAGAATGTATGAAAAGAGCCCTTCATGGAAAGAAAAAAAATTGAGTAAATTCATTTATGGGACCGAGTCCAACTTCATTTGGGAGCGAGTGGTGAGTTGGTGACAACCCTGTCGAAAATGGACGGAAATAGTCACGTTCCTCTCTCGTAACTGGGAGAATGCCAAAGAACCTATCACGCTCCCTAAAAAAGCAAATTACCTCAAATCCGCCGAGCTTTATTCTTCCCTTCAACCAGGAACTCTTTCACTCTAGGACTGAAAATATTCAATAGGTTACCACTCTGATGTATCGTGTGGAAGTTCCGCCGTCAAGTAACGTAAAGGAAGCTTGGCATCATTGTGATTATTTATTGAAAAATAAAGAAAATTAATAATAATGAAAACACAAAAACAAAACAAAAAACAAACAAGTTGGTGGTGCATTTCCAATATTTTCTCGATAGGAATAACAGGCAGTTGCGTTCGTGTGGATCGTGGGTTATACAACACACATAAACCTTCTTCCGACCTTGATTTGCTCATTTCACGAAAGAAGGCCGATGACAGATCATGTGGCTCGCTGCGCAAAGACGTGTTTGCGTTCTTGCACATGCGCAAAAACGGAAACTCGTCTCTGCGCAGTAAACAAACCCATCTGTCATCGGCCAACTTCCGTGAAACGACCTCTATCACTAACAGTCTAACAGATATCATGGATGAGCAAATTCTTCTGCAACTGAAATGGCACATCAATTAGAATGCAAAGTTCCACGCAAGTAACGATGCCCACATTAAAAACCTTTAAAATCCACTCGTTAACTCAGGAAAGAACCTAAGAATCTTCCATTTTAAAATGGCGCACGCTGAACGATATGGTATTTTCAGGGACAAACTATCATCATAGGCGGAACCACCGCATTTATGTTACCATAATACCATCTTAAGCTCGAAATGTTGGTTTTCTATTTAAATACATGAAATGTAGGTCATTTAAATAATTACCACATTAAAATAACCGTGTCCGACTGTCATCACAGCTGACTCCATAAACAAATGAACAGTAACGGTGAAGCCCCAAAGCGCAAATTATCCTTTTTGCGCTTTTAGGCTGTCGATTCGATAGGTTTGTTTGGCGCAATCGATATGAGTCGCATTTTCGATTTATCGAATAAGGATCTATCCGCGGACAACAAACGGCCCCGAGTCGTTCCATCATCATTTCAGAACTAATTTCTACGGCCCACACCTTCACATTTAATACTTTATTGAACTGCTCAAAGATGTCCAGGCAGAAACTTATGTGAAAATAAATAGCATCGAAACACCTCCTCCCAAATGCAAAAAAGAAGCCGAAAAATCAGCTTTCCTGCAAAGTACACATAATGAACTGATGACCAATAAAATTTCTATCCTTAATTTTTTAAAAAAAGTTGAGATGAAATATCAAGCGAAACGGATATAAACGGATTTTAATACTTTGACGCAGACCTGTGAAGTCTAAGAATTTTATGCGATACACCACAATCAACAAGATACATCGGTAAGCTACTTCAATTATTTCACATTTCTGCCCCCCCCCCACGTTATTTATCTCTTATTTCTCCGCTCGATGTTCGATGTATATTTATCGAATCGCATTTCGATACAATTTGCGCTTTGGGGCTTTGAAAATTTGCGCTTTTCAGGTGTCAAATTTGCGCTTTTGGGCTCTCGATTGGGTACATTTGCCTTTATGGGCTATGGCCAACAGTAAATACTGGCGGCATCTGTTCGAATTCTTACGTCTCAATATCCTCATTTCGTCACTATAGGTTGTGATTGGTATACGGAAACCGACATTTTGTCAAAATGAAGCAATAACACACAAGAGTTACAAATACGATTCCAACTTCAATCATCATCCTTGGAACTCCTGTGAGTTATTGTTTCATTTCGATAATTTTTCGACACAAATATCGGTTTCCGTACCTTTCACAACCTATTGCGAGGAATTGAGGATACTATGAGCCGTAAGAATTTGAAGAGAATAACAAAGAAAATGGCTGATCGTGTTGTTTGCGAATTATACGTTAGAATTAATATGACCCCCAACACAAAGCTTGTTAGCTTGCGACAGGTGTTCCATTTTCCAGCGTTTTGGTTGGGACTCATCGAAACAGAAACCGAAAGTCATTTACTGTTGAGTCATAGGCAGAGGTTAAATTTTCTTCGTGGTTTAAACTGGCGTTTTTAAACAGAATTGCGGCTTCTAATTAATTATTTAAAAATGGTTTTATGCTTCATTTAATGGGTCTGTTGCAAACTTCTGCTACAACGATAAAGAGCCCTAGTAGCATCGACTTGGGAAAAACTTGAAAAAAAAACGTAAAATTTTTGTTAAATACTAAAGTTTCGTTAAAAACTCGTAAAAAAAACGTAAAAATCTCGTTATTTTCTTAATCTAGAAATTTTTCGAGAAAAAATTGTAAATTTCACGAGTTTTTTTTAAGATATTTACGTGAAATTTACGTTAAATTTACGATGGACATTTTACGAGAAAAAACTGAAAATTTTACAAGTTTTTCTTGAGATATTTACGTAAAATTTACGTAAAATTATCGATAGAAATTTTACGAAAAAAAACTGAATATTTTACATGTTTTTCTTATGATAT